>JAODUP010001384.1:0-61114 GCA_025642065.1 Paralvinella palmiformis | reverse complement strand
TTTAATGTTTCAGTCAAGGGCACTGAATTTGCTTGTGAAGGTTTTAACAGCCCCTTGGATGCGTCTCTTCTACAACAATGTGGATGGCAAAACTAATCTTCAGATGGCCGATCCAATCAGAGCAGTTCTAACCAATTTGAAAAGTATTGTTGAGAATCCTCTATCTATTTTCACCAAACCAAATTATGTGTTTAATGAATCCCTTCCAAATGATGATAAATTCTTAACATGTCTAATGAAATATAATATGCAGCCATCAGACGAACAAGATAAAGAATTAAAATACACAATATCTCTACTGGTTCTGGGGCAGTTCAAATACTGGAGAAGCAGTTGAAGGCTTATTTGGAGGGGATACTTTGAAGACCTAGTGCTATAATGATCGAACAAACCGTTTCTGCCCTGTTACGCAATATCTTTGTTGAACAGACTTTGGGGTTAACAAATAATCTATTTCGAAGGGCACCTAATGCCATAGTAGGGTTTACTGATGGAAAAGTTAGGCATAAGAAGAACCACACCCTATCCTGGCTTGAATCTAAACTATCAGAGGATCAGGAACAGATTGTTCTGTTTAGAATTAGTCATGCTGCCATGGGGGCGTAAATTAAGAAAGGATAGGGATGAACTAAAAAGTAAGAAAAAGAAACAAAATCAGTTGGAGAAACAAAGAAAGAGGGTCCATAAGGAAAGAACTAGAACAGAAAGGGACTTGAACCGGGTAGTTGATGGGTTAGTCAGATGTTTCCCGAGATAGACATGCCTTCTACAGAATTAATTGACAGTTTAGTTAGTAGCCCAGGTTCATTTGTTGGGAAGTATGTAAATCATGTTTGGGAGGGGGTGATCAAGAGGATGATCAATACTATGGGAAAGTCTTACAGTTCAAAGTCTATTCTAGTATTGGCCCTGCTTTCATTATTAGTTATTGGGGATTATTAGAAGAAGAGAAAGATTCGGTAGATTTTAAACTTAAGCTTAGAGATATTGTATTGGATATAATGAAGGGAGATTTTGAGTTAGCTTAAACTGTTATTTTGTAAATAAACATTTTATATATCTTAGTTCTTATTTAATATAGAGCTAACAACCAATTCTGTAATCAAATGTATTCATTCTTTACCTGAAATAAAACAAACATTCCTATTCAGATTGAACTTTTTTATATATAGTTTATATAGAGTGAATTTTAGCATTCTTTTACCCTTGGAATACAACATGACACAGGTGATGTAGCCTTAATATGATAAGATAGCCATAGATTCACTATGTATATGTAATTTCCTTCAATTTGATATGCTACTTGCCATATTTCTATACCAATTAGTTTTGAACATTTTATCTGTGACCTTGGGGTCAAAGTAATTGTAATAATTATAATCCTTAGCTCCCGTGGTATACTAAACATCAAGTTTGTGGGTGAGTAACTCCCTTTTTTTAAGTTACAACCTATTTTCCTCTTGCTGGTTACTGAAAATCTATGAAATAATCACAGTTTTGGATTCACTTTTCCCATATAATAGCATTAGCGACATACCCAGTAAATTTTGGGTCTTTAAAGTACTCTAACTTATTAACGACTTGGCCGATTTTCAAAATCTAAACTATTCCGGAATCTGTGTGTTGAGCTCTTTGTAATTTATCAAAGTACCTAGCATGGCTACTTTTAAAAAACCAACTATATCGTATTATGTATGCTATCTCAGTATCTGGGCAACCACTCCAGAAAAACGTTATGCTCGTACAGTTATACCCGTATTCAACCAGAACCAGGCAGTGGATCGACTACTGGCTAGCACCGGTGGAATGGGTGACTAATCGATACATCCTTACGTTTTCGGTTTTGACATGAAATACAATTGGTTAGTGCTACTATTGGAGCATTAGTAGTACTAACGCTCCATGCCCATGGTATTTTTTCTTATAATTTTGCAGCTAAAGAATACATGTAGGCATATATGTACTTGTATAGCCTTGTATTTTTTAATGAATACTATTACTGTTATATGTGACATCAGTGTTTTGGTCACGTGGTACAGCCGACGACGACTGGTAGGCAGAAAGCTAGAAAGTAAACAGTAACACCATAGAGGACCGTACAGTAAAGACGATTTTCGCATTCAAACTTGTTAGTAAACAATGGTTATTTCGTGTGTAGTTGTCGGATGCACAAGTCGATTTAAGAAAGGATCAGGTTTGAAATTCCACTGAATACCACCAGAAGACGGAAATGGCTCCAAGCCATTAACCGCAAAAACTGGACTCCTGAACACAGTGGAATCAGAAAAATATGCGAATCCAGTTTCCTCGTGTATGATTTAATAAGTAATGGCTTCAGTTTTAGTTAACTCAAAATATCAGTCTATTTCAAAAACCGTTCAGTCCAGCCTGTCATCATATAGCGATACACATAAAATAACTTCATAAATAAATTTCATAAACCAGGGTGTACTCTGACACAACATTGATTGTTTTTGTATTTCTGGTAGTTGTCCAGTTTTCGATCAGATTCGTTCTCTCGCTCGGAGTCAGAACATTATTTTACAAAGAAAATAAGCAACCTCAAAGCTCTATCCTCCTGGGTATTTATGCACATTTGGTTTTTAAAAAAATGTTTGGATATTATTTTTTAGTACTGTTTATATATTGTATATTTTATTTTAGGTTCTGCAAGTAGTGATCCCAAAGATCCAGATTTTATCCCACATATCAACATGGGATACAAGCCAAGTTCCAGTCAACACAAGAAGCTAAAAAAGAATGCTACCACAGGGTCCTAAAATGAGATGATGACAAGACAAAACATGCAAAGGAAATTAAAGAAAGAAATGAGGCAGCCTCTATTCTCGTCGGATTATCCCTCAGTTCGTCCAACGATGGAGATGCGAGTCAAGGCACCGAAGAAAATAATCCCAAAGCTAAAGCAGGTGTGCATTTTATCATAGGAATAACAGTACAATGTACAAAGATTTGTGCAAAAAAAAACTATGTACATTTTAGTTTGTAGAATTTAAATTCTTTTTAAATTTATATTTTTAGACATACATGATTCATGTCTCCAGACAATTGTGAAACACCACACTGAAAACAGACCGCTGGTTGATGAAGTTGGTTTCCTGCAGGAAGAACTGAGGGGCATTAAGCAGCAGCTTGGGAACATTCGATTTGGTGATTCATTTCTTGAAGGGGCTAATAAAGATGGGAAAACTTTGTTTTCCTCCAGTTTCCAAAATCACGCTACATTCCTGTGGTGCGTGCATTCAGTATTGTAGCTTGGTTCTTCCGATATCCATGACACTCACTCCTGACAGTGTGTTCATGCTAGTAATGATGAAGCTGAGGTATAATTTCATTGACAAAGACCTGGCTTATCAGTTCAGTTTCGAGACAAACTGTGAACGACTTGATTTGTCAAGCACTACCATCAGTTGCTAACAAGTTAGCTTTTTTAATTCATTGGCCAGAGAAAGATGAGATAGTAAGAAATCTTCCTAAAGTTATCAATCAGACTTACAGAAAGTGCAGGGTCATAATAGGCTGTTGCAAGATATTCATTGAAAGGCCAGGTAATTTCACTGCTAGAGCCATGTTCTGGTCCAACTACAAAAGCCACAACACCGTCAAAGTGCTAATTGCAGTTAATTTGTGTCCAGAGTCTTTGGTGGAAGAGTATTGGACAAGGTAATAACCCAACGGTCAGGATTTCTACAGCTTTTAGAGCATGGAGATCTGGTCTTAGCTGACCGTGACTTTTTGATTTCAGATGAGCTTGCTGCTTGTGGTGCACAACTGGCAATTCCAGCATTCACAAGAGGGAAATCTGAGCTAAGTCCGAAAGAAATCGAGACTGACCGCAGACTATCACGTGTTAGAATTCATGTGGTAAGGGCTATCGAGAGAGTAAAAAATTTCAAGATTCTCAGCACGTCCATGAAAATCAACCTTGTACCTCAGGTTGACAACATTATGAACATCTGCAGTGCAATATCAAATTTGCATCCACAACTTGTGACTTAATGTAAAGTTTAATGTGATCCAGTTTGTGTCAAATGTTATTGGTCTGCCAAAATTACTGATTATTTCCATGAAACATATTTGTATGTAACCAATTTGTGTGACTGTCACTTGTTTAAGAATCATTTTGTTCTTTGTATTCTGTTTAGCCTTCACGTTGAAAGGTATTATCCCATAAATTAATCATTCATCAATAAAACTGTACAAACAATTGAAAGTATATAGCTCAAATAAATTTACAAGGTGAACAATTTGTTATTAACTTGTTTTATTAAATGCTCAGCAATTAAAAATGCAAAGCACAGTTTGTTAATCATCTATCACAGTGCATTTGTACAATTCAATGTCAACAGTATACTCGACAAAATAAATTAATTGTTGAGCAGGTTTGGAAGCTTGGAACTGCTTCATTATTAAAATAACAAAAAGGAAAACATATTATGTGGCTACTGCCTTTAATTAATTTTGTTGAGTGAATACTAAGGTAATGAGTTTGATTTTTTTAGTTTAACCCAAGGCACAGCTTGGGCAGTACCAAGAACTCTTGGGTTTTCTACGAATGTTAACACAGGGATAGTGGAATCATGTGTAGGAACAGTTGGGTCCATCACACATGTTCATCAGCCCGTATTATTGTTGGCATAAACACCAGACATCGGCCACAATTTCAGCATTGTCAGTGATGCAACTTGATGGCCTCGTATTCTCTATCCTGTGGGTAACAATTTCTGACAAGAGGTTGTTAAAAAAGAAAGCCTGGCAAAACATGACCACTTTCAACGTATTCATAGGCTTTCAATGATTTATATGCCTTTAACGACTCATGTGTAAATTGTCCTGGTGTCTCCACAAGATAGAAATAGATATCTGGGAAGCCTATCTCAGGCCACAATGAAAGGTCGTCAACCCAACCGTCCGACAAACAATATGGATCAGGCAATGCACAAGTGTCCTGTCAATATCTGAGTTTTGTCAGATAACGCTCGCGGTCCTCAACTGTTAATTTAATAACATAATCCAACAATGTAGCTTTCACGCTAGATCATTTGGCTTTGTTATGGTCCGCCATTATTGTTTTCTACCTACCAGTGCACATGGTACCAAACTTTGTGACATGACTTCTGTAAACAACTGGCATCTCCTATAGAGGGTACTCAATGACGTTAGCATTATCTGTGTACACAACCACCAGCGGCCACATTGGAGTACAAGCGAACCGCTCACAACCATATGCATTCAAGCATTGTATTTTCTTCACTGAGCCACTATAATGATTTCTTTGTTGCTGCGCTAAGAATAATGGCTTCAAAGGTTGTTGTTAAAGTGCCATATGTCAACACATTGGATGCATTGGCAAAGCAGAGATATTTAGATAAAATACGAAGGGTTGACAACGTTGATCCGTATTCTTTACTGAATTCTGCATGGACCCAAAAGGGATCATGCTTCCCAGCTGTGTCTTACCCAGATATAGTTAATTATCTGATTTTCAATAAATCGTGCTACACGATGGAGGACATGAAGGCCTGGAAGAGTCTAGAAGCCTACAATCAGCTGACGTCTGGCTGGATAAGTGATGTGGCGTTTGTTTTGTCTCTGATTTTGTTAAATGAGTAAATCATATTAATGTTTAAATAGTTTTATTAAGAGTATTAATTTAGTTTTATTAAGAGTATTAATTTAGGTTATCCAAAGACAAAGAAAAAATAATTACAACATAAGTATTATTAAACCAAGATTTAAGGCTTTATAAGTTTATAGTTATGATCTGGCACACACAACATTGTGACTCTCAACAATACAAATTCTAGTTTGCATCATTATACATTCTGTTTGACAGGTCCTTCATTCACAGAGACCTCGTGAAAAGTCACTACAGCCATGGATTATTGCAGAAAACTCTGGGACTATCTGCACCACCCACTGTGACTGCATGGCTGGGTTGGGCGAGGACACATTGCTACACTCCTCTTTGCAGTGTATAGATTCGTGACAGCAAAACAGTGACACAAGAGCCAGCATATTGGTTGCTGCCAGTAGCTCGGAGAGAGGTCTAATACAGGGAGGTTGGTAAGGTGGATTTCACCTCAGCTACGACAAAGAAAAATTTGGATGAAGCCATTGCTAGTGGGTCACCAGTCTCGTCTCTGGTTTGACGAGGAAAGAACATTTACAAACCAGGTCCTGCTGAGCTCAATCACTTTGTCCATGGACTGAGTCTAGGTGACACAAAGCCTGTTATATTATCTCTTCTGGCACCATACAGTGATTGGTTTGTTCCCAAGCAGGCTCAGGTAGCATTTCTGGAAGTACTTTTAGACATGTTCCAGGACGAACTGTATAAATAGCCATTCCATGTGGTCTTGGAGAAGTGTCACACCTCAGCAGGTGAAAGCAGTGGAGACAGCGACCAGGAATCAAGCCAACTCGTGACTGTGGCCCAAGTTCAGAGCTGGCACCAAGTGTGTCATACTGACCCCTCTCAACCAGCCCTTAGCAACGATGCATAGTTGCTGCACGTTACCAAATACGCATCGGTGCGTAGTTATTAGCATATTCAAACTTAGCATCATTTTGAATAAATTAATGTCCCATAGTTCCATCCTAAACCAGAAAATATAGAGCTTCCTGTTTATTGCTAGCTAGTTTTATTATCAAATTCAGTGATGCACTGAATGGCGGTAGTACATATCAACACCCAGAAGAAACCACAGCTGCCTATTACTTCGGACTGATTTGGGATGATCAGGTTAGTAACAAAATGAAATAATAACGAAATCAGATGCCCAGTGTTCAGACGTTGTTTTAGTGCAGTTTTTTAATTTATTATGCATACATGTGGTGTGCTGAATTATATTATTGAATTAATAGTATGACTATGTCTATGAGTATATGTACTGTAAGTTATAACTAGATCTGTAGGCTAAGTACTAGTAACATTTATATTTGATGCAAATAAATATTTTCTTTCTTATTGATAGTCAAGTTGTTAAATTTTTGTAGATATATTTAGTTTTATGTATGAATGAGAACCAGTATACTAGTGAAACATAGATTATGAGCAGTAAACCAACACTGACTATGTCATTGTTTCACTTCAGATGTAGGACAGGTTGACTGTGGAGTCAAACCGCTATGCTACTCAGCAAAGGACAGAGCATCCACCTCCACCAACTGCAGCAAGGTGGATTAACTTTACCAAGATGGACATGCAGGCCTTCATTGGTCTGTCTTTCAGTACGAGAATACTGAAATTACCTCGCCGACATCTCCACTGGCTTACAACAAAGTGGATTTTTAAAACTAATTTCTGCTCTGTCATGTCACGGAATAAATTTGATTCAATGTGGCATTACCTGCATATACAAGACAATACTGTGCCTGCTCCAGTTGGAAAAAAGATCTGGAAGCAGAGATGGTTCCTCGACCAGGAGGACCATATGGTCATTGTACAATCGATGATAAAATTTAAGGGTCGACTCAGCTTCCGACAGTACTTGCCTTCAAAGTGGGGAATAAAGATGCGGGTACTATGTGAATCAGATACTGACTATGCATACGTGCAGATGTACAGTGTTAAAATTGAGGGTTAGCAGGAAAAAGGTTTAGCTCACTGTGTATGCATGGATCTACTGACTCCTTTGCTTGGCACCAATTTACGGGTATATATGGACAACTATTTTAATTCAGTTGCTCTGCTGTGCAAGGAATCCTGGTATGTGGTACAGTGCAATCTAATAGGAAAGGGCTACCTGCATCGTTTCTTCCTGTGGATATGAAATTGCAGTGAGGGGAGTTCAGGCAAGCCCAAAAAGATGATCGGTCTTTTGCCATTTGGATGGACACAAACCTGGTGGTCCAGCTTCCATGATCCAACTGAAAAAGGCACAGTGCTGTGGCGCAGGGAGCACACAGGTGTCAGTACCGAGAATGTTACAGGACTACCAGAAGCACATGCAAGGAGTCGACTTGTTGAATCAGGCTATTATCTACTACACGCTGAATCATCAGTCAAAGAAGTGGGTGCTGAGTCTTTTTTTATGGCATGATGGTTTCTGTCATATGTTGTGGCAAAGGATTAAGGCCATCCATACCACTGACAGCAGTGGTCAACCTTCCTGGACTTTTTAGAGGACTTGGCTAGTGAGTTAGTTGGGGACACAAGGACAGACAGAGTCCCACCACTGGTGAGGTGTCACAAGCATTCTTCGCAGACGCATACACTGGAACGAATGTATGCAAAGCGGCGCGCGTGTAGGGAATGCTCTCTTTACTCAACATCAGGTGAGGCCACTAACTATGGATGTAAGGAATGCCCTGTGGCTCTTTACCAGAAGTGCTCACATCAACAGAGCCAACAGTTTGTAGTTGTAGTAGTTTTTGTACAGTTTGGGGTTGTAGTAGTTTTTATTTTGTAATAAAATTTACTATCTACACAGTGTATGTGTTCCTGTAATTAATTTTATCTCTAGTAAAAAGAGAACTGATGAGATGGTCCCCTGTGGAGTTATTCCTTTCAAGAACTTCACTGTATTGTGGTGCTTGTAGGAAGACCAAGTCAGCGATTCAATGGAATTCCGTCAATGATTTCGTGATGAACTAAAGAAGATCATGGACATGATGATGGTCCATGCCAATGGTCTTCTTTAGTTCATCACGTTCTGGCCAGATGATGAGTGGATGCAACATGATGTACAGAACATCGAGTGTTCAAGAAGATTTTTGACACAGTTGATTTGCTTATACTAAACATGAACTCTAAACGTTCATTTGAAATATTTAGGTGTAACTTCATCAGGGTCATAAGCAACTGCATAAACTTTGTTAGGGGTGATCGGTGTGTTTCATGTGGACGCGATGACACAAAGTTACACAACTGCATAAAACTGTAGTAGATTTACTGTAGTCTGTATTCCAGCGCTTGTACTCCAGGATGACCGACCGCAAAAGTGGTGACGTTACATGCACAGCCTCTATTGTCCACCAGGTCCAGAGGCTGAGACGGTGAGACCGCAGAGACACACTCACACAGTGAACAGTGGTACACGTACGTTTGTTTACTCACAGTCCAAGATGGCTGTCAAACGGTATAGGCATGTGTTGGTTAAACCGCCTTGAGTATGTGCGTCGCTCATATTTAAGTGCCTATAGTTAATATTGTCAACATACCTGAATGATCATTACAACCAGCACCGCCGTGTTTGAATTAGGAAATTGAAAGTAATGGCGACATGTCAAAGCGGCCACAGACTAAAACGGCCGCAAATATTCGGTCACAATATAAATCGTCCCTCATTTTGGCTAAATCGTCGAGAAGAGACCACCTCCTTTTTACAGTTGACTTATATATAAGTTATATATATATATATATATATATATATATATATATATGCGGCTATCCTATATTTTAACGCTGAAAAATCAATTAATTTTGTATCTGATATTTTTTGGTTTTAAAATCGGCCAAAAATTTGTTTATTCAGCCATTAAGTAGATCTATGTCGCGTGGAAGGCTCCAGACGCCGATATTTCTTGTTTCTGCAAATTAAATTATGGATAAGAATGCAGTGAGGGTGGAGTTTGGTTCCTATGGAACCTGCGAGACGAAATGGAAGATAATACGTCAGTTCTGAAATGGGTAGCAAGACGGCCTCTTATACGGAACAACAACAACTATATATTGCGCAAGATGTGGTGGTTCTCGTTTTTCTTTTAAACAGTCATCTCAGTTTAACTCAGATCATAATTATACTCTCTATTGCTGGGCAAATGACTTTCCCCACAGAGATATTAAGCGAGAGGCTGAGTTGAGCAACAATATTAGTGATGTTACAGTTGTCGACTGGAATAATTTCTGTCGCGAGATATGTGAGGCTTCTTTAATTCGAAATCCTTCCCAAGTCGGTGGCAACTAGGACAATGGCGAACCACTGGTCTGCCACAAATTACTATAGTATAAACCTATTACCAATTCATTACACACTTCAATTGAGTAATAATAATAATCTACAAAATTTATATAGCGCCCTATATAACCTGTAAGAAGGTTACTCTAAGGCGCTTGACAATAAATAATTCTATGGAAGTAACAGATTTACATCTTTAAAAATGCATAATTCTTTCCAGCCAAATACATAATATATTCAGCTAGGAAAAGCTGAAACAAAAAGATTAGTTTTTATTTTATTTTTGAAAGTATCAAGGGTCTTGCACTTTCTGATGGTTACTGGAAGATTATTCCATAAGGTTGCAGCAGCCTTTCTGAAACATCTATTACCGTATGTCACTACACGTGTTGTTGGTACGGCTAAGAATGCTCCATACTCAGACCGTAGAGACCTTGTCGGGTGATACGCTACGATAAGTTCCTCTAAGTACTTAAAAGTGTACATCAAAATATTGTACTGCGACCTATATATAACCGGAAGCCAGTGCAGGGAGTTCAAGACTGGTGTTATATGTTCTCTTTTATGAGTGCGAGTGACTAACCCGGCAGAAGAATTCTGTACTATCTGTAGCCGTGTCATCAGTGTGCTTGGAAGACCATACAGGAGAGCGTTGCCGTAATCTAGCCGAGAAGTTATTAGGGCGTGTGCCATTGTTTTGCAAGCATCCAATGTGATGTACCGCCTGATATGACCAATATTACGAATTTGGTAATAACAGGCTTTGAATATTGCATTTAATTGCCTCTCCATGGTCAGGGATGTATCAAAATATATCCCTAAGTTATTCACTGACGATGCTACAGAAACAGTAGTATTACCTACCTGAAGCCGTAATTCCTCATTCATCCTAACCTGATGATTTGGGTTAAAGATAATGAACTCTGTCTTTTCCTCGTTTAACTTAAGCATGCTTGCACTCATCCAAATACTGATATCAGCCAAACAAGCTTCCAATTTCTTTGCAACGTCGGACCAAGTTGTTTTGGGCATGATCGCCATATAAACCTGGGTATCATCTGCAGAACAGTGGTAGAACAAATTTTGTCGGATACATATCGCACCAATTGGTTTTGAATACAAACAGTACTTACGTGGTCCAAGTACCTGATCCTTGTGGCACCCCAAAATTCAGGCAGTTACCTTCTGATGTCAAGATTCCTATGGCAACACACTGAGATCTGTCCCTCAGATAAGATTTAATCCAGGAGAGGGTACTTCCAGTCACTCCAAACGAGTGCTCAAGGCGCGTTTGAAGGATCTTGTGATCTATGACATCGAAAGCAGCAAATAAGTCAAGCAGAACTAATGCCGCCATACTCTTCCTATCTAAAGCTCTACTCTGTAGAGTGACCGGTAAGGTAAGCTGACTGAAGATTATCGTGCAGTCTGTGACTACTCAAATGGGTCTCCAACCGCTTAGCAACCAGCTTCTCCAGGATCTTCGACAAGAAAGGCAGATTAGACACTGGGCGGTAAATTTTCAATTCCTCTTTATCCAGATTTGACTTCTTCAGCAGTGGCCTAATATTGGCCTTTTTGACAGAAAGCTGAACCTTGGAATCCACCAGTGATTTGTTTATAATAGCCGTAATCAAAGGCAGTAGGTATTCCAGGACTTCTTTCAACAGGTATGTAGGTAATGGGTCTAGTTCACAAGATTTTGAGGGAGACTTAATGATAATATCACGTACCTCGTCTTGAGTGGCAGACGCAAGTTTTGTCAGAGGCTGTCCTTCAAATTTGATATCAGCGCTCATCACAACAGCGTCGCTTTTGGAGATTTGTGATTATCATTATTGTCTCTAATGGTTGTAATTTTCCTCATGAAGAAATCACTAAACCTGTTGGCCAAGTGCTCATCAGATGAACAGCTTGGCAGAATGATTTCTTCTTTATGTCCCATCAAATTCTTAGTGATTCTGAACAGACATTTTTGACTGTTCCCACATTCCGCTATCTTGTTTGAATAATAAGTCCTCTTGGATCTCATGAGAAGCTTTCTTACTTCACGACATCTTTCTTTGAATAGCTGATGATGGATCTCCAGCTTTGTTTTCCGCCACAGTCGTTCAGCTTTCCGACGATTGTGTTTTCCTTCTCGAAGTTCTTTAGTATACCAGGGAGCATTTGGCCTCAGGTTTATAGTTTTCCTCTGCAGAAGGGCATGTTTATTGATCAAAAACTTAACACCCGAATTATATGCTTCCACAATGTCATCTACAGCGCCACTTGTACATAATATGGTGGCAGATGATTTGATGTCCTCGATGAAATATGGCACAGAAATAGCACAATGCCTGCGGGAAGTGATCTCTTTTTTTACTATGCTGTGGCTTTGCACAATCCAGTGTAACCTGAATGGCAAAATGGTCAACGAAGTCTTTACCTCTACTATCATACAGACATGGGTCGACAATAGACGGACTTCCCTTGATGATGGAGCTGCTTTATCTTGTAATGATCACATCTAGCGTGTGGCCACGGATATGAGTCGCTCCAGTAACATGTTGTACAAGACCATAAGCATCAAGGGGCCCCATGAATCGACGAACACTGATGTCTGTAGGATCATCAAAATGGAAATTTAAATCTCCAGTAATAATGACCTCCCGAGGTATGGTCGTCTAAAACATCGTAGCTTTGAAGCGATACTGTCCAGAAGGAGGTGGATGATAGATAATACACAATCTCATCTGGGTCTTTCCAGCTTTCACGGACAATTCCATGTATTCAAATTGCGTAAATATACTGTCCTTAGTGGATTTGATTATATTCAAGACTAATCCCTCCCGAACAAAACTGCCACACCGCCGCCGCGTTTATCTGGTCTTGCCACATGCAGAATATCATAACTAGGAGGTACCAAATCATACAATACCTGGGCATCGATGGAAGCACCCAGCCAAGTTTCTGTCAAAGCCGTATATCGCTGTTGCTAGACGTCACGAAGGCAGTAATTGACAAGGCTTTATTCTTCACTGATCGGCAGTTTAGAGAGAAAAGCGTCAAAAGTTTTTATCGGTTTAATTGTCTGCCGGTTTTCGTAGCATACCACACTATTCCTAGTGTGTTTCGGTTGTTCAAGCCGCCGTGTCACAATTGTAGCTACAGTAGAGACCGTGTTGTCATATTGGTGTTGTTGCTGATAGCTGTCGGAAAAATTGCAATTAACCAGCTAGATGAGAAACTGTGGTCTTCTGTGATGACGTTTGTCACCATCGCCCTCTTTGTTGTTGTACTTTCTTCTCATAACACATGGTATTGCCCTAATTATCCTTCTCCCAGCTCTGGTTCCTCTTCTGGTGCGGAACACAGGTCGACACGGTTCACTGGTCTCTGTTCGCACTGGTCTAAGTGCCAGAAGTGTAGCTCTGCTGTAGGTTAATATCATGCTTCAGTGCAGATATCTAACCTATTCAACGAGATTATCTGGATAATCTCATCAAACTGTGTTGCAGTGATAGTAATACACAAGTGTAAGAACTTTCAATTTCCAGAAGTCAACGGATCAATCACAATTATCACTTTGTATGAGTACCAATTGAGTTTTCTACAGTTTGTCCTCCTCGGTGACGTTGCAGCCGAAGTACCAATAACCTCTGTGCAGGTTGTGGGAATGTACGAGGCCGTGGCTTGGTCAGAGACGTTTCAGAAGTCAGCTCTCAATGAGCAGGATCGTTCCGATGACGTTCTTCATGGCCGGCAGTTGTTCAAGATCTGGCTCATCAGCAGGAAAACGATGAAGACCAGTTTACTCAGCCACCGCATTACGGGCTCATCCAGTATATGTTGAACTCATCCAGGGTATAGTATGTATCCCGAAGGCTGCTTAACTTCGGGCCTACCCCCGTCGCATCGAAGCCTGTGCCATATGCTATGACAGATATCATGATAAGCACGATGATATCATAGTTAGTTCGAGGAGGATCATTCCGTAAATATGCCGATATCCTTCAGTGCTCGGACATTTTGTTGTAAGTTGTAAGTTATTTCACTCTAGTTTGTCCTATACGTGCTTAGAGATTACTGCAGTCTGTTTCATTATCTTACATGACACTGAGGTGAATACACGTAAATGACGTCCGAAGACCCCAGTGATGTAAAGCAGCCAGCAACTGCTTGGTTGACACATGATGTAGATTTCCAGTACATACACTCTGCAACATACCCTGATAAGCTTACCAAGACACAGAAAAGTACCACTCGTGTTAAAAGCAAACATTAATTGGTTGTGAATGGCCAATCATATAAAGCAAAGAGGATTCGCCAAGATCAAGCGGGGTGGAAGACTGTTGTTATTTGCTTGGAACAATACCCCTTTAATCCTGCCAACTGAGGAGATTATCAAGCAAAATCAAAAGGTCAGCGTAAGATAATGAGCTTAACGGTGGAACTATGTATAAAAGACAGCAACGGCTGGATTAAGTTAATACAAATGCTCTTCACGCTAAAAATAGTAATCCTTGAAAAGGTTTTGTTTTATTCTGTGGCGAAACGTTAAAAAAATTATCAATCTATGTCCTCTTTTGTGACATGCAGCAATTTTAATCCTTAATCCTGGCCAGATAAACTATTGAACTATGGGGAGTTACACAATTATTTCCAAGTGCTGCTGGACAACTGTGGAGTTGACGTAGAACAGGCATTCAATCAGTGGTTTGAACTGAAAGAACACATAAGGAGAAATATTCTTTCCCATGACCTGCATCTTCTTATTCTATGGAAGTGCATACAACAGGAAGATGATATTCGTCATCAGGAATTTAATTACCTCTTTGAAATAATTCTTACATGCCCCGTTTATATCATCTCAACAACATGCTGTTAGAGGGGGCTTCAGAGAAACGGATACATAATGATTGGAGAGCTTTCTTCAGCATTGAAGCCCTAGATTATTTAATTACTGTGTCTATTTCTGTTCCAAAGACACAAATGAGGCAGTGGAATCCCAGACGTGCAGGAAATAGATGTTGGGTATCTGGCCTGACAGTAAGAAGACCAGATTTCCTGCTGCGTAATTGGGTCATGTGTACCAGGGTTAATTAAGATGAAAGTTTCTTACCTTGGCTTGACACTTTTAGTTCAATGTTATAGGATTATTGTTTATCATAATAAAGTTAAATAGCTGTATTATGCGCCCAATAATAAATTAATAGCAGTTGTTTTATCATCATGGCTGATACTATATAGGCATAATGCACTGATGAATTGCCACACTGCTTTAGTAAATGCTGGTAGTCACGTTGAAATATTCAGAGTATATTTTAGACTTTTGCGTTGATCTGTCAAAATGAATAAAGGGGGCAACTTCAAAATACTGTGTGGAAAATTTCTTACTAGTTGAAGTTGATGAAAGATCAGCAGGCAAGATGTAGTGCAGCCAAGGCAAAGCACAGCTCTACGGATACAGCAACAGTTGTATCATTGGAGTCATCAGTCAGTCAGCGAGAACACCAGCACACCATCTCAGAAACGACACAAATTTCAGTCTTCACCTCGTAAGCGCCAAGCAGACTGCCAAGGAAATGTTAACTGCACAATACCTATTCTAGTGACTGACAGTATCAATATTTATGGATGCTCAGCCCACTGGCTCTGTCTTCTAGGTCAGGATATAACGCTCTCTTCTGTAATGAAGCACGTGATTGAAGAGCAGAAACATTTCTCTAACCACCACAAGTCTAATCGAAAGCTGACTTCCATTGACATATTTATAAAGAACAGAACTTGCTTCATCTTAGTCATGCATGACCATGAAGATCCAGGACTCCAACCTGTTCAAGGATGGACGAGATCTGACTGTCCAACTTCGGTCAGTAGCACATGCCAATGTAATGTGTCAAAGTGACGACTCTTCCATTGCTGATGCCTGTCATATCTGGGCATAGTTGAAAGAAATCCCTGTGGTTGAACCTTACAAGGAACCTGTTCAGAAGCGATTTAAGCAAGCTATTCTATTATAGCATGTGTTTACATTTAAACTCCTTGCCAAATATCAAGGTGAAAAACCGACAACTCCGACCCGAAGTACATTGGCTACAGCATCCCTACCAAGCCAAAACCTTCCCCCTCCCCTCCTCCTTCTTCAAAAACAGCGCGGTCACGCTATCCCCAGTAAGATGGCGGCAGGCTCTCAAAGCTGACAGCATCTTTCAGGATTTCACCGCGCTTCCAGCTAAACTTCTATCTGCACCGGCATCTTCTGTATCAATCAAGCGGGTTTTCCCAAACTTTAGCTACATATACAATAAAACAAGGAATAGAACGAACGCTGAAAAGGCATCAAACTTAGTGCTTTGTCTATGATTGGTCTATGAGTTGGGTTACTACTATTATATGTGAATCGTTATCATCGGACATTATGTGATATTTTTATCAGTGTATTTATATTAAATAGTGATCGTGTAACTTTTGAGTGACAGTTAATGATGGCAATCACATACAGTAGAGCATTTTAAAGCATTCATGTTATACTCTTACATGTACTAGAAATATGTCATTACTTGTCAATTTGTAGATTTCCAAGCATGAATCATATATATTGTACATGTATTTCACCTTATGTTCCAAACTACTTATCTGTTTTTGACATCAAATGGGAGTTTTTGACGTCAAATGGGAGTTTTTGACATCAAAAATTAATTTGTTCATGACAGTTAAAACCAGGTTTTTGAAGACATCACGTCAACCAAAATTTTAACTTAACGTCAAAAAGCGAACCCTGTAGGAATAGAACACCCCAAGTCATAATTTGGGGTATCACACAACTAACACAAAATATCTTACGGTATGCTTTATCGTAGCAAGAACACAAAAATATATTTATATTTATCCAACAACGATAAAACCGTTTTAGAGATGAAGGAGAGAGCTCAATATAAAATAAACCAATTCAAAAGCAATTGCCGCACTGAGGGTGTCATTTTTTACATTGGACAATTGAGATACACAGTAACGGTGATTATTAATTACCTCAACGTGTCACTTGTATATTATATACAATACAAGTCTGGAACACACCGTCACAACACTGAAACACATACTTAGGTAGATTTCTTGTAATTGGACGGAATCGTAATTATAACAGCCAATCATAGTAAGAGAAAGAATGACGGTGGTCAACACTTGTATTAACGAAGCCATCGTCACGGGCTTCTGAAACAACACTAAATGTGCAATGGCTGATTCTCTTAAGATAAACTTGCATACACAAAGAGATTAGATACCGTACCGGTAAGTAATTGTGGTAAATGGCTTTACACACAGTGATTATATAAATATGATAACTGAATCGTTTCAAATCATATTTCGTTACTTATTATTATTGAAACCACAGAAACGAGACTTAGGTATATTCCCGTGTCATATTTTTGAGAGTTCGGTGACATTACCTGTAATTTACAGTACATTTATTACATGATAGAAATGTTGTCATACGGTGTTGTTTAAATTGGTATATGTTCTGTTGTGGATACAATTAGCCGTTTCTCTCATACTGAAGGTACAATGTTTTGCGTTACCCTGTTGAACAGCTAGTGGTTTCAAGTTACTGAATTTCATTACATGAAATTTATTTTAATGTTAATTATTTTAATATATAGTGTGTATTTTGTATATTATAGCGATATTGCTTGTCTTTGTATCTTGGGATAGAAGTTAAGTTAGTATAAATTTAGGCATTTCATAAATTATATTTCTTTGACGCTTTTTCCGGTTTATACGAGGTTTCTAAGTACACACACTAGTTTTCCTCTGTCCGTTTTCATTCACTCTCAGTACTGTACGTAACAGGATTTTAGTGCGATAAATAAAACAAACAATATATACGTGCATGCGTGCGTCAATCCATGCGTGTATTATAGCAGTATTTTCGATGCAGTTTATTATATTAATATTATAGAATGTGGTAGGAATTTCCATGTTTTATAAAGTTAGTACTAAAGTGTTCCGTGTATAATGTTAATAAACAAATGATTTTATTTATTTATTACTAGATAATTAACATTTTCCCATAAAATAATAAAAACAATACAGTAAGTAGAAACATTCATACAAATGTATAAATTTCAAATACGTTATTCACAAACTTTTATTCTGAACCGAAGTATCCTCGCAAGCCATGGCTGATTGCTGCGCGAAACCATATAGTACTTCTGTCTGGCATTGATATAATTAGCTGCAGAGACCACGGCGCTAGAATAAATTGAAGATACGCCTATGATGTACAAGATTTATTTATAAACATGCAACTGAAAATAGTGCGGTAGATGACGCACACCTACAGCGAATTATCCACTGACATTAGGTCAATACTTTGTGGGTGATGTACTTTGCAAGTGTACGTTTACCGATATGTATGTCTTGTTGGCATCTAGTAAATATCTCACTTTGGAATAATTTTCGACGATTGGGGGGGGGCTTCTTTTGGGGGCCGTTGGGCTTGAAATAATAATTTGACCTGGCAACCGTGGGATTCGAGACGCATTTAACTTATAATACGCTAAATATCGGGTATATGGCCATGCCTGTGTTCTCAGCTTTATGACGTGTTCGGCCAATGTCACTAGTGATCGTCACAGGCAATTTTTTAGTGCATATACATTCAGGTCAGGTGAGCGTCATGCACCAAATATCCTAGAGGTTTAATATTAATTATAGCCTGTATTCACCTGTCACTAATTTGCTCGCCTATCAAACAGCAACACATATGCAGCAAAATCATGGATTAGCATTGGTATATTTGTTACGTGACGTTCACCTGAACACATTAGCCCAGTACATGGTCTAACTGGTAGCGCGTTGGATCACAGATCACAATCACCTGAGTTCGAATCTCAGCATGGGCATATCTGAAGGGTGATTCATCTTTGACTTCGCTTCATTACCTTCGGATATCTCTCGGTCCATTTAGCACAAAAGTGGCCGTAAAACATCAATTGTCAATCGAATCTATCGAAAAGGTTGTACTTTTAGTTACAGCAGAAGTAAAGCGAGTTAGTGCAAACTGAATATTGTTTTGGAAAATATACTGCTACACATGGTTTAATTTTTATGCCGCTGCAGGGGCCCGTTTATTTAATGCTACTGCAGGGGCAGGCTCAATCTTGTTTGGAAACTTTTGCCTGATTTGGTTCTCTCGCGAACTCAGGTGTCATCGATGGTCAGATCATGCGCCCATGACACTCAAACGTTACCCCGAGAATAAACAAACAAACAAACTGACACACGTTTACAAATATATGTATTAGATCAGCTTCTGTATTCCCGATAAACATCAAATGCGATGTTAAATATCCCCATCAAATTAAATAACTTGCTGTTAACACCAAAACAAATAGACACACACTTGTAAAATGAAGTTAACGTATTGTTGTATTTTATATGAAAGTAGTAGCTGAAAAGTGGATACTGGTCTCAATCCAAATAGCTGACTATCGTTTCGGTGGTAAAACCGTTGAAACAAGAAATGTATCTCTAGATTCATCAAGCGAAAGAACAATACCCGACGGGTCATAAGGTAGGTTCAAAGCTGCATTGATTGTATACGTCATGTCTTAAGCTAAACATGACTGCGTGCGTGCGATCATAAACACGCGCGCGCGCGAGTGTGTCTGTTCATGTATGTGGTATATAGTATCTCATAATATTTAGTAGTATATGATATGTATCAACTATCAAATAGTATATGTTAGTTGTAGCATGGCCATGATATATTGTCACGTATCATCATAATGTGTTCTATTATTATTATATATTATATCGCTCTCGAAGTGCGAATTTGCACACGAAGCGTTTACCACCTACTCCGCTTAATCGTTCTGATCCGCATAATTCTAACCGCATTTTCACCCAGGACTGCTGATTAACGACCTGTGACGACCATACCACCGTAAGTTGTTGACAAAGTTTTTGCGCGGGCCTAGACAGATCGGTTATACGGAAATACGTGAAGTGAGAGGTTCGGCACAAATACGAATGGAACTTACGGCGCTGGCTCGACAAACTGAACGCAGAAGGTTCATATTCCACACAACAACGATTAGTTAGGAGAATAAGCAATTTGCAGCGACTATAGGAACCACAGCTGTAAGTAGGGTGTCGACATCGATGAGGACTATCTCCGCATGTAGTCGAAAGAGATATTGTACACTGGATGTATTTGATTGAGTTAACGCTTTGAGTTGACTGAGGCGGATAGCTCACAGTCGAAACAGATTCGTTCGTATTCGACGATTCGGCGGCGCTTCCGTGGTCTAATTGGTAGTGCATTGGACCATAGATCACCACTGGGGGCCTCCATGGTCTAGCGGTAGAGTTTTGGACCACATATAATTACCACCCGTGTTCGTATCTCGGCGTGGGCATACCTGAAAGTTGTTTCATCTTTGACTTCGCTTCATTACCTTTGGAGGTCGCTCGGCCCATTTAGCCTACCATGTGCACAAAAGTGGCCGTAAAACATCAATCATCATCGACTGAAATCCGAAAATGACTGCCCGTTTATCGTAACTCGGGCCGCGTTGAATCCTGTTCACGCGATCGAAATTTCGGACTGTTACCGAGAAAGTAGTCCGGAGATAAAATTCTTCGCGGCGATAATCTGGCTTCGGTTGTGATACCGTGCATTGTGGTCCTTTAAACGGGACGAAATGATCGCAATAGATGGAATCTCACTGGTGACGACCCTCTGGGCATTGACCAGCACGGCCTTAATGATATTCATACTGGCGCTGTTGTATAAACTGTTGGGCGACGCATCTAGAAGACACCTTCATGCCCCATCGCTGGAGTTTAAGGTTGTTCTCCTCGGTACGAGTGTGATCGACGTTGCATCTCTATGCCTGACTGACGTGTCTTTGGTCAGCACCAGGTACTTCGGCAATAACGATGGCAGGTCGGTGTACTGCGCTGATATGTCGTGGATGGAATTGCTTGTAAATGCCTACGTGTGGTTCGTTTTCATCGCGACGATAGTCTGGCTGAGACATGGCGCTCTTCTGAGGGACGCCACGCGGCCGATCAGGGGGCCAATCGTGGATCAATCGCCGTCTGGAAACGCTCGTCCGGTAAATGGACTCCCGTGGTGGTTTGTCGTACTGGTCTCGATCAGTCTTGTGGCGACTGTATTGGTGGATCTTTTCATGACATACGAATCGGATCTGACGGCGTTTAGCCTCTGCATAACGGAACCGGTTACACCCAGCTGGTTACTGGCAACCATCGTTGTTTCGTTGCACATTATTTGGTGGCCGCTGACGATGCTGACGACGAGCATCCTCAAAAGGGGGCAACTTCGGAACAAGAGCGCCGTCTTCGGAATCTCTCACCAGAAGGAGACTCGTGGACTAGTGCAGCTGAGCGATAGCACGCAAGAGGACGTCGAACGCAAGCCCGCTTCCCAGCTGACGCTGTTCTTGATAATTGCCTCAATCTGGTATTCACCGGTCCAGTGTTTCATCTTGCAAGCCGTTTTCGACTTCAGCACGCCGATGAGGGTGAGAGCCATGTTTCTCACTTGGATGTATTCGAGCACGGCGCCGTTTTTCTCTTTGGTTTTGTCAGTTTATGTTTGTATTGGCCTACGGGACGATATGTCGATCATTGCCGATGACATTGCCGTGACGATTAAGTCACCGGAAGGAGGATCGGGATTGGCCGAGATTACCGCGGATGATGATGATGATGATGATTATAGTGTCCACAAACTTTATACCAAACAATGAATCGTATGTCACCAAATCATACATGTGCATACATACATATCTGAAAGGTGTTTCATCTTTGAATTCGCTTCATTATCTTTGGAGAGGTCCTCGGTGACACACACACACACACACACACACACACACACACACATATATATATATATTAGCGAAAATCTCAAGTGGGGTATTTTTACATAACTTTATTTTAAACATCGACTCCTCATTTTATGTGTCTTTCCGAAACATAGGTTAACTCAAGTGAGCCAATTATGCGGAATAGTATCACCCAACATGTGTCTTCCAGTAAATGTGGTATTACCGCTGAGGGTGAATATGTACATGCTAGGTCACAAGGATATCCTGGAGTGACCATTATATGTCAAGTTATGGATATTATATCACATGAACTGTTAAAACGATTGACCTAAAATAAAACTAGACCGAGCTTTCAGTGGTGTTTGATTGGGACGCCATGACCAAACAGCTCAGACTTCCGGTAAGGGAAAAGCAACGTAGAAGCAGCTGCGCTTCGAGTTTTGAACCTATGAATATGGACATTTATTGTGATATGTGCATTATAATGTTGTGTGTCCAGACAATCTGTATTATTCCTCTCCTATTATATGCCATGAAATATGTAAATGTCGTTTTATGCAATTCCGTAGATCTAGTTTAGTTGGGATCAAACGCCAGAGATAGGCCGGGGAGTGTCGTACAGGCTAAATATAATAACAGTTAAGCTTAATTTCCCGCCAAAAAACAACGACCGGAAGTTGGGACCTGTTTGCCATTAAATCGGTGGCCGTGTTCGGTCTAATTTCTTTTAGGTCAATGGTTAAAATGTAACACATATAACGTAGCTGCTATTGCGCTGAAGGATACACACTTGTAACACTCACCTAAATATTTATAGAGGCATGTGTGATACAATAATAGTAGCATATGACTAGCGGATGATTTTAGTTCACAATACTCTTGATTTACGATGTACCATTGATGTGTATGGTGATATTGTGACTGTACCGATTGATCGGTAATGTCCACTAGCTAAAAGAAATTATTGTGATATTATCCGTGTGAATTGCTCACACTTCGTACGTAGTAAACTAAGACACAATTTGTATAACAGCTAACGCTTTTATGGCACACGTCCCATATTCGTATTGGAATATATAAAAATACCAGGCATCAAGTATTTGTATATGTAGTTGAATACTTTATAAATTAATATCAAGTCTTTAAATAATTAACAAACATTCAAATTATAGAATCTTTTACGAATACTTCACGAATATAACGTAAATATCAATGACAAATGATAAATAGAAGTTTACTAAAATGATTCTAATCATCATATATGATATGAATTGTAGGATGTAAAACCAATGAGAAAATACGGTACTCATATTATTACACTAAATGTTAAAAATAAGTTTATAATTATTTTCTTTTACGTCAACTGATTTTCAATATATTAGTTAAGCACAGTCCGGTATATACTGTAATTTGCTACACATTGACATGAAGCTGATGTGCTTATTATTATGTAGCTATATATAGGTTTAAACGATGCAGCAAACATCATCATAATAGCAAGTTTGAATGATTTGTTATGGATTTAAATCCCTTTTCGCAACATTTAATGTCCAGACTTTGCGTTATTTACTGTGTATAGAATGTTTCATGTAACACTAAAACGATCAAATTTGTTTTGCCACCGGAGAAATCACTTATGCATAAATGGTGCGTCAACAAGGATGTGTAAATCTTTCGGGTTCGTGCAACGGTCGTTGGAGACTACATCTGGTTGTGTCATTCTCAGTTTACCAGAAGGCTGTATGGGGGCGTTATGCTACAATTTCAACATCGCCAGTTCTAGCATAGTCAGCTTATCTTCCAGATGGCTGATGTTCTTCTGTTGTCTGGTAGATGATTGTAACCATTCCTCGTCACACACACACACACACACACACACACACATATATATATATATCAACTAGACACAGGTGATTTCATAGGAGATACATTTAATGCATTTATGGGTTCAGTTCATCTACATTGATGGTGTTTGTTAACCAATCCGATTTTTATCATTTACCTTTTAATATAATTATAGATCACTTTATATAATTTTATATTATTTTATATTATGTTGTATCATTTTATATCATTTTATATCATTGATATATTTTAATATTGATAACATATACCTCTTAATATCGATATTTTCCCCGACCGTCATCTCCAGGTCTAGTCAGTTCCGTGAGAGGCGTAATCATTAGCGCATTGTGTTCAGTGGAAACTCCATCTCTGTAAATCGAAATTTTTCCAGAACCTTGATGAACAGTTTGTGGACTCGTCTGAACTGGAATATATTCCTAGCTGTAGCGTGCTTCACATCGCCGCTTAGAATTAGCTTCAGAAGTTGCAACGGTACCTTTTAAACGGTTCTACATAGTCGTATGAATTGATTTCAAAGCATCTATGGCTAGTTCATTCAATGCATCGTTGGCATGATAAGCATTCCATAGATAGGTGGTATTCAGAGATTCCATCGGTGTCTCTGATAGATGAGTACTTTTAACCAGCTGGCACAGACTATATAACATATGGCAGAAATCGTCTGGAGCCTTTTAGCAAATGAGTGATTAGGAATCTCCGGCAGTTGAATATAAACACATCTTTGCTTGAGTTAAAGTGATTGTGGAATTGATTGCATGCACCACCTGTCATGATGAATTTATCACAACATGCTCTCATTTTTTGTCAGTATTTATGAATAAATTAATTTTCCTGAGACATGCGAAGAAATGAATAACACAAGCTGCCCAGAATGTGGCCCAGTATGGATGCCGACATATCTAACAAACTCCTGGAATGAACACTTACATGTGGTGTTCTCAGTATGCTGGAACCAAAAATGATCAAGAACTTTAGTTCATTATATATATATATATATATATATATATATGTGTGTGTGTGTGTGGGTGGATGGGTATATATATATATATATATATATATATATCAGATACGCACACTGATCGTGGCACCCTAGGTGAGCGTTTAAGGAATTAAAAAACGGTATAGATATAGTAGGCTCGGCCCACAACACTGTGACACTACCACATAGCATATCTGTAATCCATATAGAGATATTGCTATTTAGGAATTTACGCCAGTTCAATGTTTAGAACGGGAAAATAATCCAATTACTTTCGATTTGAACGCTGCACTAGCAAAAGCAGAAGTTAGTCCAAACAGTGTGCTGGTTGTTATGCAATAGGGTAATTTCACCTAAATGGGGCCACCTCCACTTTTGGTGGCCCATAAATAGCTAATTTCTTCTTCGTATGCCTGAGATGGATATGTATTTTGCTGCTATCTACTGGTACTACCATTTCGACACAAGAGAGAGGGCAATATATGGCACTAGAGAGAAGTAGACCTGGTGATCAATGTGGTATGATATTATTAGGAATTTATTGATATCCCAGACAAATGTGGAAACTGATTTCTGTATAAATCAATTTTGAATAGATCAAAAACGTTTTGGACAATTTGCTGTCGTGAAACGTGCTTGAAATACCAAAAAAAATGGAATTTCTGCCTAGTCATTTGTGGAATAATTCCCAGTAACTGCATCGTGATTATAGTCAAGCGTATCGAACTGCCGTGTACACCACCACAAAAGCTCTTTGTTATTGCTGGTCGCACCTACGAACGGAGGGATACAAGGCTTAGCACCAAGGATAAACCACCCAAGGGAGTAAACGCTGAGTTATGGGAAATACTTCAGATAATCGAAAATAACACGAATATTAAAAATACTAGGCTGAATCAATTGAAAGTACGAGTTGACACCACTGAAGATCGATTGACTAGAAAAAGTAGTACACAAGAGATCGTACGTTTTTATAAATAATCAAAATGTGTTGTATAACAGCCAATATGGATTTAGGACCAAATACTCGACGATAAACACAATAACGGAACTTACAGCTCATATCACTGAATCACTAAATTACAAAAATCATACACTTGGTGTTTTGTGGACCTCTCCAAAGCTTTTGACACAATTTATCATACTATTTTATTTTTTTAAACTTCATCATTATGGAATTCCTGGGATAGCCTTGGATTGGTTCAGAAGTTACTTATCAAATAGGAAGCAGTTCGTAAAGTATAAACACCTTTCATCATACATGAGCAAGGTCACATGTGGAGTGCTTCACTGTTCTGTCTTAGGACCTCTGCTCTTTATAATATATACAAATGACCTTCCCCATGGCTTGTTGCATTCCAGATGTCTTCTGTTTGTTGATGACACGACAGTATTCTACTCGTCCAAAAATATTCAAACTGCTCTCAGCTAAATATCTGAAGATTTTAAACGTGTAACAGACTGGTTTAAGGCAAATAAATTATCTTTAAATATTAACAAGACAAATTATATGATCTTTTCTAACACGCGCAATGCAACATACTCTAAGGATTGGAAATGAAATACTTAATTGTGTTGCACATACTAAATTCCTTAGCATTATAATAGACAACACACATGGCTGGTTATAGATTATTGTAAGAAGAAAATTTCTAGTGGGTTATATGCAATAAATGCATCAAAACGACTGTTACCAGAGAAACATTTAATAACCCTATATCACTCGTTGATTCACCCATACATTAACTATGGAACACTATTATGGGGCTCTGCTAGCAAATTATACATTCATAAAATTCCAAAGATGGAAAATAACGCAGTAACGTCAATTACCATGTCAAAATTTAAATAACCCACATCGCCTATGTATCAATAATTACGTATTCTTCCAATAAATAAGCTATTTAAGCTATAGCTGGTTAAATTTATGTTCCAACATAAATCAAATTCATCACCAAAACCACCAAATATTAATACAAATAGAACATTCACGCAAAATAAAGACAACCGAATACTGATAAATTATTCCGATACTTCATACATAAGGCTCCTGATATCTGATGTAATCTCCTGCAAGAAATGAAATAACTAAAAATATTAAAGCTTTCACTAACAGATAGAAGCATTACGTGACGCCATTAACCGATTTAATTGATATATTGACAATGGGTGGGTTTGGGATGGAGGCTGTTTATTTATATGTTTGTTTTATATGTGTATGTATGTGTTTATATATGTATGTCTTTTGTGTTAGCCTGAACTACACATAAATCCAATATATTGTCATATATTTTGTTTTACATTATTGTACTGAATGTATATTTATGTGGCGTTCGAATAAATTACATTATACATGGCACCCTATGCCATCACGTAGTGATTTGAATTAGGATGCGCGTTAAATTGATATGTGAATAACACTTTGTTACTGAACAGTTTCACTTTTAAACTTTTCTCAGTCTTGACGCTAAGTAAATAAACTTTTAGAAGGGTCTAAATACATTAGATTTAAAGCGTCTTGTCCATTTTCCTTTTTTTTTTAATTTTCAGTAAAGCTTATATATCTTAGGTTCCAAATGAGTATTTAACAAAGTGGCTTAGATCAGGTATTTATAATGGCAGATCCTTAAGGGTCGATATTTCGTCTGGCTGCCGAGCAACCACTCCATGCCAAATCAAACTGGCCTCGTTCTCCTAGTCGCCTGTTTCTGCTTACTTCCTCATAGTAAACTTTAAATAACAGATGGGTTGCATTGACAGTATGATTGTTTGGCGTACAGACGACTCTTTATTCAAGTATGATCACGTTAAAGAAAGGGTTGCTAGAGTTAGGTGAAAAGTACATATTTACTGGCCCGGATTAGGTAAAATGTAGCCAGAACATAGTGAAATCCTAGATTTGGTTTCAAACTCATAAAACACATAATCTTAGCGCTCAAATAGCACTTACGCCCGATAGCTAGGTTTTGGTTAACTTAATATTCCTGGTGAGAAAATTGTAATTAGCTATCTTGAATATTGAGTTATTGGGAACTGCTTGGAAAAGTGGCCAGGATTTGGTTAAATTACCCTATAAGTTAGCGTCAGCCGTACTTTTGCAAGTAGATATTCATGGTATGCTTTCAAGTGAAACAATTCCATTTTTATTGTTTGATTGCTCTTATTGAAAGAAGACAGGTATTGATCACATTTCTTTAATCCAACGACTGTTTGGAATAGGTTTTCGCTTTTGAAACTATTGGCTGCCGTATATTTTTATTTGATCTTGTGTCTTGTTCTATACCTTGTCTCAGAACATTATATTATATTCCCTCGTCCTGTTACAATTAAGTAGGTTAATTATAATATTCTCCTTTTTGACAGAAATCTATCCGAATAGAGCAAACCACGCTTTGAGCATTTCCGAAATATTAAAAAAATTAATTGACTTCAGGCGTTGTTTTTAAGACAAAATTAGGCAAATAACGTATCTGCTAAAAATAGCTATATTGATAACGCTGTATCCGTAAAATAACTTGAAATGTTCAAGTAACATTTGATCTATATTTTGTGTTGGTAATCTGTTGAAACTTCGTGAGGATGCTTTATTTAGTGGAAAGTTCAGTGGTAAATCAAAAACTGAATAAATAACATGATCAGTTGTTATAAGAACTGGTTTAATTATTTCAATTACGTTAAGCGATATATATATATATATATATATAATATATATATATATATACTATCATACAGATTCTCGTTCCAGTCTAAACGCTGACATACTTACTCATATAACCTGGCTGCAAAAATATAGTCTCACAACTATTTGTATACCGACCGTTAAGAGTAGTGCAGTTGAGTCAAGGACAAGACATACACGTAAATAAATGTAAATAAAACTAAATAAGGTATGTTAAATGTCAGGTTTGTAAATGGCTGTATATTTATATTGGTCACTTTCATTTCACCTTTTGTTTAAATTTAGAAGAAAATAAAATAGGCTTATGTCATGACAATTGTATACGCTAACTGTGGGAATGAAAGAATTGTGTTATGCCGATAAATGGCTTTACTCGCTTGCTATTTGCTTCTTTTCCTGGAAACTCTTGACAATTAAAGGTTTTTTCTTCATATTAATTAACTAGCTGATACACAACCACACCATAACTGTGATTTATGTATCTATGTTGCTTCAAATTGTACAGTATTAACTACATGCATAACTCTGTTTAAAAATTCTAAGATGAACTTAGATATTTCCGACAAACGGGTGACATGATTCAAATGCCTGATATGAATAATTAGTATTCATAAAGTCATATACCATAATTGCATTATCTGATCTATCGTTTTAAATGAAATTACCTCATGAAAACTAATAATCAAAATAAATAAAATGTATTTTATGCTCTGCCCAAAGTTTGTGCCTAAAATTGTTAAAATTAATTTTAAACAAGGTTAAATTACTTTTCCAATTTGTATTAAAAATATTCGGTTGCCAAAATAGTGTTCGTTTGTTGGTATTTTTTCGTGATCATAATGCCTGAATATATATTGAAAAAAACTATTAACGGAATCATGAGCTATTATCTACCGAATGCACCCAACTAAGAAAAATGGTCTGAAAGCTGAAGATTTCAATCTATTCCAGTGCAACAAAGAACGCATTTATATGGTTACGTCTTAAATCTTGTCATCTCCAGTGATTATTATAATTGCATTAAGGATGTGTCTGTGTCTTCAATACTGTCTGATCATTTTTTATCGATCCTCTGATCATGTATCTCTACAGAAACAATCTATTCCAGTTAAAGTTATTTCATACAGGAGATATAAGTCGATTGACAAGGAGGTTGTTCTTGCTGATCTGCGGCTCTCTTCTATGGTATTGGATAAACCAGATGATGTTAATCATGTGGTAGATCTCTATAATAGTACATTGAGGGACCTAGTAGATGGGAATGCGCCTTTAAGGACAAGGAAATGCCAAGAAGATCACTGCTTCCATGGTACAATAAGGACACACAAGCTGCAGTGACACAGAAGGTATTGTGAACGGCTGTGGATCAAGACCAGTTTGTGTGTTCACTAGAAATGTTTACGGTCAATAAAATTCAAATTAAAAATATTCTGGCCTCTGCCAAATCAGAATATTAAAAAAATATCAAAACATCTGAATAAAGTACTAAATAAAAGTCAGACTGTCCTTCCAAATATTATCAACTCAGATAAAGATATTGCCCATTGTTTTAATAACTTATTCTCTGAAAATATATTTAATATACATGATGGGTTCCCTTCTAGCACCTTATCACAGGGTATGCCATTGGTAGAAGAGTCCTGCATGTCCATGATGAATACATTTGAGCCTTTTACAGCGATTGATATCAGACAGAAAGCTTTCTTTACGGTTTACCCTAAGACTAGATAGTTTGTGGAAGATTACCTGGATGTTCTGATAAGCCCGATTACAAATATAGTTAATAAATCAGTATCTCTGAAAGCTGCTCTTGTAAATCCATTAATTAAAAAAAAAACAGTTTGGACTGTTATATTCTAAACAATTACAGACCTGTTTTAAATCTTACAATTTTATCTAAAGTTATAGAAAGGGCAGTTGTTTCCATCTGAACTAATATTTAATCAATATTGATCTTAATGAATCACTACAGTCTTCCTATAAAAATTGTCACAGGACTGAAACAGCCTTGGTTCGAGTGAAAAATGATATTATGATGTCAATTGATCAAAGTAAACCAGTACTACTTGTTCTTCTGGACCTGTCTGCTGCATTTGATACAGGTGACCATAATGTACTTTTCTCTAGGTTGAAAGACATGTTCGGTCTGTCAGGTACAGTACTTGACTGGTTTCGATTATATCTGGAACAACGCTTTCAGAGAGTGTATGTTCATGGTATTTTATCTGATGTTTAGTTTTTGTTATCTGGTGTACCACATGGTTCAGTTCTTAGCCCTCTGGTTTTCCGTAATCGCGCAGCAATATCACGTTAACTATCACTTGTATGCTGATGATACACAGATCTGTATATCACTGGATCCTGACAATGAGTTAAATTTCTCCTCTTCCTTGAAGAATTCAGAACATTGTATTGTTGATATTCGGCTATGGATGACTCAAAATCTACTAAGATTAAATGATAATAAAACAAATATTATATATTTGGCATCACCTCATTGTGTTAAATCCCTAAAACACCAGCATTACAGATGGGTGCATCTTCGATTACCCCTAATGGGTCAGTAAAAATATATTAACATGTATGATCAAGTCACACTAATGTCACATGTCACTGCCTCCTACCACCTTAAGCACATCTTAAGCACATTTTTAACACAAGAAGCATTTGTAACTGTGGTCCATCCCTTTGCTACATATCGCACAGACTATTGTAACTCCCTGTTATATGGCGTATCTGATTATATCAATCGTTTTCAGCGAATTCAGAATAGTGAAACTCGCATAGGGACAAATACTCGAAAATATGATTATATGACCCCAATTCTTCAAAACCTACATTGGCTACCTGTTAGATGGCTGTGGATCAAGATTTTTTAATAACTTATAAATATATTATTGATATGGCACCAGAATACTTGTGTGAACTGGTGTCCATTAGAAAGCCATCCCGAAAATTCAGGTCATCTAGTCAGATACTATTGCAGGTGCCTCTGACTCGGCTCGGGTCATTTGGTGGTTGTGCATTTAGTGGTACAGCACCCCCCTTTGTGGAATAGGTTGCTGACAGATATTAGAAATGTGTCGTCTCTTGAACATTTTAAATCCGTTCTAAAAAAACTGTACAAGATTGCTTTCACTGATAAATATTAATTATCGTTTAAATCTCTTCTTTTTTATAGACATATTTGGAATATTATTATATTACATATTATTTGTACAGCGCATTTGAATAGTTCCTGCTGATAAGGGCGCTTTATTAAATATACATTATTATTATTATTATTATTATTATTATCCGTAGTCAATATAAGAGCAATATCCTCTTGGTGACTCTCCATAAATATCAAGAATGTGATAGATAACAGTTAGTAATACCAAATTATAAAGAATAATGCTTATAATATTATGAATACTAATATTAATGTACTAAATATTAATTATAATTTTTACATTAAAAAACAATAATTGCGTTTATGTTCGGCAAATGAGAGAAAAATCTGTCTTTTTAGGACAAATGTTAGGACAAATAAAGTTAATTTTAGGGGATGTCAGTTTTAGTATGCTGCTAGCGCTCATTTGTATGACAACAAGGTATTTTTTGCTTATCCAACAACGAAACACTAATATACCAACATAATCCAAATATTAAAAAAAGGGATATGCAAAAGATATTTGCTTACTTATTCGGTCTCCGTGAGAAAAAGATAAAACTTATATGCACTGTTGTATCAAAGCTTCTTTATTCGGCATGAACCACTTTCGTTTTGAGTAAAAGTGTAACATATGCATATAACTCCATTAGGTTTAATTGCCTGATAAGTGCATAAAGTGATAATAATAATTGTATATACCCTGAAGGACAACATTTTACTGTCATAGTAAGGAGGAGGTACTTGCAATAACCAGCCTTTGTTTAGCTTGATTTTTCCTCAGATAACATTTGCGTTTATCGTTTTCTGATAATAGTTCCAAAGCACCGTCGTTTACATGGGGTAAGCATTTTTCAGGAGTAATATACCAAGGCCGATGACGACCAATCCGGGATCCAGATGACTTGCTCCATTCCTGCTCGGTTGGAAGTAAGTCTTTTCGGTTGCCTCCTCTCTCGACGATCCGTAAGCATTTTTCAACTGTACCCTCTCGCTTCTGACAATAGCATCATTATTGGCATCTGCCTTTGTCGTACCAGAAACATCTTCTTTCTTCCTCACCGCGCCATTAGTAGCTCCGTCACGGACGTCAATTTCGACCTGGAGCTTCTCACGCAGCACTACTTTCTTGGCGTCGGCTTGTACGCGTCCTGCCTTCGGTTGATCGGTAAGAACAACGCCCGACTTCTGTGACGTTACTGAGTCCGGCCGTCTAACCGGTTGTTCTATCCGGGGCGGATGGCGGTCTTCACGGTGTGGAGGAGGGCGAAATAATGGAACGTCGTTCCTTCTGGGCAGTTCTATTCGTGCGGGTCGCCGTATATCTGGCTTCCGGGCCGAGTACTCTTTTGGGTGTGGCTGCGTTCTCGGGAATAGCCAGAAGGGTCTCCCCAGAGGAAAGTGTTTGTTCTGCTGTTGGATATCAACTAGCGTATGGTGTTGGTTCGGCGCTCGCACATGAACAACAGCACCCCGCCTCCCGATCAGAACTTTGGTCTTTGTGGTGGTGCTACTTAAAGGATACGCTGTGGTGGGCGTGCTTGCCATTTCAGTAGTTGTTGTTATTGTTGTTGTTGATGCTGGTGTTCTTTTTGTTGTTGTTGTCGCCGTCACCGTCGTCATCGACGTTGTACTTGTTGTTGAGATCGGTTCTGGTTTGGTCGGTGGATTTTTCGTATTCAGATCTTTCGCTTCATCTCCAAAGCAGGACTTACGCCATGGAAGAAAGCCGTTGATTTCTTTCACTGAAGTAGGATTTCTCATCCACGCAACAACTTGCGAGGCTGAAACCAGATAAACGTCATTCATCTGCGAAAGCGCGTCGAGAAATGTGGCCAGCGCGTCGTAATAAGACGGATCCTGCTTGAACCAGACAGCGTGTAGGTGAATGCCGAAAGGCGCCCGATTGCCCCTGTAGAATCGGTTGAAGTTGTACCACATGTAGCCAAGCGCATCCTCCTTGTCGACGGGCTGGGTCTGGCAGGCATCCACCATTGAACACGGCTTACCATCCGGCCCTATCCATCTGTTCAGTGGCACCTCCCAGATGCCGGGGAAGGACGACTTCGGGCAGTTATTATTCGAGCAGTACCGCCAGTTAGGCGGATAGTCCAACGTGAACGGCCAAGCTCCACCTTCGTCGTACGGGCCGGTCATGAACGACGAGTCGTACTGGAAGCCGGCTTCGCCCATCATCTTGAACTGCTTTTTCCCCGCCAAGCTCCAAGAACGGAACGCGCATTCCTTTCACTTCTGATCTGGGCACATGGGCCTTGGTGACGATATTCCTTCTCTGTCCGCCGATTTCGCGCTGCCAGTCCTTCAGAGAGGCGTGCGTCCACCAACTTTGCGGCATCCGGTGTGTAATGGAATGGCTAGCTATTTCGTGTCCCGACCGATAGAGATCTTTCACCAACTCGTAATCGGTCCAATTGTGGCTCAGGTAAAACGTTAGCGAGATGGGACAGCCGTTCGGGTTGAGGCGCTTCTTCGTCAGTAGGCGTTCATAGAATTCGTAAACTCGTTCGTTGACGGCATCATCAAACGTCATCATCACCATCTGCGGAATTTGGTAATTCTTCAGGTGCGACGGTCCGGTCTTGCCGGCGCAGTAGCAATCCGGAAGTTGGCAGTCGCGAGGTACGCACACCTTACTGCGACTGCGCGGGTGCCATTTCGCCGAATTTCTAGATCGAATCAAGGATCCGCGCTGCACGTTAATTACGCACAGGCAACAAACGAGAAAGAAGAGAGCGGACCAATGCCTAAATCCCATTTCAGCCGTCGACGTCGTTCTTTGTCTCTTCAGGATGCCGTCTACTACGTACCAAACTAATACCCAGTCATTGTTAAAACTCCAAATCAGCCAAGTGTTGGTTATTACTGGTATCGATGATTTTCTTTTGTGGTCATCGCTAACCGGTCCGGTATAATAAGCGAAAGAAATTGTCGCCAGATTGGGCGAGTACTGTTTACTTATTAGACAAAACACGGTCTCCAGCTCCGCCCCCACCGACTGGTCAAACCATCCAGACCAGCCGATGTACGTTATAAGTGACCGGGGCCTTCATAAAATGGCCACATTTCGGGTCCATTTCGGAGGACGTACGGATGATTTGCTGTGATTTCTGCGTGTCAACGCCTCACCTGCAAGCTGTCACTTGGCCATTCCAGGCTGACCCCCGCACAACGAAGTCGACGTGTTTGCTGGGACTTGAACGCAGATGCTCCAATCACATATCACCACACAATGTGTTACACACCGAACACCGGAGATATTTATATAGCACTAGTTGTTGTTTTGGGTTGCCCATGCCAGTTTTTTCTGCACCGTCCAATTGTATGCTATTTATCGGAAACTTAATAAAGACTTCATTTTCTTTCTATTCACCATGCATTCTGCGAAGTCGGGTATGACGTAATCATTTCTCCATTTCTTACTAATCGCTCTCTCTCTGTGTGCGCGTGCGTGCGTGCGTCTGTGTGTGACATTGTGACCTTAGGTGGGAGTATTTGGCAGAAGTAATTAAATTGGTAATTGTTCATACAAAAAAGTTCTTATTTGTTACTATAGGGTTACATATTCGTATAAATAGATCCATCGTTTTACCATAATGTACCGATAAATAACAGCTCTAACACGACATAGTACGACTAGCTTATAGGTGTTTAACTTCGTGTCTGGCTTACCGAGTAATGTTGGCTGACCTGATTCGATCTGCGGTCATTTGTTTAAGATGTCCCTGTCAGCATTCGTTTGTTCAATAGTATACAAACGTTTGCAAGCGCACGATTCGGTAATAGACAATTCTTGACAACCTATAGAACTGATTAGTGATCTAGTCAAACGGCAGGTGTTTTATTAATGTGCTTCACGTTAGGGGAACCATTTTGTTGAATCAGCAACGTTTTAAGCAACACAAACTATCATGGAAAGATTTTCCACTTCTGAATCGGCTTCTACTGACTCCACAAAGGCGGCCGTTTTAATAATGAAAACTACCACTAGAACAACACAACATATTTCCGCAAAAACTTACTGAGATTATCCAGGAAATGTAAGCAAATGATGAAAGAGAGAAAACTTTAAAAGATAATCTCGCTAGTTAACTACTCTTTTAGTGCTAATAATGCAATGTTCTGCGGGTTTCACCGCGAGCGAAATTGAAAACGTTCCTTTTACTTCACAATAGGTAATTTGGATGTCACAAAGTAGATACTCGAACAACAGCAGCATACAATGAAAACTATGTAGAGCAAACTGGTACTGCAACATAACAAAAACAATTTTTAAACGTTTCCTTCCCATTATATAAACTGTTAACACTAAATCAATACCATATATGTATTATCACAAGCAGAATTCGACGTAACAAAACATTGGGAGTTCAGTGGTTACTTTAAATATTCTATCTTGGCGTCTTAAAGGAAATTAGGATATGCAGTCCCATCGTCTAAGTAACACTAAGGAGTACTGGCAATAAGTACGCACACGCACACACACACGCGCGCACACGCAATATTTATATTAGGAGAAAGAAACATCATTCGAGGATCAGACAAAATAAGCGTTGCCCATAGGCGCATTTTCGGGGAGTGTGGAATGATTCTGTCATTGGTGAACATTGATGATGATGATTGATGTTTTACGGCCACTTTTGTGCACATGGTAGGCTAAATGGGCCGAGCGACCTCCAAAGGCAATGAAGCGAAGTCAAAGATGAAACACCCTTCAGATATGCCCACGCCGAGATTCGAACTCAGGTGGTAGTGATCTGTGGTCCAACGCGCTACCAACTAGACCACTGATGTGAAAATGAAATGTTACAGAGTCGAGTTGTTCCGTTTTATAGCATTTAATGGGATACGATAGTAGTATTTTGTATCTTTGGTGTTACGCATTCTCTATTTATTTACTGTTCTACACATTAGCCATTCACGATTAGATGATAAACTGTTGGGTGTTTTCTGTTAGAGTCTATGGCGGATAGCTCGCCTTGATCTACTTCAGGACGCAGATTTCACGTTAGTGCCATAAATATTATTAAGTATAAATTGAGTTGACTTGAGTTGTTTAACCTCGACGCCGGTCACACCTGGGACACATATAGTAGAAGGACATCTGCCAAAAGGAAACAATTCGAACAAACACGGGTACGAGCCAAATTTGTACGAAAAACCTGGATGTTCGCTACGCGGTGAGTAGGATCGAGTTAGAATGTCATACAAGTGAGATCAAAGGGCGTTTTTTCATCAACAGCAAAACTAATGGTTACCCTGGGTTCACATCTTATAGACCTAAAACTGATGGATAACAATAGATAATTATAGTAGTCTGTGTGAAGACAACTGGACGTAATGCCTTAAAAATACCTTTAAAATTCCTTTCGATGTAAATATTTTATTATATATACATTTTTTAAATTTTTTAATTTGTTTTTGTTGTATTTTAAATTGTTTTAATTGTTCGTTTATCTTATTTAGTTATTTTACGTTCTTTTGTTATGACGTGGGGTGATGTAGCTGAGTGACGTAACGTCATACGTAATGACGTTCGCTGAAGTAAATTTTACTCTAGAAAAGTTTCGAAAAGGGGAATTTGAGGTAGGCCGAAAAGACGTAAAGCGAGATATTACTGTATACGGCTATAAAATTTTCCTGATAAACATTTTACAGATGAGTAATTAGGTGAGGGACACTGGAAGGCCCGACCCGCTTGACCCTCCAGATACACTGGTCGTGTACTTCCCCCATAGTTGTCAACATATGTATATAGATGTTCATGCAGTAGCCATACCTTTAAAAACAGATATTGCCATTAATTATATAGCGTTGGTTGGTAAAGGGTAGAGAGAGGTCCACATATGCAATTAATTGTTATGGTTATTTGGTCAGGTCATCAAGGTTTGGAGCTAATTGGTCACAATGAAATGGGAGTTGATGTTGTCTTGGATCAGACAGTTACCAAAACGAATAAATATGGGGCTACATTTCTGATACGTTTCGTTAGGAAAATGCACAACTGTTAATCGATAAATTGTATTCTCATTTTTATTTGTAATTACTCCTGTCACATGATTATAAACACTATATATATATATATATATATATATATATATATATATACGCATATAGAAAGGCACAGCCACATAATGTTTTCATCACCTCCTGATATGATCCACCACACACATATATACACAGTTTTCTAATGGATTCATAGGATTTCAACTAATAACAATATATATTTAATAAAATGCCTTACTATTGCAAGATCTAACCAGCCAATGGTGCTGCACGGTATATATATATATATATATATATATATATATATAAGTTGCCATGCACATATGACTTGACTAGAGTCTATTTAATGAAGTGCAAAGAACAATTCAGATATCTTAACAAGATTTTACAGTTCACAAAAAAGTTCGTGGGGAACGCATCCTTTCCGGTTTTTTTACAAGAATAAACCATAATATTACATTTAGCACCTTTGTTCAAAAATAAGTTTGTATGCACGCATATATATATATATATATATATTTGTGTGTGTGTGTGTATAAATATATATATATATATATGTATATGTGTGTGTGTGTGTGTTTGTACATGTGTGTGTTTACAATAAGTTCATCTGCCTTTCAGGACATCTCAGCCACCAAGATATCTCGGCCTGGGACATCTCAGGCCTATGTAGGCCTAGTTCTTATATTTCTGAGCTGTCCAAGCACGATTCAACTTTGCCTCTAGCTCGAGTAGTCTTGGTGGCCCAACTGACCTGTTCCGGCCGGTGAGGGCTAAATATGTCTTGATGTCATATCCTGCTGCAGCATTCAGTACGTCTGGTTACTTGACTTTACAAGCACTGTGCCAGTGCCAATTAAATAAAATAACAGTTTCCCATAAGAAACATTCTGACAATGACATATCGAATGAACATTGTCTTTATACTGCACTGATCCTCTCACCATAACAAAACTAAAAGTGAGAAACATACCGTGATTATGAAAGCCAGTCAAGCACTAAAATTAGCCACCAATCAGATGGCAGAAACCGTTAGCTAGAGTGGCGAAGCGTAGTGAAAGAAATTGGAACTAGCCAAGAGATGATGGCCAAGAAGTAGATCTACATGTTGTGTTTATTAAGTTTTATTTTATGTGAGAGATGCATAACAAGTCAGAATTATTTGGCATTTTTGTTGGTGCTGAAACAGGTTTACTAAAAGGTATGACGTGTATATATTTTTTAAATGAGCTTTGAAATAAACGCAGAAATTATGTGAGCGATAATTGGCATGTTTTGGTGATCGCGTGTTTGTTTAGAGCTACTATTATCTAGATCTACAGGGGCACAGATTGGTACAAATAAGTTAGTTGCCCACAGGGTGACTAACTTTCAAAAGATCGGAGCTTTTGAGTGTGCTTCTCGTGTATATTTCAAGTAATATGAGGTCTTTTCAGGAGGGATTTGTGAACCAACCACCATCAAGTGACCGTCACCATGTGACCATACTGACTGGTGACAAAATAACACAGGCTACACCCCAACAAGAACAAAACTTTATTTAGCTCAAATAGAAAAAATATACATGCCTGACTGTCAAATTAATAAGGAACAATAATAATAATACAGGTTACACACACACATATATATATATTTAAAAGTCTATCAATTAATTCCTCCTTCAAATCCAAGTCAAAATCTAACTTCAAACCACAGTCATTATACAATAACCACAGTCTTCCAGCTTTCTACATAGCCAAGAATCCTGAATTTTACAGCCCGGATTCAACCATCTGATTCAGTTACCAGGCAGACTTTCCCAACAAAAATAGATAAGAAGGTGAAAGTGGTGTCAAAAACACATGAATGATGGATACGGCAATGTCCCATATGCTAGTGTAATGTCACGTACACATTCAGATTCGCATTACACATATTGCATATATGGCATCTCAGTGTTACCACAAATTGTTTCACAGCCAGACAGTGTGGTCACCCTACAGGCAAGTATTTTGAATTAAATGGTCACCCTTAACAACAAATAGTCCCATGGGGCAAATTGCTGACCACTAATTTTCAGCCCTGTATCTACAAAATAAATATAGTATTTATAATTCCTAAATCCAGCACAATGTAATGCCATACCCAAGCCAAATAATCGTACACTGAAAAATTATTGATATATTGTTTTAATAATAATAATAGCAGCTTAGCCTGAAATATCTGGTTCTGTTCTGGTTGAATACATTAGGCACTTTCATAAGAAATTAACTTTGTTAGTTAAACCATTGGAGTAGGTGGGTCAAATAACCTGGATCCTGGCCAGGGCATAAAAAAATCGGATATCTGAGGCAAGTATATTTTCATGCTGGGCTAGTGCTGTTCGGGCAAGTGCCATTTGAGACGAAAAGTTGCCAAATATGTGTATACACATGGCTCTTGAGCAAGCCAATAAAAAAATAGTTTTTTCCTGCTATACTTATAATCCACGATGTAAAGCTGCCGTGAGTGCCAGCTATGCCTAAAGCTGAGATTCCATATATATATATGACATTGCAGTATCCATGCGTTTCGGACACCCCTCTCACCTTCTTACCTATTTTTCTTGGGAAACCCTGGCTGGACAGTTGAATCCAGAATTTTATGATCGTCATACAATTCTGGCTTCAATTGTCCATTTTGTCACAGTCGCACATGTAGAATCACACTAGTAGGTTTACATGTTTTCTACTTTTTGTTGGATTTGCATACACAGTAGTGCATAATGCATGTGGAAACTCTGCTTAAAACCAAGATTCCATATACGTGACATGCGTATGTGACATTGCAGTAGTAAAACTCTGTGTCGTAAAAATATGGATTCAGTAATCAGATTTGCATTCACATCAATCGCTACATGGAGCTATCCATTTTGTCGCATTCGGAAATCGCACATATGGAATCATGCTTGTATGTTTACAGGGCCAGAAAAATTGGTTGCCCAGGGCAAGTATATTTTCATACTGGGCTAGTGCTGCTCACCGATCACTTGCCAGCTCAGGCAAGTGCCTTTTTGAGATGAATATTTGTCAAATATGTGTGTGCGCATGCCTGATGAGCAAACCAATTAAAATAATCATTATTTCTAGTTGCATTTCTATACTTATAATCTCAAATGAAAAGCTGGCGGCAAGTGCCGGCTATGCTTAATTAAGCAGAGATTCCACATATGGCAGAAAATGGCTACAGGTAATTCAGCAAAGCAGCATTGGGCTTCACTGAATAAGCATTTCTTATCAAACACTTCTCTATTTGTTGATTTTTGTTGCAAATACATGTTTATATGTATGCAGGTGAAATATAGCAGATTAAAAATAAATGATAATTTTAGATCAGGTGAAAATTTGTTGGGCAAGGGCATTTCCAATCTACTTGCCTGGGGCAACTGAATTGGAAAAATAATTCTGGCCCTGCATTTACATGTTTTCCATTTTTTCTTCAGCTTAAGACAACACACCACCTATTTAAATGGTGTCATCGGTTAACAGCTGTATTCAGTGCAGTTTACTGACTACCTGTTCTTGGTAATTTGAAATTTTATTTATATAGTGAGAGTGAAAATGGCTACAGGTAATTCAGCAAAGCAGTAATGGGCTTCACTGAATAAGCATTTCTTATCAAACATTTATCTATTTGTTGATTTTTATTGCAAATCCATGTTTATATGTGGGCAGGTGAAATATAACAGATTTAAAAATGAATAATAATTTGAGATCAGGTGAAAATTTGTTGAGCAAGTGCATTTCCAATCTACTTGCCCAGGGGTAACTGAATTGAAAAAGGAAGCCACAAGATTTGAAAATCAGCACAAATTAAGGACTAATCTACAAGAACATAAAGGACCTTGTCAAACAGTTGGGCAGCTTATTGTAGGACTTACTAACTGGAAAAGTGATAGTTCCAAAACAGATTTGATGGAATTTGGAACCTTACAAATTTTCTCAGTGTAAAGGATAAAAAGCTGATAATGGCCACCATCGGATGGCAGAAACTGAAAACAAATTGGTGCATAGTCACAAATACGTGCAATTATAATCTTATTTATGGGACTTCTAATACGGTGCAATTATTTGACTTAGACCAAATAAAGGAAATTAATTTTAACTGGATCTGATAACTTTCAAAATCAAAACAAAAATTATAAATTGCAGATAACTTTGCATTTAAAAATCAGGGCACATGGGTTGCATATGAGAATGTATTTTTTTATTGGTACTGTGTTTGAGGTGGCAACAGTTCAGTTTTTAAATGGAGAATTTTTGATTTTATACAGATGACCGTGGATAGATAATGTTCAGAGTAAATTTGTTTTTCCTGCTGATAGTGAGATGGTTTTAAATGCTAATGGGCTCGCATATTCGGTATCTGAAGTAGACTATTTATATGAAGAATATGTATCAGAAGATTTCAGCAGACAATGGTGATGTTATTTGTTCTGTTGTATTCTTGATAAATCTATGTTTGTGAACTTGTTGTAGAGAAATATTAAATATGTATGCAGTAAACATATGCCATTTCTTATACATATATGTGAAACTGAATATCCAGACAATTAAACAGGGTGTCTTGTTTAGCATTAATTTGTAAAATTAATACCTTGGTTTGCAATGTGTAGAGTTTTGTTAGTTCTGCGTAAATAAATTGTTATTAAATAAGAGTTGGCATTCTAATATTGTGCATGTCTTACTGATAATAGTCATAGTGATATGTATATTGTGTGAAGATTTGATTAAAACATTTTGAAAATTAAAGTTATTGCATATTTTTGATTTTCATTGTTTGGAATTTGGTGGTTGAAAACTACACATGTTGTCATTTTCAAACCACTGCATCTTCTTTAATATTGATTAAGACTAGATATTATAAATTTATGGGTAATGAAATATGGCACTTCATGCTGCTTTGCAAAGTTTTAGGAGGGTATTTTCGGGCCATATACTGAAGTGATCAGTAGATTTGTCATGTTTTTGGATGAACCACTGTCTATTTATAAAGCATTTAACAATACATTTGTCTGATTTTGTTCAAATAAAGCTTTTTTTTACAAAAGCACTAAGTCTCTTATGAGCCCAATTAGAATATCATTGCACAAATCTGAATGTTTTAGTTGTGATACCTAGTTACAGAAAAATGTATGCTAGTTCGTGTATGGATAGACATGGAGACATAATTTCTGTAGAATTCTTTATTTTAGCAATATAAATAATCATATATAACTGACAATTTGTCATTCTTTGGGAGTATAAATTTAGCCTAATTGTTATGTAAGTAACATATAAATATACTTACATTTTCGCAAGGACTTTGGCACATCTGTCATGGGACCACTTTAGTTTTATCACATCATGTAGTCAAAAACAATGTCAACCAAACACTGCTGACATGCAATACTGCTAATCAAATGCTGGATTTTTGTCTTCTCATGCCATCATATTTTGGCTGGCTGGGCTGGGAATTGGAATAATTTCACCATTCTCCAAACAGTCAGTGGTGCGACGTCTTATAAACAGATGGCTTTTCACCATAGAATTTATGAAGAGAATAATTCTCAGCAATGGCAAAGAAACATAGTTGCCTGTTGTTGCAGTCTTTATATTGATCTTTATGTTAGTGCATATGAAATCAATCACATACGAATTGTCGATTGCTACTGACCCTTTGATGGTATGGTTTGGTCACTAACGTGGCAATAATAGACACAATGCAAATTACAAGTATATGTGGTCAGTTACTCACTAACACTCTATTGAAAATCAATTAATTAATTAATAATTATCCTGTTATTAGTGTAAATATGCCCAGGTTCAACTAATTTTCAATAATTGTATATTATTAATATATTATCACAACGATAAACTTGCTCTGTCTGTGAAGTCAAATGATTGAGATATATGATTTGAAAGTCATGAAATGGGCTACTGAGTCCAACAATGGTAATGCATATTATAAGAATCAGATAATTCTACATGTAACTATTGATTTTTTGTTATAAAGCCATGAATTATTATCATCATCTTGTTTCACTTGTATTTTCACTCCGTGACTGTTGTTGACATTATACAGGGTTCACACAGATCCTTGAAAACCTGGAAATTCCTGGAATTTGAAAATTTTGTAGAGGTCCTTGAAAGTCCTGGAATTTGGACATATAGATCTATATTTCTAATCATAAGCGTACAGGAATTCAGTCGGTACACTTTTTCCAAAATATGGGTGTATCTTTGCGTGTTAAAATTTTGTGAATTCATTGAAAAAGTCCTTGAATTTGATATTGGAAAGTCCTGAAATCTGAGATGTCAAAATGTGTATGAACACTGTTATATAATGATGATGGTAGTGTATGTGTGTGTGTGCAATTGTAGAAAATAGGATCTATAATATGGATATTATGGCACCATTATCATGGTCAGTGATTCAAACTTAAAATAGTAATGACAAGGAAAACCTCCCCCAAACTCTGAGTTTTATCTGTGGCTATCCAATTGATATATTCTATAGGTGACATCTTTCAGTACAGACTTAAAATAAAGAATAAAAAGCTATAATTATATTCATCTACTGTCACTAAAATAAAGTTGTAATGTTAAGGAAAGTGAACAACTTTGCTTGATAACATAGAAGACAAACTCTGTACTATTTAATATAATTTGGTACAGAATAAACATAATCATAACAATGTAAAATTGCTTTTGATCAAAGAAAATAAATATTTTAATAGATTGCACTAGAAAGCATTCAGTACTGAATGAGTGGTTTCATATTATAATTAATCATTATCATCTTCCAATGAGCAGGAGTTACAACTGACCACAGTACCTGGCATAATCTGACAAATGTAGATAAGGTAGCCAGAGAAAAGGAAATCACTGCACTTTGTTGGCAAAATGATGATCAGACTGAGGTATATATATATTGTTATTTTATGAATATTGTATGTAATATTTATCAGACTGAGGTAAATTATGTATATATGTATATATATGGGTCATTTCATATAAAATGAACCAAATTCTGAAGAAGAATCACTTCAGATTGTATTAATATTTTTTTATGATGTATATACTGAGGCCAGACACAATTTTTAGGTTTCAAGAAAAAATATTTTCAGTGTTACACCACTTTGAAGGGGTGAGGGGTACCTCTGATTATGGTGCTTTCAAAATTGCATGAAATATTTTTTAGTGAAACCTACAATTTTTAGGTTTCAATAAAAATATTTTCAGTGTTACACCACTTTGAAGGGCTGAGGGGTACCTCTGATTATGGTGCTTTCGAAGTTGCATGAAATATTTTTTAGTGAAACCTACAAATTGTGCCAAGCCTCAACATATGCGTGATAGTTGATATATAAAAAAATATTAATAAAATATGAAGTGATCAGGTGGGAAGCATTCATTGATTTTATATGGAATGACCCATATGTGTATATATATATATATATATATATATATATATAGTTATATTATGAATATTGTAATTAATATATATCACACTGTTGTAAATATAGCATACTGTATTTACTTGTTTTGAGATTTATGATTCCATTATGTATTTTAAGCTTTGTGTAGGCCACAGAGATGGCAGCATTGACATCTATAGTAACACCGACAAGGAAATCATCAACTCCAATTCTGACATTATAGCAGAAGGTTACTTGAGAGGTTTATTGAAATGGAACAGGTATGGAAACATGCACAGACAGGGAAATTGTATTATGATATCATTAATTAATATGGATGGCTAATGGATTGTTTTGGGGTATAATATATATTAATAGAAGTGACAGAAATGCCTTATGTTAAAAGTTTGTTAATGGTTTAACTCAATTTGTTGTACATTTCTCTTTTTCCAATGAATCTTTAAGTGGTGAGATTTTGTAGTTACTAACTGATATATACAGTTTGCAAGAAGATCAGCCTTTTTTATATTTTATTAAACCAAATGTATTTGTAATTTCTCAGTTGGTATGATTTGATGAACTCGGTATTTAGTGTATGCTGTTTTCCAGAAGGTTTTGCATAATGGCTCATTAGGTATAACCTCTTTCTCTCTCCCTGTGTGTGTGTGTGTGTGTGTGATACTCATTATTGTGAAATATCACCCGTGAAGCTATACCACTGTTACTTATTTGGTTGATTGATTAATGTTAATTTTGAGGTTATGGTTTTAGTTGCTTTTTATGTTTTCAGTGCCGTTGTGACTTGTACCGATAATGGGAATTTGCGAGTCATAGATGGTGATAAGGAAAAGGTCAGTTACAGTTAATAATAATAATAATATATATTTAATAAAGCATCCTTACTAGCAGGAGCCATTTAAAGGCGCTGTATAGTGATACCCCAAATAAGATGTCGGTATAACACAATAAAAGTTTTGAATGATAGCCATTATTTATCTGTGTTCACCTTCATTTCAGATTTTCAAGACCAATCCAAATATGTTCACACAAATTAATAATGATGTCTAAATATGCACTCCATTAACCACATATTAAATAGTTCTGCTGCATTAACTATAATTAATCTGTGGACCAGAAGCTCCTGAAGTCTGATGTACTGCATGACCCAGTTATAATAATGTTGACAAATGCCAGCCAAGTGTCTTTATGAATATCACATTATAGCTGCTCCAAAACAGCCTCATATGCAACTGATATGGCTAATGTAAACTATATTGTGAAAGTAAGTGAACTGACAACAGCGTTAGTTAGTAGTAGTTAACATGTTGAGTCTGTGGGGGGGGGAAGGTACGGTCAGCAGGATGGCTAAGCCAGAGTATCTGTGACCTGACTTGGTCTGGATCAAGTTGACATAAGAACACATGTCTTTTATCCATCCCACTGTACAATCTCTCATTAGAGGAAGTCATAATTGCAACCCTCCAGTATATTTGGATTATTTTCTTATATCTATGATATCAATTATAGTTGGTGATTGTTATTGGGGGAGTTTAGGTTGTTTTTATAAGCATTACACATTTAAACCATATTAACCGAGAGTGAACTGTTCCTTTGAAATGTTAAACAGAAAAACAGTTAATAATGTGTGTGAATATGAAGAAGGTTAATCATACGTATATATTATATTTATATTATCACACAAACTGCGGTAACAAGCATACTCTTGATATATATTTAATCTGTGATTATACCGAGCAATAGATTAAATACATCCATATTGCCTTCTTCCTTACCATAATTTACAGCTTGTGTAACTTCAGCAAGTTATTGCGGGCATTGGTCTGTCTCCATCTCTGTTGGATCAATCACAAGCTGGGTATGGCAGATATTCAGTCTGGCTCAGGCTAATTAAAATGCTTCAGTCAATTTCTGAGTGAGATGGGGTTACTTCCAATCAGTGGGCACCTACATGTACTCGGATGTAATAGGTTCAGAAGGATTTTGTAATACCAGTTTGGATGTTTAATATAAGAACTAGCGTATTGGTTGATTTGTGTACATGCATCTATCTCGGTCTAGAGTCTTGTATCTAAATCTGCTGCTGCTCTGCTACGTCAATTTCCTTAGCCCATATAGCTAACTGTGTGTGGGAGGGACGCCCTGACCTGTTCATGAGTTGTTATAGAGCTGGGCCACAATCGCATATTGTTATACATTATTTTTACTTCTGAAACATTCAAGATTATCAATTTTGTCAGTGACAAAAATTCATGTTCTTTATAACAGCCATATTCATCATCTGTTTGGCAGATTCACCACATTAACATCACATGTCAGCGGACATTTTTGGTCATATATTGTGGAAGTTAAGAATACGTACAAAATTTTCCTTAAAATCCTAAAACAAATATTGTTCTTTTTTGTTATTATTTGATTGACTTTTGAGTTCAGAAACAGGTAACTTTGTTTATGAATTTAGTTCATGTTTCAGAGATCTTAATGCCTCTGCTTCTTTTTGCAGTTGTCCCTGGATGTCGGTGCTGACCTCTACTGTTTACGGCAGAATCCAAACCAGAGACATATCATAGCCACAGGAGGGAAAGAAAATGACCTGAAGATATGGAATCTTGAGCAGCCAGAACAGCCTCTATTCAAAGCTAAAAATGTAATAATTAGTTTTTATCCTATATTTTAAAGAATATGAATATTGCATAGGCATGTCAGAAGTTTGAATTACAGTTTGGCGCACAAGGCTACAATTATGATGAAACATATTAAGCAAATTCATTTGTATGTAGGTGACTTAATTATATTTAGCAAAATGTGTCTTCACAAATAATCTTTTGATAAAGAATGTTGTTCATGATATTTGATATTCATCATACTTTGGTTAAATTAAAACTGTTTTCTTCATTGTTTCTCGTAAAGCTAATTATCCAAGTTTAGGAATTGTACCTTGTTTATGTTTATACTGATTCATAAACTCGAGTGAATTCATTCAAGATCTTTGATTGAGTTCACTTAGCCTAGTTTTATTGTACCAGTAAGTGGAGATTAGTTATAAAGATCTGTGAAAGCAAACATGTTTGACTGGCTGAAACAAAGTACTATAAAACATAAATTAATTTGATTTAAAAGGTAAATTTTAAATTCAGATTTTGAAATCAGATGGACTATAATTCAGGTTTATTGTTCTTTAGTATTTAATTTCCTTAATATATAGGTGCCTCAGTGATCTAACTGGTAGTGCGTTGTATCACAGATCACTACCATCTGAGTTCGAACCTCGGCTTGGAGGACACTGAATGGCCTAAATTGTGCCGATGTGTCGTTAAACAACATTCATCCATCGAACCTCGGCTTGGGGATATCTGAAGGGTGTTTCATCTTTGACTTCGCTTCATTACCTTTTGGAGACCCATTTAGTCTATCATGTGCACAAAAGTGGCTGTAAAACACCAATTGTCATCATTGCCTTAATATGTGTAAACACGAACAAATGGATTTTTTTGCTTCTGTTCAAATACTATTTTCACAAATAATGTTTTGTAAAAAATGTGTGATATTTGTTGCTTATAGGTCAGACATGATTGGTTAAATCTGCGGGTTCCAATCTGGGTGAGAGATGCAGCTTTCCTACCTGGCAGTGATAAAGTAGTAACTTGTACAGGTTATCACCAGGTATTTATATTGTATTTGATATTAACTGAGATGAGAGCAGTAAACAATATATATATTCAAAGGAGTTTATCCTTTTCTGTAATATGAACAACTTATCATTACTAAGGGTATGTTTAAGTACAGTATAAGTTAATAAGCTGTAGTTCAGGTTATTCTTTTAGTCAAAATATATTCGTTTCCAAAGATTTTTTTCCTTTCACATATATTGAATGGCCTTTTTGTCAAGCATGGGCAGTTATAATTGAGTGAATTCAGATATACTTAGAAATAATTATAATTGAAATTTAGTGTTTTGAGCTATTTCTTAATCTTTTAAATGCCATTTTAGAGAATGTGGCAATTAAATATTGTTAGATAACATGATAGAATCCAATTAATCTAAATTAAGCAATTCTAAGAGATATAAATAAGCAATAATCTATAGGTACTTTTAAATTATGTAAGTGATCCCTCTGAAAAATGGATGTGTAAAATTTCACCAGGCAGTGAGGGAGGGTTCTCTGTTAGCAAAGTGGTTAGAGAGGACTGCACTCCAAACCGCCAGGTTGTGAGTTCAAATCGGGCTCATACCTGTGTTTGTAGGATTTGATTCCTGAGAGTTGCCACTCTGCCATATGTCTCAGTGTGACCAGTGCCTAAGCTAAATAAATTAACTCAACAACACATCATCAAACTGGGATTGTGCAACTCTTTATAAGTAAGCCTGGGAACCATAATTGTAAATGCATCACAGGCAATTATAATTGTAATTTTTAATATGAGCTTACATAACAGTAATTGAATGGTTTTGTTATAATTGTACTTGACAAACTCATTCATATAATTGCCCCATGCTTGATCCAGAGAGATATATTGTCCATCTCGAGAAATCCAGAAATCTAAAGATGTAATACAACTTACTGTTGTGACATTGTTGGTGTTGGATATTGTATCAATTTAATCACTGTGCATCTCATCGAATAACCTTTTTACATCATTGTCTCAGAATGTCTTACTCACTGTTATTATACATACTACTCTCCAGTTATGGGGTCAATTCATTTGTAAATGTATTTAAATACAAATACTTTTAGATGTATTTCAAATACAAATACTTTTCAAATGAAAAGAATGAATTCATTGTTTTTCCTTTGCTTTTTATTCTGATACACACATTACATAACATCACAGCACCAACTAGATTTGTCACATCTATTTATGATGTGACAAATGTATTTGACCCCATACCTAGTAGCAGATTGGATATAGCCTTGGTAGAAGCTCTATTTGTTGATTTTTATTGCAAAGACATGTTTATACATAGGCAGGTGAAATATAGCAGATTTAAAAATAACTGATAATTTTGAAATAGGTGAAAATATGAAGGGCAAGTGAAAACATTAATGTGAAGCATATCAAGGCCAGAATATTTTTTAAATTCAGTTTCCCCATGGCAAGTAGATTGGAAATGCACTTGCCCAGGGGAAACTGAATTTAAAAAATTAGTTAGGAGCTAATGTGATGAATCATAGCATACACTCACACACACAAATATATATATATATAATTTATGTATAAAATTATTTATATGTATATAATATTTAATGTATCAATTTACTGTGTGTAATCTTTAGGTCAGAGTTTATGATCCATCCACACCATGCCGGCGTCCTGTTATAGACATAGAAATAGATGAGTATCCACTGACAAGTCTGAGTCTTAGACACGGATATGAGTATGTATAAGTTGGACATAAGTACATATATCTTTGTATTATCTTATTGCAAATTTGTGTTGCATTTGTTCAAGCTATATGTATGGGTTTATCTGGCAGTGTTGTGGCATGATATAATAGAAATGTTGCCATGGTTACTTTATCACAACAGTCTGGTTTAGGTTATGTTACAATTAATTATCATGTTTCATACGGCAGCGTTGTATATTTCAGTCAAGTGGTGGTTGGTAACACTCAAGGTTTGATGGCTTTGGTTGACCTGAGAGGAAAAGGTAAATTAGATTTCATGATAAAATATTTATTTAGTGCCAAGTATCGGGTAATAAATAATGAGATGTAGATTTATTTTAATATCTAATGTAGATATTGTAGCTATATGTGCATGTTCTTTGTCTGATATCTTGTATCTTAAGTGCTGTTTTATTTGTTGTTAGTATTTGTCACTTTGAGTTTAAATGCTTAGTAAAGCACCACAAGTAATGTGATGTTTCCATTAACTGTGTTGTTTCATGTATTCTCTTCGAGTTTTGATATTTATATCTGACTCTTGCTGCTCTCTTAATCTCAGGTCACCTTGTACAGAAGTACAAAGGTTTTGCTGGAAGTATCCGTGACATACAGTGCCATCCAAGTCAGGATATTGTAATATCATGTAGTCTGGATAGATACCTCAGAATTCATGATATAAACACAAGACAGCTATTAAACAAGGTAAGTTTGATCATGTTTGTCTTGTAGTGTGCTTTTTAACTTTTTAATTGTATTCTGGAAGGTGTAATTTTTCTCACAGGACAAACATAGTAATTCCATATTCAGATTTATTTTAATTCTTTTATAACCTTTTTGTTTCACTAAATTATTATGTGCTTCAAATTTAGAGGTTTTTCACTGAACACTTATTATTGGTATTTCTGATCAGAAGTTCAGTTTTAATTGTGACATTTTTCTGCACTTCTCTATTCATGTATATTTGTATACACTAATACAGTCATGTAATTATGTATACACACAGACAGGCACACACGAAATACACAGGGCAACACACTGATTGTTTGTGATATATAAATGAATATACCTGTGATGTTTTATCCCTTACAGTTTTACATGAAATCCAGACTTAATTGTTGTCTTGTTGCTGATAAAGTCAACAGTCAGATCCAACCATCTGAGCTGCCTCTGTTGTCACCAATTGAAATGGAACAAAAGAAAACAGATGATGACTACAGCCAATCAGAGAGCAGCGAAGATGAACAGCTGTGGAAGACCATGGGGATCGTTAAAACAAGACAGATGAAGATGAGCAGTTCTCGGAAACGGCTAAAACAACAAGACGAGCATTTAGATGATGGTGACAGTGATTTTGAAGATGGAAGTGACGACAACATAACATTGGAAGTCAAAAATAAAGCAAAGCAGTCAAAAACTAGTACGATGAAACGGAAACAGCCACAGTCTTATAAAAGTAAGAGGGAAGCTTTTTCTGTGATCACCTTCCATAAAAGACCACCACCCAGCTAAAAAACTAAGTTTTATTTCTCCCATTTGTTTATCAGGACCAATTATAACTTGATCCAGGTGATTACTTGCTTTCATTTTGTGGTACATTTTATACTGTGTTCTTATAGATTAAAACCCATTTAATATAACACATATGGTATCCCAACAAAAAAATCTAAATTTGATGTTTTCTGTTGATCAATGGTTAAAGAAAGATATTTTTGATTGTTTTGTTGGCTGGCTTTATTTCTCGTGTGTTTTATTTTGCAGGTAAAAAGAAACACAGAATTGACCAGAAATAGTTTGTTTATTTGTTGTTAAGTAAACCGGTATGAAAGAACAAATAAAGTCTTTAATTACATTTATCAGTTTATGCTAATGCATGCACACACATACAGTTTGTAGGATAGTAATGAACAACTACTTTACAAGAACATATGCTGCACTTCACCTGCTTGTCATCATCTCATTTAGATCTTGTGACAAAACTAATTATCTTTAATGCCATCTACCAATTAATTGTGAAGTGTGGTTAAATTAATTTTGTCAGGTGGCTAATATTATAGATAATACAACAACAAAATTATTTTCATACCGAATCACCAAAACTAGGTTTATTTTCTGAATACTATTATTATAAAAAGTGCAAGTAAGCAGATTGAAGTAAGCACATGTACATAGCATTCAAATCATTAGTCAGTAAGCGTGTGTGAAAGCGTGAAGTTGCATACAGTGATTGATTACACCACACTACTGAGCTCCATACATTTTGATTGATGACATTGGATGGGAGTATTCCTATATTTGATGGGGACAACATTTAAACTCCAAATCGACAAGAATAGCAAATTGTAGCCGATATTCCTAATACATTCAAATGATAACGTTATATGATTATTAGAGGCTGAACGTTTGTTTTTGTGCCATCTTTGTTACTACGACAACGCAACTGATTTGTTAAAGGTGCACGATGGTTCAGATGTATTTTGGCACCAAGACTGAGATTCCATTCATTCCATAATGGATAATCGCTATCATTCCACGTAAGCTTCGTTCAGCTCTCCTAGAGATGATGAGTCATGATAAAGATGTTTGCCATCATCTTTTCTTCTGTCCGTACTCAAATTGTGAAACTCGAAGCTCGTGGCACTGGAAAATTAAAATAATTATATTCGTTTTGTCTCACGCATGTACACACATTGCAATTGTACTGAATAATGTAAATCCATAAGTATTCACTTCTGCAGTGCAGCTGGTTAGTGTACTGTGCAAAAGAAATCCGTGTCATGAGGTCAAATCTTTGTTCTGTTCGATATTTATTTATATTTAATTCCTCCGGGAATTTACCCTTTGGCAATGAAGTGATTAGTGCATAGACTAAATAAAACATCCAGTTTCTTAATCTGACAAAAATAACATTAATATAAACTATTCTGTATTTAGTGTCAGGTTGAATATTCGATTTCTGAATAAACGGCTAGGCCGATCCCCCGCACTATATTGGTTTTCGTTGGTTCACACACATACTAAAACAATTCCTACTTACGTTGCAGTAGTATTTACAGCGCCATTATCAGTACTTTGACGTCGACTGCAGCCTTTAACTTTCCTTCGATATTTCGGTATTCCAAAACACAAAATGAGCAGTACAGCTAACGGTAATACTACACAGATGGTTATAATTGCTATGATGATAGCTTTATCCTTGGCAGTGTTCTCACATCTCTCACCAGAATATTGGTATGGACATCTGAAGGACAGATAAAGTATAGTAGTACAGACGTGTGTGTGACTACATAGTAATGGTGGGAAAGAACGTAGAACAGCTAATTTAGACTAAACACCTGTACAGGCGCACTCGTACACATTTTCAACACCTCACGCCCACTGCTTCATTAACACTGAAGATGCTCTTATTGTTTGTATCGGTTTTGAGAATGTTTCAGTCTTCATTAAATGACTTTGGTCGTCACCTCATATTCAGCTGGTGTAGCTCTCCAGCCACACATCTGAGACTCGAGGGGGTGGACGTTCTATGAATCAGTTTTTTTACCTAACAGCCTACGGAATTATACTTACTGACAAGTCCAGTATCCGTTGTCGTCAAATCCAGGAGTTGCGCCATTTAGGCAATACGCACCATCCGTAGCACAGTTCTTAACTGAAATCCAACGATCATGATAGTTCTGTCAATCAATCACGTCAATTGATTTATTACGTAATTCCAAACATGAATCAGATCTGGTGAATTGCGCACGTTTAGAAAACAAAAGCCAATAGCATTTCTTTCTTGTCTACTTAATAACATACCATGAATATGAGTCTAATACATGATCAGTTTCTTAAAGGATAGTGTACATTTGTTTTTACCTAATTCCGGTTCCGGATAAGCCTTCAGATCGGGATCCATAACGCCTTTGTTTCTAGACAAATTTTCCATTATAGCACATTGTACCGCTTTCTTTTCGGCGAATGTTGCAGCATATGGCGTCATTATCACGTGATCTACACGAACGCTTCCCGGTCTGGGAATGTAAAATATATCGATAAATGATGATATGGGTTCTGATCGATGATGATTCAGAATGGTGGTACCTTTTCTTTGTAATTCAAAAATATATTATAGGCTTCTGATTTAAAGAAATACACGGTTCGAACATGAAGACCGGATTAGGGGGGGGGGGGGGTTCAAATCTGGCACTCAGTATTATCCAAAATTTAGCTGTCCTCTATTTCCCGTAATTTATTTTATTCCGTTTGGCATATGTCGTGATACAATCGTAAATATGGATCTTCTAGGCGGATGAAACATCTGTAGACTTTGTCACAGTCCACTATAGTGTCTCTCATTGATATAGTGGAGCTTTGCAAATAATGGCTTACGAACTGATAGGAGGACGTTTTCTACGTATATATATATATAGAGAGAGAGAGAGTTATATGTTTGACTTAATTCAGTTTCTTTGGAAAACATACCTCAATCGTTTTACGATGACTTCCTTCACCTTGAGTTCAACGACGTTTTTGTAATATTTAGTGAGCTAGAAATAATTAAAATAGAACATGGGTTAGTATGGTGTATACAAATAGGCAGACAAGCAGAGGGAGGGATGGTTAAGTGGGCGAATCCTACCTTATCTGATATCCAATTCATCATCACCTTTGTTTCCTCGTTCGTCGTGTCATTGTAGATGGGAAGCCACGGTATTTGCAGCACCAAACTTATGTTTACATCATAATCTAATAAACAAAGACGGGAGTAAAATTATGACTCTATATATATATATATATATATATATATATATACGTATAGTCTAATAACAATTTACTTTAAGACAACGTTTAGTTGGTTCATCTCGCGGTAATTACACAAAGCTGTTTAAGGATATGTCTGGGATGAAAAAGTGCAATGTAAGAATTTGTTCCAGGATTCCCATTTCTGGGGTCATTTTACGTAAATCATGGGATCGAGGCCCAGTATGTTTCCTATGTCTGTGGGATGTTTCTCTAGGGATAAGTTCCTCAGATACATGCTTCCCGTGTGACTAGCACTGGACTGAATGAATCACCCATCCACTCACGCACTAACTCACTCACCCACCCATTCACTCAATCATCCATCCAATTCACCCACCCATTCACTCAGTCATCCACCCAATTCACTCACCTACCCATCAAACCTCTCACTCATTCGCTCAATCACTCATCCATCAAACCTCTCACTCATTCGCTCAATCACTCATCCATCAAACCTCTCACTCATTCGCTCAATCACTCATCCATCAAACCTCTCACTCACTCACTCATTCACTCACTCACTCACTCACTTTAACAGCCTCACCACACCAACGTACCCGAAACAACCTGTACACTCTGTGTGGTCGTGTATACGTAGGATGGTGTTATCAATGAACTATCTCTAGACGTATCCTGTTTGTTATTGTTCCCCGTTCTCTGTTCCCTGTCCGTTATCATGTTAGCTAAGTCGGTCGTAACTGATTTAGATGTTTCTGTTGTTGATAGCCGCCTGTTAGACGTCGGGACGTATGATGCCGCCTTTGTGGTACTAAGGGATCCTCTTGCAGTAGCTGTTGTTGTTGTTGTTGTTGTTGTAGGAGTTGTCGTTTTTCTTGTTGCTGATGTGCTGTTAGTAAGCAAGTGACAGTCGCTGCCAACGTAACCTGGAGCACACCTATCACACCTTGAACCTGTCCAGTTCGGACCACTACATAGACAATAGCCTGGCAGAGCGATATATATATATATATATATATATATACACGCACACGACACCAAAATAACTAGGAATTATATTATTATACAATATAATAGTAACATTATTATTATTATAGACATTTAAAAAAATTATATTTTTTTTAGCATGCGAACTTTTGATCCGCAAGATATCTTCCGCACAAACCACTCAGTAATAACTCAGCAACCAAAGGGGTGGGTCCCATTACCTTCTTTCGTATGCCAGACACTATACGCCCCCATACCGCCACATATCTCTTCCGTCCCGCTGTTTGAACACTCGATATCACAAGACAGGGACGGCCCGTAAGTGCCGTACCGGTTTCCACATCTACAAGAATTGCCGGCCTGTAAGTCAATAAACACGCCTTAGTTGAATACTGTGGGCCGCTTTTCCTCTTGCCGAAGTCGGGCCCAAATACATTCAATAATGAAACCTATGTTTAAGGAACTCGATATGGAAATGGAGACAATGTTCAGTGCATCAATCGCCATAATATGTATTAAGTAATATAATCGAAATTTTTATTTATTAATAAGAATCACCCTAATTAATTGAAATAAGATGCGATCGTTTGGACTGTCTCACTTAATGCCATGGTTTGGAGCAGGGTATTAAAGTCGTTTAGAACAGTCAGGAAACAAGTGTAGCTTAAGTCATGGTGCCATATAATAGGAAAAATATAAATGAATCCTCGGTGTAGGTTTTTACATTTTTTATAGTGTGTTGTCTATTTATTGTTGTATTACGTCATAAAATGGTTAACGTTTGTGTTGCTGAAATATTCTTTTCTTTTATAAAACATGGAAGTTAATGAGGAATTTTATAATCCGGATAGATAGATATTGAAGGAGGCATAATTTTTCGCAATCCGTAACACTTTATTAAACTAGTTGCTTTCGTCCGCGTGTGTATGTATGTGTGTATGGTTTTCTATGTATTATTTGTATTTAATTCATTATATATATATATATATATATGTGTGTGTGTGCTAGCGTGCGCGCGTTATTTATTATTCAATTAATTATTTATCAATAGTATTAGTATATCTTCAATACAAACACTGTACTTTTGACATTCTTCAGTTGAGATTCATCTCTCCATAGATATGTTTTGTTATCAGACTTAATCTAATTTACTTGCGGCCTATTTACCGTGGTAGCGGCGTAGCTGTAGTTGTAGTTGAGACACCATCTCATACAGGATGATGACACGGTTGTAGAATTTTGCCAAGCGACGAAAGGAAAATCTGGATCGTCGGCACTGTCACTATAGCATCCTATATATGATGCCGTAGACGTGTTATCTGGGTGGATAAATGGAACGGATAATGTGAAATCTGGTGGTATTAGGTAAACACCAACTAAATTAATACGATAAGCGAATTGATGTAGTGATATGTTTTCTATCAATCTAATTATCGGTGTCTGTCTGTTCGTTTGTTTATTTATCTCCAATCAATCAATCAATCAATCAATCAATCAATATCTATCTATCTATCTATCTATCTATCTATCTATCAATATGGAATGAATGAGTGAGTAAGTTTGGGTATGAGTCAGTGTTGGGTGTATGTGGTATATATATATATATATATATATATATATAGAGAGAGAGAGAGAGAGAGAGAGGGGGGGGAGGGTAGGTCGATGCTTACCATGAGTACACTCCCCGTGTACACAATGTGGACATGGCAAACAGGATGATCCCAAATTTACTTCAAGTAGACACTCAGTACAAGTGTCTCCTGACCAATACGGATAGCACAAACATCTGGAACATAATATAGAGTTTATATATATATATATATATATATATATATGTGTGTGTATAACACACATACACACACACACACACACACACATTTACTCAATCACTCACTCACTATCTCACTCACTGATCTCAGCCCACACTGTATACATATAACTCACTTATCAGGACTGATACACCGTCCATGTTTGTTACAGTCATTCACTCCCCCACAACTAAACTCCGAACAGTCAACTCCTATAGAACCTTCATCACAATGGCACTGATCGGGTCCGACGCACACACCGTGATCCGTACAGTTATTGACTCCAGTACAGTCAAACAGTGTACAATCGGATCCCGAATAACCGATGTCACAGCTGCACGTGTTAGTAGCGATACATATACCGAACAGGCCGCAGTCTGGATCGCAGACAGGAACTGTAAACGACGAACACGTTAATAAGGTAACATACTGACCTAAACAGGAATTTGGTTTATACAAATATTAACACAATATATAATAATTGGTTTAAATAATTGGACTTAAATACACGGATCATGCAACAGGATTGATTCAACAGGATATAAGTAAGGGAACCGGATGATTGCATGTTTAATGAGTTAATTATATTAATTATGATGTAAGAGTTACCGCTTTAATAAGGTTGATATTTTACAATAAATTAAAATGGCACAAAATGGCAAATATAATAACTTTTGCTGATTAATGCCGATTATTGGCCATCGTCTGGTTAAATTATATATCACTGTCGAATACAGACTTTTAGAATAGTCTGAGAAATAAATGTTTTATCGCCGAATGAATTTTTAAATAAATTGTAATCATAAATATTTTGTTTATTGTTGTTATTTATTGTTTAAGCGTCAGGAACGTCTATTGTCTTCGTCTGTTTAACGTTTTTGTCATTCGGAAGTGACGCCTTTACGGTTAGTTAATATTACCTTCCGCTCGACATTTTCGGCACGATTCTCGACAATGCTCCGCCATCCAATCTGGATTAAGTACGCATTCCTCCCTCATCGCCCAGTAATCGCAGGTGTCATCCTCGCCAAGGACGTTACCGCAACCTGTCATAAGAGTGTTAACATATCGGATAGTTCGATTATCGGTGAACGTAATTTTCTGATGTAAATTGTCCTTTTGAATAGAACAACAAAACGTCAGGCAGAATAAAAACACCGGAAGCTAAGCTAAAATGGTATACCTATATACAGGCCTATAACGATAGATTAAATCAGATTTCGCGATATTTTTGTTGTTTTGAATAGCCGTTGACATCCTACAATATTCAGATGTGTTTTGGAAAATTTACTGACTCGAATATTGACAGCCGGAACAGCTTTTGAAGCAGTTGTCGTGCATCCAGTCGGCGTTACTATCACAGTCTCCATTGGATGTCATATTGTCACACAAGCTGTCGTTGTGCACGTTTCGACATTCTGTTTTGGGGAGAAAATTTGCGCAAAACAAGATTAGTAAAGAGCGAAATAAATAGGCAAATATATTGAAACTGTCTGATTCAGATTTGTGAGATTAATTTGTTTTAAATGTTTTAAAATGACATTACACAAATATATATATATATATATATATATATATATATATATATATATATATATATATATAATTATTTTAAGCTAACATTAAGAAGAGAAGCAACATTAAGTCTCTCTCTCTCTCTCTCTCTCTCTCTCTCTCTCTCTCTTCTCTAACCTTGCCATGGAAATCAGGTGTCCCGACATTAACTGGTGGATGAAACATTGCACAGATACGGGTAACAACTGGGGTATGGTGCCACGATTTAGGGGTTAGCAGCGCCGTGTATTATCAACTACACCAGGACAGCGCCCTTAAGGTTGGCTGAACAAAGATGATATGCACCAATTCCACCTAAGCGCAACACTGACTCAAACACGGGCCATTTCCAACGAGACAACCTGTAAAGGTACACTCTTGACATTGTCTTACCTTGACAAGAAAAATACACTTCGAGGTATTTATAAACTCCCGGACAAGGATCACCGAGGGCGTCATTATAGGCGCCTCCGATACACTGGATGCGTCCAGTACAGGTCTGGTGTACTTTGGTGAACACACCCCGAAGGCTGTCACATTGTGCGACTTCGACCCCATCTTTGTTGTCATCATCACGGCATGTCGTGTTGCTGGTTCGGCCAAACGTGGCGTTATATATCCGGAGATACGTTCGCGGTGGACACCTGAACGTCTTCTTATGACCTTCACACGCAACTTCACTTGTGATTACGTCGACTGTGGTGGTAATATAATCGTATTCGGGCGATGAAAGGGAGAAATTATTGTGGAAAACAAAAACGGCGAATTAGTAGATGATGTGAATATCCCATAGCTAATTTAATATGAATAAAAGATTCCGTTGTCTGTGTGTGTGTGTGTGTGTATGTATGTATGTATGTATGTATGTGTGCATATGTGTGTGTGTGTGTATATATATTTGTGTATATATATATATGTATATATATATATATATATATATATATATATATATATATATACTGGTATGTGTATGTATGTGTGTTTATTTATATGTATTTGTATCTGTTTGTGTATGTATGTGTGTATGTATGCGTATATATATATATATATATATATATATATATATATATATATATATATATATATCTTTTGTGTTAGCCTGAACTACACATGAATCCCATAGATTGTTATATATTTTGTTTTACATTATTATGTGTGTCTGTGTGTCTGTGTGTGTGTTTGTGTGGGTGGGTGCGTGCGTGCGTGTTTGCGTGCGTGTATGTGTGGTAGGTTATATAAGATAGCTAAGCTAGGATTTTAAAACTGGCTGATAGAGGCCCGTATTCAACTGCCCTATCAGTTAGCCAAGGAGTACACCTTCAAAATACAATAATAAACATCTAACTAATCCGGATGAAGATGTTTGGTAGTGACAGAGAACACTAATCACTTGATCCCGTAACGGTTTGAGGATACAATAAAGTCAGTATAAAATAATAATATCATCTCTTTGTTTGCTTGTTTGTCTTCCGAAATGTTGTTTCAAAATGAAAATGATTTGGAGTGAGAACAAACACCGATTATGTTCGTTGGATTGCGGAAATATTTCGAAAACAGAGACATTGTTATGACATACACTGACCATGGCGGTCATTTGAAACAAGGATGGGGGAAGAAATCAAACATTTTTTGTAGGTTTATCAATTCTGCCCTCGTTTTGACAATAAGATCAGCCACGACACGATCTCACATTAAAATATAGATATGGCGATGTTATATTGCGAGGTGTGTCAATTTTT
>JAODUP010001383.1:0-74344 GCA_025642065.1 Paralvinella palmiformis | reverse complement strand
CAAACAACATTTTCATGTACATAATAATCTTCAACTTAAGCTTCCTCATTAAAACAATTTATTCCTCATATTTACAACATCATAACATAATTTCATTTATAATGCAGTTCATCATCATACATATTGTTCCACTTAACAAAATAACTCTGTCTTATAATATCTTTAACAAGAGAATATGTACATAATATGATAATTTGGTATCTAATAATCAAATTAAGTCTGCTTATGGGTAATTGTTGATGGTGATAAAAACACCTTGTCAAGATATGTCCAGCATAACCTCTTTCAACGTACATTTTTTATAAGAACACACAATAAAAAAGTATTAAACTTATAATATTAATAAATATAAAGATATTTACATCTATATCACATCACCCTTTTAATGATAACCTTATTCTGACTCTAGAATATCTGACCGTTAAATACCAGTAGTTGTATATAAGCTAGATAATCAATTAGGTAAGTATTTATAACAAGTAATGATTCATAAGCAGTTAGAGTTTTATATCTAGGAGATTCATAAGTTATCTGATTCACTTCTTTTAAGATCGATGCCTCTATTTTCATATCATAGTCAACCATTTTCTGTCTACAGGCACAGAGAAGAGACATCATCTGACGAAGAAGTGTTTGATATTTGTCCAGTAAAGGTGAACTCGACATCTCCATTTCAGAATAATATTGTTCGTGCATGTATTGATGTTCTACATATTTCACGTATTTCATCAGTGTTTCCGTCAACGATTGAAGTGTTATCTTAACCTGTAATCAATAGTTCGGGTAATTCTTTAATCAAATCAACCTCTATTTGTTTGTCACATAGCCAACTTAAATGATTGTCAAAACATCAGTTCTAACCACATTAGCTATTAATTTTACTAATATTACAAAAATAAAAATTAATCATAGATGTATTGTTTAGAAAATACATTGTTTCAATTACCTGATCTATTGTCAGTTTACTATCAATATAGGAAGATGAATATTGTTTGACTAATGGCCATCTCAGTCCCAAAAGCAACTGAACTATATTTCCTTGGTTTCCCTGTAAAGATATAGATGGAACATTATATTAATATTCAATTTAATATTAAATAAACATTTAATTTTACGTTCATTTCAACTATCCGTTATATTTCTAATTTATCTTCACCCATTATTATACTTTAAAGATGTTGTGTTTTCTAATAATACTTTCTTATCAGATTGAAAACAAAGACTATTAAAACTCAATACTTACAAAGTTCATCTCAATCAGGAGCTGTTTAACTTCTTTTTTTTTTTTTTTTTTTTTTTTTTTTTTTTTTTTTTTTTTTTTTTTTTTTTTTTTTTTTTTTTTTTTTTTTTTTTTTTTTTTTTTTTTTTTTTTTTTTTTTTTTTTTTTTTTTTTTTTTTTTTTTTTTTTTTTTTTTTTTTTTTTTTTTTTTTTTTTTTTTTTTTTTTTTTTTTTTTTTTTTTTTTTTTTTTTTTTTTTTTTTTTTTTTTTTTTTTTTTTTTTTTTTTTTTTTTTTTTTTTTTTTTTTTTTTTTTTTTTTTTTTTTTTTTTTTTTTTTTTTTTTTTTTTTTTTTTTTTTTTTTTTTTTTTTTTTTTTTTTTTTTTTTTTTTTTTTTTTTTTTTTTTTTTTTTTTTTTTTTTTTTTTTAAAAAAAAAAAAAAAAAAAAAAAAAAAAAAAAAAAAAAAAAAAAAAAAAAAAAAAAAAAAAAAAAAAAAAAAAAAAAAAAAAAAAAAAAAAAAAAAAAAAAAAAAAAAAAAAAAAAAAAAAAAAAAAAAAAAAAAAAAAAAAAAAAAAAAAAAAAAAAAAAAAAAAAAAAAAAAAAAAAAAAAAAAAAAAAAAAAAAAAAAAAAAAAAAAAAAAAAAAAAAAAAAAAAAAAAAAAAAAAAAAAAAAAAAAAAAAAAAAAAAAAAAAAAAAAAAAAAAAAAAAAAAAAAAAAAAAAAAAAAAAAAAAAAAAAAAAAAAAAAAAAAAAAAAAAAAAAAAAAAAAAAAAAAAAAAAAAAAAAAAAAAAAAAAAAGTAAACTGACAATAGATCAGGTAATTGAAACAATGTATTTTCTAAACAATACATCTATGATTAATTTTTATTTTTGTAATATTAGTAAAAATTAATACCCAATGTGGTTAGAACTGATGTTTTGACAATCATTTAAGTTGGCTATGTGACAAACAAATAGAGGTTGATTTGATTAAAGAATTACCCGAACTATTGATTACAGGTTAAGATAACACTTCAATCGTTGACGGAAACACTGATGAAATACGTGAAATATGTAGAACATCAATACATGCACGAACAATATTATTCTGAAATGGAGATGTCGAGTTCACCTTTACTGGACAAATATCAAACACTTCTTCGTCAGATGATGTCTCTTCTCTGTGCCTGTAGACAGAAAATGGTTGACTATGATATGAAAATAGAGGCATCGATCTTAAAAGAAGTGAATCAGATAACTTATGAATCTCCTAGATATAAAACTCTAACTGCTTATGAATCATTACTTGTTATAAATACTTACCTAATTGATTATCTAGCTTATATACAACTACTGGTATTTAACGGTCAGATATTCTAGAGTCAGAATAAGGTTATCATTAAAAGGGTGATGTGATATAGATGTAAATATCTTTATATTTATTAATATTATAAGTTTAATACTTTTTTATTGTGTGTTCTTATAAAAAATGTACGTTGAAAGAGGTTATGCTGGACATATCTTGACAAGGTGTTTTTATCACCATCAACAATTACCCATAAACAGACTTAATTTGATTATTAGATACCAAATTATCATATTATGTACATATTCTCTTATTAAAGATATTATAAGACAAAGACAGAGTTATTTTGTTAAGTGGAACAATATGTATGATGATGAACTGCATTATAAATGAAATTATGTTATGATGTTGTAAATATGAGGAATAAATTGTTTTAATGAGGAAGCTTAAGTTGAAGATTATTATGTACATGAAAATGTTGTTTGTTTGTGAACAACCAACCGACTTCAGAAGGTAATGGGGGAAGTGAAAGATGAAACATGCTTCTGACATAGCTCTGTCGGGTTTTGAACCAAGGGACTATAGATATGTGTCATTACTAGTTAAGCCATAGAATCGGCCCATATATTATAGCATTCTTTATTTCTTAATTATGATGTAAAAGCGATGTTGATAAACAATATTAATATTATAAGAGGTACTGAAAATTGAATCTCTTATCTACCCCCTATCGATTACTTCTGTAAGGTGTTCGTTTTAATATTTAATTTAATGAGATGGTTATTCATTGACATGGGGCGATATATCTGTCGAAATATTGTGTTTCTAGATATTAATATATAATTTATCATTTTGTTGGACACGTTATAATATTTATCGCATTATTATCACTTGATATCAGATTATCCAGTTATCAGATTATCACTTGACTACTTGAAACATATTCAAAAGAAAAGATGTTGGATTTAAGTATAGGGATCAATTTACGTCCTTTTGGATACATACTTATTTAGACTCCCGAAAAGGTTAAATGTAAATAAACTATTAAGTATAGTTATGGTCCCGATAATCATGCAAAAGTGTATTGATAGAAACTCTTGCTTGGTTATGATAATTACGATGATGATGATAATAATAATAATAATAATAATAATAATATTTAGTAGCTTACTATAGTTTAGAAACTTATTCCACAGCTTGGAGCTGAACGATGTATCTCCGTATATTGATGTATGGTATATAGTACCGTGAAAAAAGTGAACAAGACTCAGATCGCAGCATTCTTACTAGTATATAACTTTGTATCGGGTCTCTTAGATACAGTGATGGTGTTGCAATCAGTACTTTGATTGTGTAAAACAGGATCTTATAAGGTAATCTGAAACATGCATGAAGCCAGTGTCGCTGGAACAAAACTGCTGTAACAAGTGCGTGTAAGAAAAAGTGCAGCACTGTTCTGCACTCGCAGTAGGCGGTTTGTCAGAGAGAGAGAGAGAGAGAGAGAGAGAGAGAGGGAGAGGGAGAGAGAGAGAGAGAGAGAGAGAGAGAGGGAGAGAGAGAGAGAGAGAGGAGAGGGAGAGAGATAGATAGATAGAGAGAGAGAGGGAGATAGAGAGAGAGAGAGAGAGAGAGAGAGAGAGAGAGAGAGGGAGAGAGAGAGAGAGAGAGAGAGAGAGAGAGAGAGAGAGAGAGAAGTGGTGGCGGCTTATTATGTAACTATGCATTGCCATAGTCCAGTTAAGAAATGATGAGGGCTTGGAGTAAAGTCTTACATGTCTCATCATTTATGTACTTACGCATAAATTCTATATTTGTTATTTGATAATAACAGGACTTACATATATAATTCACCTGCTTTTCCATTCCTAGTGTATTATCCAATATAATCCCCCTAATTCTCACAGACATGGAAGAATTTATAGAACTGAATTATAAATTAATGCGAAGATTCTCAGTTTTCTTCACATTTTATTTGGATGAGAAAGCAATGAATTCTGTTTTATCTTTATTCAATTTCGACATGTTGCAGTTCATCTAAATACTTATGTCTGCAAAACAAGCTTCAATAAATGAACTATCATACCATTTAACACCTGTCCTTAAAGTCTTGTATTATCAGCGTAATCATAATATTTAATATTATGCTGTTTAATTATTTCACCAACTGGTTTTGTACACATATAGTAATTCTTTATTATTAAAAAGAATGGCTGGGGTAGTAATTCTTTAGTACTAAAAAGAATGTTTGTGGTACACCAAAATGAAAACATACATATGGTGATATTTATCGGCAACTGAAACACACCGAGTTCTGTCAGCGAGGTACAACTTTACCCAAGTTAAGGCATTTTCCTTGATGGCTAAGGAAATTTCAAAATGCTTGAATAGCATCGGATGATTGATTACACCAAAAGCTGCAGATAAACAAGCATAATTAATGCAGTCATGGATCCTTCTTCACATAGAGCCTCAGCAATTACACTGTGCACTTTCAAGAGAACAGTTAATCAGATACACTAACAAAAATGTTTTAGATTAAAGGCGTGTGTGTATGTGTGTGTGTCTATGTGTCTATGTGTCACATTTATGTAAAGAGAGGAAAACTTTGATTCGAAAATACACTAGTATACAAACTACGAACATTGTTACCAGTTCATATATCTTCAACTGACCAAAAATAAGTTAATAACTATGAATTAATACAAATACAAGTAGTGAAGGCTAAAAAAAAAGAACCTTCATCTAGTCATGTGTTAAGGACTTGAATGTAATATTTCTCTTTCCAAGTCCTCCAAACGAGGGCCCTTAGTCTCTTGAGGAAAACTACATGTTAGAATAAGACAATAAAATATTCCAATCGTTTAATATGACACAAGTTTCACAAACTTAACATTTCTTTTAACACAAAATGTCTGAAATGTGTAACAAATTCCTTCCCAGAAGTCTCAAGTGACACCAAACTCCAGAAATAGAACAATCTAACCTCATAATACATTACACTTACAGATTGGCTATGAGTAACTCATGTACCTCGTTTATAGATATCATAGAGATAGGAATGATCTAAACACAAATTGTACGATGAATAACAAACAAAAATAGCTATATATAAAATATTATTTATCATTATCGCTTCTGATTGGTTTTTTAATAAGCGACATGGGGCACACATAACTATTGACAACCCATGACAAGGTGCTAAATATAGTATATGACATCAAACATACGTCATTTTATTGGTCATCGTCATATTTAGTAAATAATTCATAAAGGTTGTAATTCCAAAAAATAACACAACTTTTTATCCATCTCAATTAACCTTCTTTCTCCATTCACAACACAATAATATCCAATGCTATCAGTTTATATCAACCAGCATATACTTGACATTCTGAGAGCTAAAGTTAATACATCATGCTATTAGTATAAATATTACATAAGGTGTGGTTATCAATTGATTACAAAATGTGTACCAATATTATGACACACACACATACACGGACACAGGTATGCACGAGGGAGAGAGTAAGAGAGAGAGTGTGTGTGAGAGAGAGTGTGTGTCTGTGTTTTGGGATACATGTAGATAGGCACTGGTATCTGGGCTGCTCATTAGCCTGTGAGGCCCAGCTAATTCGCTTTTCGTATGTGACAAATATGTCACGCCCACAGGAAAGCCTCCACATGCAGGCTACGTACAAAACCGGAAGCACGTAAAACATACCATTTGACACCACAGCTCGCAGTAAACAACACTTGCATGTGGTTCAATGGCGACTTATTACATACACAAGATAATTACTTTAACACCACAGTTTACATTCAACTGTCATTTTCTGTGGTCCAAAAGAAACACACACACACAACATTTCGAAACTACGAATAACTAAACAAATCCTTCCTATATGGAGCATAGCGATATACATATGATTGGTCTGGCGTTGCAAGTTGTTCTCTAACCTGGGTGAAAGGTTAAGCCTTTATATTCCCTCGGCGTGTTAACAAACATTACAGTTTGTTGACCACGTCAGACAATGTACACCTTCGACATGTTGCAGTTCATCTAAATACTTATGTCTGCAAAACAAGCTTCAATAAATGAACTATCATACCATTTAACACCTGCCCTTAAAGTCTTGTATTATCAGCGTAATCATAATATTTAATATTATGCTGTTTAATTATTTCACCAACTGGTTTTGTACACATATAGTAATTCTTTATTATTAAAAAGAATGGCTGGGGTAGTAATTCTTTAGTACTAAAAAGAATGTTTGTGGTACACCAAAATGAAAACATACATATGGTGATATTTATCGGCAACTGAAACACACCGAGTTCTGTCAGCGAGGTACAACTTTACCCAAGTTAAGGCATTTTCCTTGATGGCTAAGGAAATTTCAAAATGCTTGAATAGCATCGGATGATTGATTACACCAAAAGCTGCAGATAAACAAGCATAATTAATGCAGTCATGGATCCTTCTTCACATAGAGCCTCAGCAATTACACTGTGCACTTTCAAGAGAACAGTTAATCAGATACACTAACAAAAATGTTTTAGATTAAAGTCGTGTGTGTATGTGTGTGTGTCTGTGTGTCTATGTGTCACATTTATGTAAAGAGAGGAAAACTTTGATTCGAAAATACACTAGTATACAAACTACGAACATTGTTACCAGTTCATATATCTTCAACTGACCAAAAATAAGTTAATAACTATGAATTAATACAAATACAAGTAGTGAAGGCTAAAAAAAAGAACCTTCATCTAGTCATGTGTTAAGGACTTGAATGTAATATTTCTCTTTCCAAGTCTACCAGAATGATACCTGAAATGATAATCCTCCAAACGAGGGCCCTTGGTCTCTTGAGGAAAACTACATGTTAGAATAAGACAATAAAATATTCCAATCGTTTAATATGACACAAGTTTCACAAACTTAACATTTCTTTTAACACAAAATGTCTGAAATGTGTAACAAATTCCTTCCCAGAAGTCTCAAGTGACACCAAACTCCAGAAATAGAACAATCTAACCTCATAATACATTACACTTACAGATTGGCCATGAGTAACTCATGTACCTCGTTTATAGATATCATAGAGATAGGAATGATCTAAACACAAATTGTACAATGAATAACAAACAAAAATAGCTATATATAGAATATTATTTATCATTATCGCTTCTGATTGGTTTGTTAATAAGCGACATGGGGCACACATAACTATTGACAACCCATGACAAGGTGCTAAATATAGTATATGACATCAAACATACGTCATTTTATTGGTCATCGTCATATTTAGTAAATAATTCATAAAGGTTGTAATTCCAAAAAATAACACAACTTTTTATCCATCTCAATTAACCTTCTTTCTCCATTCACAACACAATAATATCCAATGCTATCAGTTTATATCAACCAGCATATACTTGACATTCTGAGAGCTAAAGTTAATACATCATGCTATTAGTATAAATATTACATAAGGTGTGGTTATCAATTGATTACAAAATGTGTACCAATATTATGACACACACACATACACGGACACAGGTATGCACGAGGGAGAGAGTAAGAGAGAGAGTGTGTGTGAGAGAGAGAGAGTGTGTGTGTCTGTGTTTTGGGATACATGTAGATAGGCACTGGTATCTGGGCTGCTCATTAGCCTGTGAGGCCCAGCTAATTCGCTTTTCGTATGTGACAAATATGTCACGCCCACAGGAAAGCCTCCACGTGCAGGCTACGTACAAAACCGGAAGCACGTAAAACATACCATTTGACACCACAGCTCGCAGTAAACAACACTTGCATGTGGTTCAATGGCGACTTATTACATACACAAGATAATTACTTTAACACCACAGTTTACATTCAACTGTCATTTTCTGTGGTCCAAAAGAAACACACACACACAACCTTTCGAAACTACGAATAACTAAACAAATCCTTCCTATATGGAGCATAGCGATAGACATATGATTGGTCTGGCGTTGCAAGTTGTTCTCTAACCTGGGTGAAAGGTTAAGCCTTTATATTCCCTCGGCGTGTTAACAAACATTACAGTTTGTTGACCACGTCAGACAATGTACACCAACTCCATATGGAAGCAGTGAAGTGATTTAGCTTCAAAAAAACAAACAAAGTAGCAATACTGCACAATGGATTAATGTAGGACTAGAACGAAATATCGTTTCAAACCTGAGTAAATACTATGATTTACTCGAAGCTAACAAATAATCCTCGTACGTTTCCGTTCATCACTAAGTGAACGTTCATTCACGCCTAATTTAACGTCTCTAAGTATATGCAGTTAGGTGTTGTGGGATCGAAATTAAAGCACCTATCTAGTTGATATATTTGACCCATGGTCGAGAATAGCGGATATCAGGCAGATCTCCGATACAGGGGATGACCTCTCGCGATAATAATAGATATACATTCAACAATTTTCCTATATCAGTGTAACCTAATCACTTATAATAATTAAAGATAGGGTAGTCAAATATGATAATTAATAAAGAGTATATTCACTTTCTTGTAGTTGAAAACTTTATTTTAATATATATTCACCTAAAAATAAATTTTCCCCCGGAAATTAGCCTGAATGAATTACATTTCTTTTGATCACAAAACAAGTCGAGTAGATAATTTCTTACCAATATTTCAGCAAGTTTCGCAACAGAAAACTAAAATTTAATTTAAATTCCCTCTCCAGTAACCAAACAATGAATGATTAAAGACAAAATAAATAAATACATTACTCAGAAAATGTCCAATTCATAGATAACCAGAGATAACTTCGTCAAAACAAGGATACATCAAAACCAAATAAAAATAACGTGTGATAGAAAATTGATAAATGATCAGTTACTCGGATCGATAAACAAGAAGTGAAAGATGATAAATGATAACCTTTATCTTTGTTCATGACGTCCGATTATCTATTTTTCTACCAAGTAATGTGTGTATGTTTGGGTTTTTCCGACTTTGTAAAGCCCCAAACTACTTTTCTACCTTCGAGATAAAAGATAATTATCGAATCAACTAATAGACCTTTTGTCAGACTATAAACATATAAACTTGTGATAAAATTAGCAGTTTTGATTCCGTTCTAATTCCTATGTGTACTCTGGAATTTCAGGGTATAAGTTTCGATTCCTTTTAGCAACTTAACTATTTGTATTTAATGGTGAAATATTCTGTAATTAAATCGATATGGCAGTATTTAGATAACCTATATAATTAAGTAATAATAATATAATTCCTAAAAATAAATAATTGCCATTCCCAATATAGGCATTTCTATAGATAATATAGCTACAAATGAGTTGATGAAATGAGAAAAAAGAAGAAAATGTAAGGAAAATGTAATTATTTGACAGTTCTACGATTCAGTGATCATTAATTCAGATTTGGTCAACACTAACTTTCACTTTATATCATAAAAACCAACTGTCCATTTCTACCTGTGATCAATCTGTTAAAAGTATCCTTTTCCGATTTTTAAACCTGCTACTACTAATATTGATACTGCTACTACTACTACTACTACTACTACTACTACTACTACTACTACTACTACTATTATTACTAATATTAATACTACTACTAGTATTATTATTACCACTACTACTTCTACTACTATTATAATAATAATATCAATAATATTGTAATTTATTGTAGTCAAAATACTTTGAAAAATAATATTTTTGTCTATAAATATTTTTATAACACCTTATCACCACTAAAATAGCAATCTTACTCAAACTGTTTCCACAACAGTATCTATTTCATGGCACTCAGATAATCGTTTTATTTAATTTATATTATTAATTGAGATGCTAGTATTATTAAACGAGATAGATGACCTTATACAGTGTTTCATGACGACATTATAATCTCTGAATTATTCCCAAAGAAGTTTAAAATGTCAGTCTAATCCTCGTACAAAAAACACAGAAACTAAATGCTAAAATATATTTATTTCAGGCATATAATGTATTTTAGAAATATTAGTTTGAACCATATATATTTATCAGTCACAAATTCAGCAATAACAGCTCTCAAATGTTATCCAATTATGTTTTATAATATTGTTTTAGTTTTGACTCCAGCATTTTCTAAAGAACTTTTGCAATATTAATTAAATATCTATCTATATATAAATTTGACTACTTAACTATCTCTCAATCCATTTATCCATCTATCTATTTATTTATTTGGTATCTTAGTGACAATTAATAAAATATCAAAGCAAGATGTAAAAAAACAACAACGCAAATTGACATCAGAAATATTCTTAGGATATAGAAGATTGTTTTCGTGATGTGGCTAAACAAACTCATGTTCACTTAATATGTATTTTCCTATACAAAAAAAGTGAAACTGTTACCCGACGTGTGTTTACCTTTGGTCAACCAACCGAATCCTTCCACGTACCTTCTATAATGGCTAAGTGAAATGATTGTGGTCAATGTTGCGTGTAACCGGTTACCGATTTCCTTATGTGTCAATATCATCCTGTTTGCAATGTTGAAGTACCCCATTGAGAAAATTAGATGACTTATAGATATTTGTTTTGGTTTGTTTTTAGAATATTTGAATTCATTTGTTTTCTAAAATAATTATGTTTTTTCATGCTGTAGTCATGATAAAATAAATATTATATATATATATATATATATATATATATATATATATATATATATATATATATATATATATATATATATATATATATGTGTGTGAAACTACAAACATAGATAATTTCTTTACATGTAGGAATTATCATCAAATAAAATATTTATGAACATATTTCACGTCCTTTATGGGTGATTAACTCGTTTGAGAGTAAATTTAATTAAGAAAGGATTTTTATAAAGAAACAAAATAAATTATTTAGACATTAATATCTGAGAACCTAAAACTAACTCTATTTACACTCGTTAGTAACTTTCTTTAAACACTAAACGAATTCATGTTGTTATTATTAATTAACTCATTCGATTGTTATTTTCTTTTAAATTAGATACATCGACGAAAAAGCGAACTAATTGCTAAAGGGTACTTTTATTTTCTTAAAGACAAATACATATGACATGATTAAAGGTTTAACTGATTATTTTTATCATGACGTTACATTAAATTATTGAAATGCTAGTTTCAACAAATTTTAAAAGAAATAAAACCAAAAAGTTAAACTGAAATATTCCGTCTATTGCCAAAAACATAGAATTAAAAATATGACGAGATATGCGTTAAATTATCAGTTACATAAATTATATCTAGATCGTATCTGGGGACAGGAAATAGTACTTTCATTCTTTATCGTGATGTCTGATGCATCGTTTTAACCACAGAGCTATGAGTCGGTGGTTTTCCTTTTAAAGATGTTTAATATCCTAAATTACCTGTATCTTCGAGCTAAACTGGTAGTGTGTATGTTAAATAAGAAATTTTATATTTTTTTGTAACAACTAAAGAAAGTTTCGATTCCGTTCCCTTTCTTGTATGGATGAATTCACAAAAAGGAAATTTGTGGTATAGATTTCATTTCTTTTCTTCACCCTCACTATATAATTCAGAATATTTCAGAGGTAATTTCACAATTGAGTCTTAAACAATAATATAATACGTAGAATTGGCTTGTTACCGATCGAATTTAGTTGTGCTTAAAATGTCTTCATGTGTCTATCTTTTTGTGGTACTGCTGATAGGTATGTAGTTTGAAACATGTACATGGAATATGAAAGACTCACGTGAGTGTTTTGAGAAATAATATTTTGGTTTTGTGTAAAATATTATTCTCTTTTAGGTTCACGGACTTATCTTTGCCAAGCCGCCAATATTAAAATGGATGTGTTCAATCCGTGTTCCGGATCAAGTGCCGTTGTATCTTCATCGACCAGAACGACAGGGTTATCCATGACCACATCAGCTTTCAAACTATTAATCTTTAAAAATATCCATGCGTCAAACGAAGTTAAACAGCTCCTGATTGAGATGAACTTTGTAAGTATTGAGTTTTAATAGTCTTTGTTTTCAATCTGATAAGAAAGTATTATTAGAAAACACAACATCTTTAAAGTATAATAATGGGGTGAAGATAAATTAGAAATATAACGGATAGTTGAAATGAACGTAAAATTAAATGTTTATTTAATATTAAATTGAATATTAATATAATGTTCCATCTATATCTTTACAGGGAAACCAAGGAAATATAGTTCAGTTGCTTTTGGGACTGAGATGGCCATTAGTCAAACAATATTCATCTTCCTATATTGATAGTAAACTGACAATAGATCAGGTAATTGAAACAATGTATTTTCTAAACAATACATCTATGATTAATTTTTATTTTTGTAATATTAGTAAAAATTAATAGCTAATGTGGTTAGAACTGATGTTTTGACAATCATTTAAGTTGGCTATGTGACAAACAAATAGAGGTTGATTTGATTAAAGAATTACCCGAACTATTGATTACAGGTTAAGATAACACTTCAATCGTTGACGGAAACACTGATGAAATACGTGAAATATGTAGAACATCAATACATGCACGAACAATATTATTCTGAAATGGAGATGTCGAGTTCACCTTTACTGGACAAATATCAAACACTTCTTCGTCAGATGATGTCTCTTCTCTGTGCCTGTAGACAGAAAATGGTTGACTATGATATGAAAATAGAGGCATCGATCTTAAAAGAAGTGAATCAGATAACTTATGAATCTCCTAGATATAAAACTCTAACTGCTTATGAATCATTACTTGTTATAAATACTTACCTAATTGATTATCTAGCTTATATACAACTACTGGTATTTAACGGTCAGATATTCTAGAGTCAGAATAAGGTTATCATTAAAAGGGTGATGTGATATAGATGTAAATATTTTTTATATTTATTAATATTATAAGTTTAATACTTTTTTATTGTGTGTTCTTATAAAAAATGTACGTTGAAAGAGGTTATGCTGGACATATCTTGACAAGGTGTTTTTATCACCATCAACAATTACCCATAAGCAGACTTAATTTGATTATTAGATACCAAATTATCATATTATGTACATATTCTCTTATTAAAGATATTATAAGACAGAGTTATTTTGTTAAGTGGAACAATATGTATGATGATGAACTGCATTATAAATGAAATTATGTTATGATGTTGTAAATATGAGGAATAAATTGTTTTAATGAGGAAGCTTAAGTTGAAGATTATTATGTACATGAAAATGTTGTTTGTTTGTGAACAACCAACCGACTTCAGAAGGTAATGGGGGAAGTGAAAGATGAAACATGCTTCTGACATAGCTCTGTCGGGTTTTGAACCAAGGGACTATAGATATGTGTCATTACTAGTTAAGCCATAGAATCGGCCCATATATTATAGCATTCTTTATTTCTTCATTATGATGTAAAATGGATGTTCATAAACAATATTAATATTATAAGACACTTACTTCATTAGTAATAACTTACAGAAAAATTGAATAATATGTAAGGTGATCATTTTAATATTTAATTTAATGAGATGGTTATTTATTGACATGGAGCGATATACCTGTCTAAAGATTGTGTGTCTAGATAGTAATATCAAATATATCATGTTGTTGGACTTATTATGATATTTATCGCATTATCATCATTTGATATCAGATTGAAGTTGTCAGAAATATCAATAGGAAAATTATAACTGTCAGTTAATGCATTATTCTATAAGAACTTATCTATAGATTTACTTGATATTTAATTTAACATTGTTATACTAGAATCTATATATTTAAGAAATATGACTTCCGGTAGGGGAAAAGGCGACGTTGAAGGTTAAATATAATAATAGTTAAGCTTAATTTCCCGTCTAAACAAAAACATTTAACAGTTATTTTAAATGTGTTCCTTATACTTATCGATGAAGAGATATTCCTTTTATTTTACGTTTACTCCCAGGCTTATGCAACTAACGACACAACAATTATTCACCATGTTTATAAACCTGATTTTGCAGTCTACGTTCCTTTTTTCCATGACAGGAAGTTGGGACATGTTTGCCATCACATCGGCGGTCGTGTTCGGTCTAGTTTTCTTTCAGGTCAATGGCGGGGTTGCTACGAGAATTGACCTAAATGCAAACTAGACCGAGCACTTAGTGATGTTTGATTGGGCCGTCATGACCAAACAGCTCTGATTCTCGGTAGGGGGAAAAACAATGTTGAAGCGGCTACGCTTCAAGTTTTGAACCTATGAATACGGACATTTATTGTGATGTGTACATTATAATTTTGTGTGTGCAGACAATCTGTATTACTCCTGTCCTATTATATGCCATGAAATATCTAAATGTCGTCTTATGCAAGTCCGTAGATCTGGTTTAGTTGCGATCAAACTCCAGAGACAGAAGGCGAACAGGCTAAATATAATAAGTTTGGTTATTCCCCCCCCCCAAAGCTTTAACAGCTATTTTAAATGTGTTTCTTAAATAATTTGTTTAATGGTCCATCATCATAGACCGTATTCAGAAGATTGCAGTGATAACAGTGTCGTTGTTCAATTAACATTCATTAATAATTTGGAGACACTGTGTTTATTTGTTTTTTGAATAAGCTGTTAGGAGTGATTGTGTGAATTTGTTCGAATAAGTGTATTCTTTGTGTGTTAATGAGTTGAGTTTTCAAATTAAATAACTGTATTAATGCAGGGTTGGTGAGTTTCAACCGCCCCGATTAAAGCTTTTACTATGCAAGTGGCTGATATTGGCTAATACTGGCTGATTGAATATTTGATTGATTGATTACAATATTTGGGATAACGAGAAGAGAAGAACACATTTATCATATATTTATCATAATCTCATTGAAATCTCACCAGCCAATGTAATCTTTGCCTCTCAGAAATCGATCTCATGTTACTAATTTAGCTGCTTTAGTCTATTTCTCAATTTGGTCTGTATGACACCAAAGTTTCATCTTTCTCAATACAATAAAATATTCTCATCTTTGGTATATTGCGAAGGGCTGGACATTTATCTCTGTGACATTTCAGTCGTAGAACTCTGTTATTAATATCACTTTGAAACTCCTTGCATTTAGCGTTAGTCTAGTCATGACCAACATTATAAAAGTTCCATGTGGCATCTTTGGGTTTCCCATGTTGCAGTCAAATAGGGCACTTTACAACTCTAATTTTACAATGTATTACATTTTATGATTTAAGTTCTCTTTTCTCCCATCTTATATCCCTTTGGCTATATTGAAACCATCCATCATGCTAACTATGTGTATCCATGTGTAAATATAATTGCACGTGAAAGATTAGCAGATATCTTGCTACAGTGCAATTAGAAACACCATAAACAACAAGAGATGGAGGATTAAGCAAAGCCATTGTTACTGCATGAGTGCACGTACGTGGTCAGCCACATATATACACAATAAGTATCATTATTACATGGCACCTACATATAATTAGTTACAGAGCAATTATAAATCCAAAACAACTAGAGATGGAGTATTAAGTGATATTAAGTGATGTCTACAACAATACGGGTCAAAAACATTTTTCCACTACCGTACTGAATAACAGCATACGTAAAGAATCGACTATACCATTGTTGAAAACATGATCATGTCTATCACATACATTGTGAAATAAAACATCAATTGGAGATAATCCAACTTTAAAACCCTATCAACAATTGTACCTGGGATAATAATACCAGTTTCTAAATATTCTGATAAAAGCTGATAACATAAGTTCTTAGTGGGGGAAGATTTACAAGACACGCGCTTAAAATATATAATTGCCTACCACAGTACTAACGTTATCCAAATTAATTGCACGTAGAAGATGTGTATGTCGGGAATGCTTACTTAAGTAAGTGTTGATAACATTTATATATATATATATATATATATATATATATATATATATATATATATATATATATATATATATATATATATATGAGACTTACTATTATTATTTAAACCTGGATAATTCATACCGATATTACTGAGAGAATAGATTGTCCTTCTACATTTCTGTACCCTATTTTGGATATGATCAGAACATTGTTAGTGAATTTTACTTATCAATTAAGCTTATACCAACACAAACAAAATGTGGACCGGGGCCGGGCGTCGGCGGCACACGTGGCTGCTCTAGATCCACGTCTGCACTTGCTGCAGCTAATTCCTCCCAATTAATACTGTCTATGACTTTATTCGGCAGTGGTTCAAAGTAGTAAGGGTTGATATCCCTGATAATGACAAAACTTTCGTCGGAATCTGACATTTTGTCTATCAACTGATCAAGACGCTTGTAAACAAAGCTGTGGCACTACGTGATGTTTGGCAAAGATGACGTTACACAATATTCCCTAGTGAGTGTAGTACACACTAGCAATGGTTCGTGAATGTTCGGAAATTAAGGATCTTTAATCTGAAATGCCTCTTTATAATAATAAAGATGTCCGAAATGGCATTTGGTTTACATGGCTTAGCTACCTCTAATGAAGGAGATGCTTATGGTTTGTAATTTACCGCTTCACCACGGGGACCAATTATAAATAAATTTAGAATTTACAATATATGACATAATTGTTTCAACTGTAACTGTATTATACTTGTATGTGCAAATATGTATATAGATGTATATAATAGCACACTATTGTAAAAATATTTTTCAGTCACATGATAAAAAGTGATCACCTAAACTGATCACTTCTGACCAGTCTCTTGGCTGTGAAATAACAACATTTACATTTATTATATACAACTTAAGCTTCGTTATAAAAATAATAAATAATTTATTCATCAAATGCAACATCATGACAAAATTTCATATATTTTGGAGTTGGTCATCATACGTATTGTTCCAATTAACAATTGTTATATCTTTAATAATAGAATATTTACATAATATAATACTTTATTATCTAATAATCAAATGAAGCCTGCTTGTGATTAATGTTGATAAAAACACCTTGTCATGATATGCCCAACACATTTAAAAGCCTTATTCTGACTCTAGAATACCAGTAGTCGTATATAATCTAGATAATCAATTAGGTAAGTATTTATAACAAGCAATGATTCATAAGCAGTTAGAATTTTATATCTAGGAGATTCATAAGTTATCTGATTCACTTCTTTTAAGATCGATGCCTCTATTTTCATATCATAGTCAACCATTTTCTGTCTACAGGCACAGAGAAGAGACATCATCTGACGAAGAAGTGTTTGATATTTGTCCAGTAAAGGTGAACTCGACATCTCCATTTCAGAATAATATTGTTCGTGCATGTATTGATGTTCTACATATTTCACGTATTTCATCAGTGTTTCCGTCAACGATTGAAGTGTTATCTTAACCTGTAATCAATAGTTCGGGTAATTCTTTAATCAAATCAACCTCTATTTGTTTGTCACATAGCCAACTTAAATGATTGTCAAAACATCAGTTCTAACCACATTAGCTATTAATTTGTACTAATATTACAAAAATAAAAATTAATCATAGATGTATTGTTTAGAAAATACATTGTATCAATTACCTGATCTATTGTCAGTTTACTATCAATATAGGAGGATGAATATTGTTTGACTAATGGCCATCTCAGTCCCAAAAGCAACTGAACTATATTTCCTTGGTTTCCCTGTAAAGATATAGATGGAACATTATATTAATATCCAATTTAATATTAAATAAACATTTAATTTTACGTTCATTTCAACTATCCGTTATATTTCTAATTTATCTTCACCCATTATTATACTTTAAAGATGTTGTGTTTTCTAATAATACTTTCTTATCAGATTGAAAACAAAGACTATTAAAACTCAATACTTACAAAGTTCATCTCAATCAGGAGCTGTTTAACTTCGTTTGACGCATGGATATTTTTAAAGATTAATAGTTTGAAAGCTGATGTGGTCATGGATAACCCTGTCGTTCTGGTCGATGAAGATACAACGGCACTTGATCCGGAACACGGATTGAACACATCCATTTTAATATTGGCGGCTTGGCAAAGATAAGTCCGTGAACCTAAAAGAGAATAATATTTTACACAAAACCAAAATATTATTTATCAAAACACTCACGTGAGTCTTTCATATTCCATGTACATGTTTCAAACTACATACCTATCAGCAGTACCACAAAAAGATAGACACATGAAGACATTTTAAGCACAACTAAATTCGATCGGTAACAAGCCAATTCTACGTATTAATATTATTGTTTAAGACTCAATTGTGAAATTACCTCTGAAATATTCTGAATTATATAGAGTGGCCGAAGAAAAGAAATCTATACCACAAATTTCCTTTTTGTGAACTAGAAATTTATTTATATGACATACACATGAGTTTAGCTCGACGATACAGGTAATTTAAAATACTATTTTTTTAAAGGGAAACCACCGACTCATAACTCTGTGGCTAAAACGATGATTCAGACATCACGATAAAGAATGAAAGTTATTATTTCCTATCTCTAGATATGATCTATGCACGTTTTGTGTTTTATAATTTTTAAATTTGTTGATACTAGCTTTTCCAAACATAAGGATTTCAATAATGTAATGTAACGTCATGATAAAAATAATCAGTTAAACCTGTAATCATATGACGTGTACTTACATTTAAGAAAATTAAAAAAATACCCATTACCAATTACTACGATTGAAACACTTTATAGTCGATAAATCTAATTTAAAAAAAAAACAATAACAATTGAATCAGTTCATTAGTAATAACAACATAAATTCGTTTAGTGTTTAAAGAAGGTTAGTAACAAGTGTAAATAGAGTTAGTTTTAGGTTCCCATATATTAATGTCTAAATCTTTTTGTTTTGTTTCTTTATAAACATCCTTTCTTGATTTATTTATTTACTTCCTTAATCATATATTTTACTCTCAAACGAATTAATCACTCATAAACGACAACAACTCTATTAATATATATTCGATTTGATAATGATCCCTATATTCCGAATGGGGTACTTCAACTTTCCAAACAGGGGTGATCATGACGCAGAAGGAAACCAGGAACCGGTTGTACGTAACATTGACCAAAAATCGTTATATCCTATTTACCTTAACTTCCAATTATAGAAGGTACGTGGGTGGATTCGGTTGGCTAACCAAAGGGTAATACACACACACACACACACACAGAGAGAGACAGAAAGAGAGAGGGGGGGTGAGGGTGGGGAGTCACAAACCCACACATGCTGGCTAAGTACTTTTTTGAGACAATGGATTTCCTAAATTTGGCAAAAGGGTTACACGATTACTTTCACTTTTGCTTGCAAAGGAGAATATTTAGTGAATGCGAGTTTGTTTAGACACAGAACGAAAACAATTGTTTATATAACTAATTAAGCATATTTCTTATCTCACTTTGTGTTTTCTCCATCTTCCTTCGACATTTCAAGAATTCTCTGATATTTTGCTATCTTGTCGATAAGATACCAAATAATTAATTAGATAGATAGATAAGTGGATGGATAGATAGAGAGATAGTTAGGTAGTCAAATAGATATAAAGATATATAGTTGTGACTGCTAAATATATATTGTTATAACCAATATTTCTAAGATACATTATATGCCTGAAATACAAATATGTTTAGCATTTAGTTTTTGTGGGGTTTTTTTGTACGAGGATTAAACTGATATTTTAAACTTCTTTGGGAATAATTCAGAGATTATAATGTCGTCATGAAACAGTGTATAAGGTCGTCTACCTCGTTTAATAATAGTAGCATCTCAATTAATAATATAAATTAAATAAAACGAGTACCTGAGTGCCATGAAATAGATACTGTTGTGGAAACAGTTAGAATGCTATTTTAGTGATGATAATGTGTTATAAAATCTTCATAGACAAAAATATGATATATATATATATATATATATATATATATATATATATATATATATATATATATATATATATAACTATTTTGACTACAACCAATTACAATATTATTGTTATTATTATTAGTAGTAGTCGTAGTAGGATTATTAGTAGTAGTACCAACATTAATAGTAATGTTATTAATAGAAGTAGTCGTAGTAGTAGCTAGTAGTAGTGTTCTTCGCAGAATTAATAGTAGATAAGGTGAAAAGGGTTATTATTATTAGAGTATATGTTTGTTAGATTATAATTATTGTTATATAACAATTGATCTAAAACGTAATACAATTATAACCTTATACAGATTTTACCCCCAAATGCTAAAGTTATCAGTCACAAAAACTCAGTTCTCAGTAGATATATCAGGGTTTAAAAATAGGAAAAGGATGCTCTTAACAGATTGATCACAGGTAGAAATGGACAGTTGTTTTTTTGTGGTATAAAGTGAAAGTTAGTGTTGACCAAATCTGAATTAATGATCACTGAATCGTAGAACTGTCAAATAATTACATTTTCCTTACATTTTCTTCTTTTTTCTCATTTCATCAACTCATTTGTAGCTATATTATCTATAGAAATGCCTATATTGGGAATGGCAATTATTTATTTTTAGGAATTATATTATTATTACTTAATTATATAGGTTATCTAAATACTGCCATATCGATTTAATTACAGAATATTTTACCATTAAATACAAATAGTTAAGTTGCTAAAAGGAATGGAAACTTATACCCTGAAATTCCAGAGTATGACTTCCTACACATAGGAATTAGAACGGAATCAAAACTGCCAATTTCATCACAAGTTTATATGTTTATAGTCTGACAAAAGGTCTATTAGTTGATTCGATAATTATCTTTTATCTCGAAGGTAGAAAGTAGTTTGGGGCTTTACAAAGTCGGAAAAACCCAAACATACACACATTACTTGGTAGAAAAATAGATAATCGGACGTCATGAACAAAGATAAAGGTTATCATTTATCATCTTTCAATTCTTGTTTATCGATCCGAGTAACTGGTCATTTATCAATTTTCTATCACACGTTATTTTTATTTGGTTTTGATGTATCCTTGTTTTGACGAAGTTATCTCTGGTTATCTATGAATTGGACATTTTCTGAGTAATTTATTTATTTATTTTGTCTTTAATCATTCATTGTTTGGTTACTGGAGAGGGAATTTAAATTAAATTTTAGTTTTCTGTTGCGAAACTTGCTGAAATATTGGTAAGAAATTATCTACTCGACTTGTTTTGGGTGATCAAAAGAAATGTAATTCATTCAGGCTAATTTCCGAAAGAATTCATTTAGGTGAATATATATTCAAATAAAGCTTTCAACTACAAAAAAAAACGAATATACTTTATATTTTACTGGTCTTGATTTGTATGCTCCTGTTATCTATTGACATAACATTGGTATAAGTTGCAGATGTAACACCCTTCAGACAGGACTACATATCATTCTGGTAAATGTGGAGAAAGAAATTTAATAACCGCGTCCTTAACACGTGACTAGATGAAGACCCTGTCGACATACAAAATCAATCAGGCGAAGTACCAGATGTAACACCCTTCAGACAGGACTAAGTCCTGTTGGAAATTCCGTGCTAGACATCTGTGAATATTAACAAAGACCCATTTCTATAAATTAGAAACAATGTTACTCTACATGTCTATTATCCAATAATGATGTAAAGACAGAGAGATGCTTTCAACTGTACATAAATATTATCACTCATCATGGCAGAAAATGTCATCCCAGTCTGAAAGTTATAAATAACTGTCCATTTACAATCGGACTTCACCATCACAATAATTCTTAGCTTCAACAATATCCGGACAACGTTTCTTTAGTTACGTCTCTACGATCTTTCTGACAAGATAGTCTACCGTAGTTTTCATTAGCTACATGGTAGGCTGTATTAACGACGGAAAAGGCTTTAAACTGTCATCAGTGTTGGGGAGTTCATGTGACAAAATAGAAATCAATTAGTAATAAAGAAACTTACGGATTTATAACAGAATCGCAGAGTAATAGATTTTGAGAAGAAGGATACTCAGTAAAGATTCTCAATGAAGTCTCTTTTCGGGCGTAATTTCCATTTATGTAATGCAGGTAATCTCAGCACACCCTCCTCTTACGGCTATCTAAACCTTTAGCATGCCGTTGAGGCAAACAGTGTACTGTTGTACACTGTTTGATTGAAGGTGAACAACGATATAGTATTGAACGATGCAATAGAGATAAAATATTTGTGCAGAACATACAAAATTTTACACAACAAACAATTGAATATTAACATTTTGGACGAATGCCTTTTTGAATTAAACGCCTATCCTCATCTTTGGAAAACTACCAAAACCCTATCGGAAGTGGCTTAAGTACAGCAAAGTGACGTAATCCGCTCAAAGCCAATCGATAATAACTTCAACGAACGGTACTGATTAATCAAATTGACTGACACGGTGAATAAATAATTTGTTTGTTCTCAGTACTGATCACATCTTAGAGAAATAGCCTACACGGACAAGTTCTATTCGAATCACAATTTGGAGTGTTAACCAACCACACGGTCAATAGAGCGCCCCCCAAGAAGGCTCGATAAGAAGCGAATTCTGTTGTCGTATTATAGGTTACGGTAGAACATCCAGGAATAATACAATGTCAAGACCATATTTGCTAAGCCACCAATTATTTGGGGGAGGAGATGAGGGGGAGAATTTGCGTTGGATCACAGATCTCTACCACCTGAGTTCGAGCCTCGGTGTGGGAATATCTGAACGTTGTTTCATCTATGACTTCGCTTCATTACCTTTGGAGGTCGCTCGGCCATTTAGCCTATCATGCGCACAAAAGTGGCCATAAAACATCACCCTATCGGATTCTACAAGACGCTAACTGATGTTTCGTATAGTTGTTATCAAATTTCTATATCCATCGTGCTGCTAACGAGATAAAATATCATTATACGACTTTGCTAACTCTCAGGCCAAGCAGCGGTATTTAGTCAGGCTACCAGGACGTGCATCATTACTTTTAACTATATGACTATTAGGACGGGTCTAAAATTTACTTTTAGTTGTAGACTTGGCTGTTATATTCTATTAACATTTTAACACTCACAACGTGCCATTTAAAACAATCAAATATCTTATATGAACAGTTAATTAAGAAAGGCATTCAATGTGAACATCACGTTGAAGCTCTAGCTTTGCAAATGCCGAAATGATTGGTAATTGGCAAAGTTAGTGGAAACGCCACCGTCGAACTTCATAGAAATTATATTCGATTACGTTTTCACAGTAATAGTAAATCTCATTTTGAAAGTAATAGTAATTATAATAGTTGATAAAGTAATAGTAATCCACTATTACTTTGCTATTACATTTTGTCAGACACACAATACTTTTGGCCAGATATGTCACTGCACCGTCAAATCTCACCGTCACGTGATTGGCTGCTCAATCAAATTGTCATTTATAATATTGTTCATTATTGATTCTGTAACTGAGAAGCCACTCCATTTGAAACAGACTAAGTACTGTGTAATTAACCGAATCCAAGTTAATTATCATGGGCTCCCAATTATCCCCCAATTAAGAATCTATATCTGACATCCCTGATTAGTGAATGTTGGCATTACTTGAGCCACTGTTCATATATAAGCTCCCTAGTTTACAGGTCCACATAAAACAGTATAAATCACAATGGCTGAGGTATCACATCTGAGTCATTTTGAGATGCCTACTAATACCGACGTCAACTACAAAGCCAAATGTAGGCATTGTGGTTGAAGCATATCAGGCTCAGCCAAGACTAGTTCCAACTTCACTATGCAAGGGGCAATTGGTGTATTACCTGGTGTTGTTGTATCTTGCTAATCATGCTCATTCAGCCATGGCAGGCATATATGGAAATTATTCACCTATTGGGAATTTACTAGTTGTTAAGTGTAACTAGGTACGGAACAGTGTTAGTTTAATATGTAAATGAAGTATTGTTTTGTATTATTTTACGATGAGAGTGACCCAGTAACATATAAAACTACCAGCACTATCATTACCAATACTACTACCAATAATAATAATAATAGCATAAGCAAAATGTAATAGTAAGAAATGTAATAGTAATATATTACATTCAATATCAAGTGTAATAGTAATACCCAGAAGTAATAGTAATATATTACATTTCAAAGTAATTGACCCAGGTCTGTATGGCTCCATATAACGTTAATTCAAATGCCTCTATACTAATTACAAATACTTTAGCAATAGACTCCACAGAGGGAAGATTGGTAATATCAGAAATCAGTCGCTGGGATTAGTATAGAGCACCCACCACAAGGTTCAATCCATTGGCATATAATTCATCTCCGAGTGAACATGTGTGATATTTACAATAATTCAGATTACAACATTATCTGCGTGTCTTATTAAAAACAAATTAATGTGCTGTCACAAATAGAGTTTGTATCCAATGTTTTACTGAAATGGCTCAAGGAAAAATATACCCAAGCTAATTCTGAAACTTTATCATTCGTTTTATTTAATAAGACCAAGCCTGAAAGGAGGATATTGTCTTCTGGCTCATAGCTCGGTCAAACTACGAGTAATCAACATTGACTACTGTATATACTTGTAAATAAGAAAACAAATGCTTATTTCCTGTTTTTCCATTCATTTTAAAATATTAACAACGTTAAGACAAAATAATTGTTCATAAAAAAGCTATTGAATTGAATCAAATAAAATTTCTATGATATATTAGTACCTGCAGAAATATTTAGTTAACAGTAATATTTCCTATTTCTTTCATGTCACATTTTAAATATTGTCCTGCTGTCTTGCATTTCTGCAAAACATCAGATATTAAAATAATTAAACACAAAGCTGTACAGAATTTGGACACAAAACTGACAACCCCCTTGTGTATGTACATAGTATTAAGCTTATTATGGGTGAAATATATATTCTCATTTCAGGGATGAAGTGATTGTTTATGAAATAAACTTGAAATGGCAGAGACCTGAATTAGGCTGAGGTCCTGGAAGCTCGAAGATCAGGCATCACTGGAGACAGATTCTGAGCAATTTAGGGCAGCCTTCAATAAAACTTTGCGTTAGCAATTTAAGCCAATTTTAGGTTACCTTCTAGAAAATGTCACATCACATGTGGACAAAAGAAAAATACCGGAATTTCCAGTGCTCTGCAAGGACTATTTTCTAGAGAGAAATATGCTCATAATGTCAGAGGTTCTTTTAATGTTATTATGCTCAAATTTAGAACTAAACAATGTGGCAAGTATTTCGTAAGGAATGAAGGTGCTCAACTTTAGAATCAGCTAATTTAAGGTATTGAAAAAAATCAAAAACTGGAAAAGTACTGTGTGCACTCTTTATAATTGAATGCTATACTTAGTAATATAGTTTTACAGGTAAATATTGTTGTCATGTTCAACAATTCTACATCATCATCATGTACATCTGCTATAAATTCTATCATGCTTTTCATTCTTTTGCACCCCACCCCCCAGACATGTTGTAATATTTTTTATCTTCCCCATACATATTTTGTATATTATTATATCTTGTAGCTAACATAATTAGTGCATGTTTTACCAAACTAAAAGAAATATAAAATACGCGATTACTTATCTTGATTTATTATGCTTTTAGGAAGTAGCTTTATTCTCAGTAATGATCAACATACCACTTTTTGCAGCAAGTTTGGGGCCAAGTACATGGGAAAGTACTCGAGTACAAGTACAAGTTTTTTTCTATGAGTACAAGTATGAGTACTTATTTTATCAATGTACTCAAGTACAAGTAGGAGTACATTTCAAAGTACTTGAGTACAAGTACATTTTTAATCACATTTACTCAAACATAACTATTATGTAATGTGAATGGAGGGACCACTAATTTATTTGAAGTTTTCTATTTCATAATGGTACATGTTGACCATTCATGTTGACATGTAGGAGGTTGTGGATCTAGATCTACAGAGACACATGCAGTAGCTTGTTTAATACACGTAAACAGAGATATCAATAACATTAGATCATCCCTCACGTAAAATTATTTAATAATTACCAGCAAGGCAAAGATATATTTCAAGCTTTATTTTATTCTTTTATTTAACCATGTTCAATATGTTATGCAGCCTGCATAACATATTAAACATGGTTAAATGAAAAGAATAAAATGTAGACAGAAATTGCACAATAATTATGTCACAAACATGCACATAATGACAGTAGTGGTTTTAGTTAAGTTCACATTAATGTTAATACATGGCATAACATTCATACTTTATGTTTCAAATCAAAGTAACCTAATCCACAGAGATTCTATTTTAAAATGATAACTGACCAATTCCTATGGACATAATTCTAAATTCATTTTGGGAGGAAAATGGTTATAAATACAAATGAAAATAGAAACAATATTCTGTTGTGCAGTGGATATTTGATTCTTTGCTTCATTCTATATTTTGTAATTTATTCTCTCCTTTCGAGACGAATAAAAAACAATCGACAATAGACCAATCAACAAACGGATGTTAATTACATTTCAGCGGTTAACGGACATTTTAGCCACTTATTAAAAGCAGATGGATATTTTCAATCCATACATAATGAACACAATCATTAGAAACAATAAAGACAGATACATCGTTGTATGACTTACAATACCACTCGACATTTCAGTTTCTTCTCGTGCCATACGGACATATATAATCCAGTGCTATGACGAACTCTCTCAGATATATTATTATCGCTTGTTAGCAATTCCTTACAGGCATACAGGCCATATAAAGAGTTAAAAGTATGACATTACCAAATCAAGAACTATATTCTATGAACAAGTTAGACAATTTGTAATTGTTTTTGTCGAATTGAAGCTTCAGTGGTTTGCACGAGTACCATCCACCTGAATTACCGATCAATTATCTGCACACAATACATACAGTAGGTAGCTAGCTATCAGTATGTCTATCAGTATCAGAAAAAAGAGTAATACATTAGCTAACTGATAAGCTAATATTTTTTGGGTTCTTTCCAAATTATGAGAAATTGCTATAAATCTATTATTTAAGACCAAAATAAATTGAAGAAAAACAGTGCATCTAGATTGTTTTTAAGATTATTTTTTGTATTTGTGTGATCTATATTTGTTTTATAAAAGAATATTTTGGAGTTAAAAATAACAATTCATTTTCAAACAGATTATTCAATTAAACCACACAGAGACACCATCACTAACAATTAAATTTCTGAACTAGTTCCTCTTCAAAACTTATAGTAGTCATGGAATGTACACCTTGAGCGTTTCTTCAATTTGACCTCTACAGATAGGACAGGTACGCAGTACAGGAGCACATTCAGAACAGCACATCATGTGGCGACATGGTAGCAATACAACATTACACTGAGTATCCATACATATTTTGCATCGCCTTTCTTCTTTAATATGTTCAATAGCTGCAGCCAAAAGATCTTTATCTGCAGGAAAAAAACAAAGACTTGTCAAATAAACATGTCAAAGTTAGACTGTGAGTTCGCTGCTTAAACAATTCATTTATAATGGAGCTAAATCTGCCATGGACAATAGTGTGCTGGAAGGTACACTTGCTGGATAAACGAGGTCTGCAATAATGAATTTTCGTTGTAAATGGAAATAAGAAAGATACGATCAGAAAAATCATGATTTCATGATCAGTAAAATCATTATATAAAATGCCAAACTGGTTGTGTACATGGCCATAGACATCTAGCAATGGGGTTCAAATTTGAGCCTAACTATATCGGAAGACTGTTTCGTATTTCATGTCACATTATTATCTTTGGAGGCCGCTTGGCCCAATTAACCTGGCAAGTGTACGACAGTGGCCAGAAAAAAAACATCTCCCTTTCTAATAAAACATCATATATCCTTTACTGTACTACATAACGGACAAGTTAATGTGCAAAAGTTATATATTCACTTGTTCTGCTCAAGCAAATATATACACGTGGAGTAATGAAATGGATCGTTTTAATACAGCCAAACATCAACACTACGTGAGCTGGGTGATTACTATAGAAAGTGTTAAAGGAGTTTTAAGTCGAGTCCGGCCATTTCAATGTTAGCTCGAATAAACTCAAACCAGTAACAAACCCATTGACAGTACATTACCAAATCAATTTGTTCTCCAGCAATTCACTGTTTTGCAAAATGGGTGTAGTCTACCTAATTTTGTTAAAATCATTTTAACGAAAACCGAATATGACTGCACAGCTATCCAATATTTAACTTTTAAGCATCTGGATTCTGTCTAAAACCTAGATGTGATGTAAAGCTTACAAAATTGCAAACAGCACTGCGTGCTATACGACTTGGACATAAAATCCATTAACTTGACAGTTTAATTATATGAAGAATAAAACAAGTTTATGATGATGATGATAATTGATGTTTTATGACCACTTTTGTGCATATGGTAGGCTAAATGGGCCAAGCGACCTCCAAAGGTAATGAAGTAAAGTCAAAGATGAAACACCCTTCAGATATGCCCACGCCGAGAATCAAACTCGGGTGGTAGTGATCATTGGTCCAACGCACCACCAATTAGACCACACAGTTTATGACATTAATGAACAAATGTTATATTTATGCAATTAATTACTGATAGGTTTGTCCTTTGATTTGCATAATATTATACACACAGGCCTGATATGAGAATTGTATGAGAATTAAGTCGGGTTACAGTACAATAAAAAAAACTCTAATATATAAATAGTAACAAAATAATATTTTAACTGTACTCAATTGTACAATTACAAATCGGAATAATCATTTGCTTCAATTCTGTAAGAGAACCAAGCAAATTTAAAACAAATTCTATTTTGGTAAGAAGATAAATAACACAAGATGAAAATAACAGTCAGAAAATGATAATACAACATTAAACTAAAATAAATAAGTACCCTAATTTCTAGATCCTAGTTCTAACTTGTCTGTAAATTGCACATCTGTATTGCAACCATTTTAAATGTGTTCTTTATTTGCTTTCCACAAGTAAGTCACTTAACAGTAACCATAACAAAGTCTAACAAGAGAAAGCCCATCAGGATATAACTTCTAAGGTTTGCAACTCAAAGCAGAAATATTTCGAGACAAGGTGAGTTAGCGAGTGATCTGGTCAGCCCCATTGCTGGTTAAGCCTGGGTCACACAGGTAACAAGCTTCGTCTTAGGGAAACGTCCCACACCTGCAGGTATGATTAGGATTTGAACATCTGGACCTGAAAGTGTATGGCACAGTAATGTATGCAATATTTAACCATATTTCTTACCTTTAGATTGAGTAGAAGATATAGTAACATCATCATCAGTGTTCCCTTCATAATGAAGACTCGGCTCTTTTGTATCATTAGACTGAGTGACATCCCCTTTTGGTGTTCTTTGACCAGCTGATTGGCAAGTTTTCTTCTTAGCCCTGTTCTTCTGATGACGACCTTCAAAAACATAATAATCACTAAAGTAAAATGTTTGGTGACAAAAACCTGCAAACTTTAACTAACCCTACGAATATAGCCACAAGTGGAAGTTTGTGATCTACCTTTCCAATATATAGAATTTAAGGTTATTAAACTTCTAAAATAATACATTAATGTATAAAAAAAAACATCTTTCCATTTAGTTTTTGCAATAGCATGTTTTTACTTTGTGTTTATCACCTTTACTATCACTACTTACTCATGCTCGATTCTTTCTGGTTTAATGATATAACAGGTTCTTCCTTCAGGTTTTCTGATTTTCTATTAGAGATAGTCTGTAGTAAGTGAAAACTGGGAGTGTTTCCACCTGTAATTAAAAACGAAGATAAAAACTCCACATCTGGAGCTATACCCAATGCTGGACACCTGACAAACAGAGCTGTCCCAAGTTTCGGTTTCCACTGCAATTGTTAGATATTTGGGCAAGCCCGAATACCTGAACTAAAACAAAGGTACGATAAAACTAAAATATTTTAAACACAGACTTTCGAAATATAACACTGCAATTGCTTAATACAGACATCGGACAAACCATTGTTTATGATAGTTGAATGATAAATCATCAAATAAGATGGACATGTCATAAAACATCATACAACAGATATCAATGATATATTACAATATAATTAAAGACTCCGTGTCACAGCACTAAAATTATACGTCGCGATCAGTTTTCACATTTCGGTGATTACTTAAAGATGGGATGTGCAAAATGGATTTGTAAAAGATCAGGTTAGCAAAGTCGTAGCAATTACTACAAGAACAGATTCCACTTTAGAAGTATTCAAATTTCTCCCCGAAATACATAAATTGTATAATGAACACTAAGATTTTACGAACTTTGTGCTTAAGAACAATGCCATATTATAACTTTGGAGTAACTTACCACAGTGTGGCTCATTCGTTTTAACCATCTGTGCCTGTAAACAATAACACTTAATAAATCAATAGTGAATATATTTCTTCACAATAGTCGATGAATCAGCACATACCGGAGTGTCGTGCTCTAAGCCCAAGAGCTATCCATGCAACTGTCAAAATATACCTAAAAATGAATCTTGAAAGGGTGACGTAGACACTACATATGGTTAATATATTATAGCGAGTAGGTGATTTGTGTTAGCCTCGTCATTGATCACACCTGGGACATACAATCAGAGGATGACCCTCCCAGGAAAATGAAATGGTCAGATTAAAAAAAATTACGAATAATAAAAAAAGTTGATTTAGGATATTTCTGTTTGATCATTAAACATATTTCATGTCTTGTGCATTATTATGATATAAGGACACTGTTATCAAACATATTTTCTAACAACATTATAAATATTATAAAGTTTGACCATTTTCTTAAATTTACGAGAGGTTTTGTCCTCAAAGTGATAAAGCATTTGGTGTTTACTGATCTTTGTATAAATATCACTAAACCAGCTCTTTTTCTCACATTTTTAAAATTCACATCAGGATATATGGTTTCAACATTAAACAACAAATTATTAATTTACTTACTTTAAGGTTATAATGATTACTAACTGCTTGGATGTACTCTTCTCCTTTAACATGCTTGAGGAAGCCACATCTGTAGAACCAATGAGCATGCTCTCTCCACGGATCATCTTCGGCCACCCAGCTACGCAGTCCACCATTACAGCTAAAGCACTTAACATTATCGGAGTAGCCTGTTAAGGGGACAGCACAAACATGCACTCAGTTGGAAATGCTCAGGTCTGTATACTAATCAAGCATTGTACTTCTACTTGGAGGTTGAACAAAATTTAGAAATAATAACTTGCACTAACCCACATAATAGAAACCAGCCTGTGCCAATTTTTGGGGATGGATGAAAGCATTCTTTGGCCAATTCTTAAAAGAATCCAGTCGAAGCTTTTCAGTCGCAAACCTTGGATTGGCAATAGTGTATGTAATAGTTCCAGACTGCTGAAATGGTAAAATAGTTCAAAGATGAAAAAGCATTCTAGAGCACTGATTCAATAAAACAATTTAATACTAATAGTAAGATCCAGTACATATTTCCTAATTACCTGAATGACATTTTGATGCATGACCTTTTTACCAGGAATATCACCGATGAAAGGACAGCTAGGATAATGCTTCTTGTGTTCAAAAAGAGGATCATCTGTTGGCTTCCATTGCAACAGCTTCCCATTGCAGAATGCACACTGAACAGTGTCTTCTGGGCCGACATAATAAAACCCAGCCGTAGCAAGTTGTGATGGACTGAGAGCATACTGGCTCAACCATCTGCTATCATAGGTGTTCAACCTGTATTTTTCATCTTTCAACAATTTCTCTTCTGCATCTTTTGTTCCGTTGGTGGCCACTGGGTTGTGACGTGCGCAGTCCAGAGCTTTGTGTGGTCCACACGGTGTGACTGGATCCATCGATTCTAACAACCGATCGAAATAACCTTTGCCCGAAACATCACCATTTAAGAGAAGCATTTCCGTCTCCGTATCAAGATCACCACAGCTTTCGAGTTTCTTGTTATTCTGGGCGAGACCAATAACAACCAGACACTGGGGAGACCGTCTTCTATGTTCTTCTGTCACATCTTGTCGCAGCGACAAATCATCAAACTCGGCACCACAGCTGTAACACTTTATCCTATCTCTAGGACCAACATAATAGAAACCATTCTCTGCCAGATCTACTGGTCTCTTCGCAGACCAATCTGGCCAAGTATCGAAGGAGGCCAATCTAACAATTTCATACTGCATCTCCTCTTCAGTCTCAAACTCTTTACCACGGATTAGATCGTGAACATACGACGTTAAAGAACTCATTACTGACACGAAGAGTTAACTCAAGTCTAGAGATCCAGCGATACAACCTGGAGAAAGAAACCATTTTCTATGATGTATTGACACATTAGGAAGAAAATAACAATACAATATTTCACAATACACTGACTTACTAAACAGAAGCCACCTGCTATAATATGTAAAGTAGACATTATTTTGAAGGTCCAAAGGGTACAACAATTTGCACATATCTATAAAGGTATGTTGAGCTGATTAGCCTTGGGACACACGACTGATTATCTGCCACGAGAATCAAATCCCACTAACATGGGAATCAATAGATTCACACCCACATCCCAGAAGTTTGCAGTACAGAGCTCTAACCATTGCACTAAAAACATTCTTCTAAAAATGAGAAAACACCGTATTTGGAAAAGAATTTCATACTCATAAAGTCAATATATTTAATGGTAAGTCAACTTAAACTATCTCTGCACGGTGGCTGGAATTTCTGGATCATTTTTTGTTACTGTCGACAAATCAACAAGCTGCTAGTCTAGAGACTGGACATTCTGGATATTATACGTGTAACATGGATACAAGCCTCGGTCATCAAGACCAATTACATCTGCAATTACAAATGCCACACACGATTTCATTGTAATCTTTTTTATGGTGTGTATGATGGTTTCAAATTTTAATTGTGCAATTCACTCATGATCAATAGAAGCTACAGTAAATATATCGTATTTATTAGTATGAAGTACCTGGTTATGAAATATAATGCATTATATAAGTAATAATTGACTCTGGCACTAATATTTTATAAATATGATAACCGAACAGAATTAGATATATTTATAGCCATCTTTGCTATAAATATTAGACATGACAAAATTAACAATATGAAATAAAATTGTACTGCTGATGATGATTGATATTTTATGGCCACTTTTGTGCACATGTTACACTAAATGGGCCGAGCGACCTCTAAAGGTAATGAAATGAAGTCAAAGATGAAACACCCTTCAGATATGCCCACAGATTCAAACTCAGGTGGTGGTGATCTGTGATTCAATGTGCTACCAGTTAGACAGCGGAGGTACCCAAATTGTATTGCTGAAATTAACCTATGATTATTACTAGAATTAAATTTTGTTTAAAATACTAACTCCCCAACCGTTTTTTTCAGGGAAGCAGATATATTTATGTTTATTGCCACAGTAGCACAGCTCTGTCTGTATGAATAGTACTGTATGATTGATGTGGGGGTGACATGTAATGATGTATGCTTTAGTAATGCACTACTTCTTCTAAGGTGCATGGATATTTTCCTTTAGTATATACACAACCACATAATTGTCTGAAATGTGATTAATTTGTGCATGTTATTGGAAGCTCTCAGGCACTGTTAGACATCAAAACATGCCCATTTTACCAAAAGGTCTGCCCAAATAAGGTTTGGAGTTTAACCCAGGCTAAACTGGTTTAGCCCAGCCTGGCGGGTTAAACTTGGTTTTTCTCAGAATACAGGTATATTGACTCACAAATTCATACATTTTATGCACATGAACAGTAGTTGTTTGGTATACATTTTAAAGATGTTTTCCCATTTGTAGGAATGCAGTTTTAAATGGGAAGAACTGATGAATATGTCCCAAATAAGAATTTATTTCCATATTTGATTGAAATATTTCTGCCGCCATGTGCCATTTATATAGGCCTACTCGGATTGAATGTGTATACATCTTTTTCGTTTGCAAACCAGAGTGTAAGACCAATAGGTGGATAGCTGACAGAATGCATTTATGAACCAGAAACTAGAGGCACATTCACATTGATAGATATATCACTAAGTTACTGTGAACGCGTTAAATTAACCAAAAAGATGACGTTTTGGGTCACATGAGATGATGAGTCATGACATACTTATGTGATACTAGATTCTACTAAGTACTATCTCTTCTAGATCGACTAGCTAAATTATTTGGGTGTAATTCTAGGTCTAGAGAGTCACTTTCTGCGCTTTTTATTATTTTAATTTTAGATCTATTCAGTATTCATAATCATAGTCTACCACATTTTTCAGTTTGTTCTCAAAAAAATTCAAATGATGCTAATCACAATTTTGTTTTAAAGCGAGTCTAATTTAAACAACAATTAGACTAATAGATGTACAAAAGTATAATCTAGACCGTTTTACTTTTACTTTAGTGGACTTTCTTAGCCTTCTATTAGACTAGTCTAGATCTAATAGTAGTAATACTAATCTAGATCTACTAGAGAGTAGTAGACTAAATGATAAATCACCTATGAATATGCTAGATGTAGATCTATCATCTATCCAGTCCTACTACTAGGTTAACTAGACTAGATGTAGTAGATCTAGACTACTCGTCTACTGTTACTAACTAGATCTAACTACTAAGACTAAGTGTTACTGTAGAGTGTAGTCTGTTACTAGTGTTAATTAATAATTAGGAGTATAATATTTAGATCAACATTTCAGATTACGTCAAAAACGGAGAAATAAAATTACATGAAAATGCATTACCTGTGTGTGTGTGTACTAATCCTACACTTTAATTTATGAACAGTAAATCATGTATTAAATTTAACAGCAACAGGAGTTTAGAGGATCTAGATCTAGACTAGATAACCGGAAATTTGTTGAAATACTGGAAAGTCCCGAATAGTATGTACTGAAAATAAATCGTCCCACTTTTATTTCGTCCATCGGATGTGTATTTAACGACGTTACATCTACGTGCTCCGGAAAAAAATTTCTTTTGGTAAACTAAGCAATAGAATGGCTAATCTTTCGTCAAGTCGGGATACCCCTCCCCCCTGTAAGATCTAGATCTATCGCAACAGCGATTAGGGAAATTAATTTATCGGCTTTTCTCACTTGTATTATAGATCTTATATTTAAGGCTGTTGTTACGTATCCGAGCATCGGAATCGTGTTTGTGGGTGATAAAGATCCGAGCATTCAGCACCGGAAGAATGTTCATCAAAGTTAATTATTATAAATCTGAGTCATTTCTTGATCGTTTTTAGTTTTTCATCTGCTCGCATCAGTGACGGAAGCTTTGTAATTACTCCTACTAGTGTTTAATGAAGATATTAGATTAAGCCTATTTACTATTAATAGGTATTGTAATCAGATTCAAAAGAAAGGCTGACGTTTATAAGAAATGCAGTATGAGTATATATCATGGTTCCTACAGCCAAGGAAATGTTATTTTCAACAGGTATACTATTTAGTCACGTTTTTTGTTGTGAGCGAATTATTTTCCAGGAGATTTTGTAAAATTCAAGGTCATTTCCAGGAGCTTAAAAATGAATTTGTTATTTTCCCGGTTTTCTACAACACGTGGGAACCCTGATTATTTGTATAGCTGCATGGCTGTTCTATCTTCTATTTCTTTGATTTCGTTTGCACCCCTTCAAAACTATGAAAAGCATCTTCTACATTCAACCTAAATGTAACTACTACATGTTCGGCCGCCATATTTGAGCGGAAGTAATAGCCAACGAGAAATAATTGGCACATGCGCATTTAGTGCTCGGACCTATAACGCTGAGGTAAAAGATTCCGATGCTCGGATACGTAACCACTTCGTATATTTAAAGGGACAGTTCACCCTCAGAAAATATTTTTTTTAAATATGTAATGCTTCGAACAGTAACCAGAAATTGGCGGATTATAGTTTCTATTGAGGGTTAATTTCTGAACCATTTTGAATCATCTTCCTTTTGTCAAGTTCCTTGTTGCTCAAACTGATATGGTTATATATCATTCATGACGTAATTTTAACAAGATAATGCCGTTTAGTTCTGGAACAATTCTTTGCTCACACTTGTTTACATGCTTTTGTACGGGCTCAAGTCAGGTCAAGCGAATAGGCTGAAGTGACGTCATCATTCAGGAGCTTCCGGTCTCTGTCTAGCTTCAAAATAGTGGTGCCCACATACCATTAAAAATCGATTAATCTGCACTTTGAACTGGATTATTTAATATGTGGGTGATCGTTTACACATTTTGACATTATTTAGATATTTATGAGTATAGCTGTATTAGTCCTGAAATTTGAAATGAAGGTGGACTAGCTATCCCTTTAATATTAGTAGTACCCAAGGATGTAAGGGTTGAGGTAGGTATTAATCAGATGTTCGAATTGGTGCAATGTGTTCGCGGGTGTAACTAACTGGTTTTTAAGAAAACGAAGCGTCTGCACGTGTTAGGTATTGCGCAGAGTTCATTTAAACAAACTAACCATCGACGCCATATCGCCATGCACAAAACTGATTTTATTGATACGTCATAGCTAGTACAACCGTAAAGTACGGATTGGTAATTATGGAACTGTTGATTACGGACGTATTACATTACATCCCCCCTCATAGAAAATGCTTACGATTACTCAAAAGTGCCTATTATATTTGTTATATCCGATATATATGTTTTCATAAGTTTATGTACAACGCCTTTGAACACGTTTTAAGTACGAAAAGCGCGCTCATAAGTTTGGTATAAAAATAATTTTAAAATTCAGTTACCATAGTTAGCAATACATATACCGACCGAAAGGATTTTGTGTCCTTTAAAATTTTGACATAAAAAAATCAACACGTGATCCTTATGAATAATGTGTGATTTCAATACTAGGGGATCCCCTAAATATTTCCCCTAACTCTAACATACCCCCAAGGGCTAGGGGATTTTCTAAAAACCGTTTCATTAAATATTCCCTAATGACAGGGGGTCTCCCTTAACGTTAGGGGAGATTTTTCATGCATTTACATTCTTTACGAGCGAAATCAATATGCTGAATAGTATAACTGGGGTCCGTCGATCTCGGCCCTAGTCGACCTCGGTCCACATCGATCTCGGCCCAGGTATTCCAAGAGGATTAACATTAAAATAGATGCTCATACCATAATGTCAATGGGCCGAGATCGACTGGGCCGAGATCGACGTGAGTCTCATCAATATATATATATATATATATATATATATGTTGATTTCGGCCCATATTGCATTACTGTGTTTATTGTAAGGCAGTGGCTACTCGTGTGTGAGCCGTACGTTTAGACCTGTATGTGCATGCGTATGTTATTATTTCCGCTTACGCGAGTTGTAATTTTAATGGCATTAATCCAGTGACCTGAAAGAAAACGCTTCAGGTTAATGCATTACTGCCGTATCTTTAGTACTGGGGTTTAAATGTACGTGAGTTTTTTCACGCATGTATGTTGATATATATAAGCTCTACAACTATGAGAGAGACATACTACTGTGTCTTAGACTTTAAAATTATAAGTATTGGAATTTTGTAGCCGTTTAATTGATTAATCCTATAGTTTAAGAAAACATTGTAGCAGCGTTTCCTGTGCGATTCTAGAACTAACTCGGTCATTATCGTTTGAAAAAGAGATGCGCGCGCGCCATTGCACAAAAACGGATGCGCGCCCATCCTCACGTACGTTTATACCCGAAGTCAAAACATACGGCTCACGTGCGTGTAGACAATTCCTTATTGTAAATACGATTTTTTGTATGTCGCCGAATTCGACCCACCTGTGCGCATTTCAATCAAGGGATTAAGTGAATTATGCACACGACTGTTATGTTTCATCCGTTTTGTGGAATATATATATATATATATATATATATATTATCAATCTGTCAACCGGTTTATTATGAATAATTTTATAAAGCAGTAAATAATTAGTTAACCGGTTATATAAAATTAACAGCTAAATACATACATAAACACAAATAATCGGAAAATTATCAATACACGACGTACTTGTATTATTTCATTGCATTTAATCACACTTATAAATAATTATCAGTCCTATTGAGAAACCTGTATGGGTTATTTAATACTGAAGATAAATTATATTGTCTATTTACTATGACACTGATGGAATGATAATTTTTCTGTTAATAAATGCATGCTCCTCTTGTGTGTGTGTGTGGGGGGGGGGGTATCTGATACGTGTATGTTAAGTACTGTCCAAGGGTTAGGTATTTGTTTAGCTTTTGTTATGTACTTCTGTTTCAAACTGTAGGTATTTACTATATAATGACATCAATGTTGTGCCAAATGAATATTGAAATGATCACATTTCTTGTCATGATTTATTCAGAAATTAATAGTGCTAAGAAAATATGGATCTTGAAATATATGATGTGTGTGTGTGTGTGTGTAATACTTACGTATTGATATATACGGCTCTAATGAACACCAATAGCAACTAACATATTTAACTGCTCTGCAAACGCTTGATTTGCTGATTCCATGGATGCCGTCAATTGTCGAAAGATTCAGAGCAGTCATGTTTATGTTGTATTTTTATCATAATTCATATTTTATTTAATGTCAAGGTGAAATATCATTTTGTAAATATAATTTAAAAGAAGCTATCACTGTTATTCATTTAACTGTAGTAGGACGCCTCCGCGGTCTAGCGGTAGCGTGTTGGACCACAGATCACTACCACTCGTGTTCGTATCTCGGTGTGGGCATATCTGAAGGTTGTTTCATCTTTGGCTTTACTTCATTACCATTGGAGGTCGCTCGGCGCATTTAGCCTGCGATGTGCGCAAAAGTGGCCGTAAAATACTAATCATCATCAATCATCATTTAAATGTATGTGCATTACTTAATTGTGAGTTAGCATATGCAGACACATTATTTTCTGGAGGACAACAAACAATACATTAATTTACTTTCCTTACATAAAACGCTTCAAATTGGGCACACGCCATATATATATATATATATATATATATATATATATACACGCACACATGTCTATGCCATGTTATTGCTGCAAATAAATTATTGGCCATTTAAGCATTTAGATCTATGGGCAGGTATACTGAAAAATTATGGTGTTTTTTGTAACAATTTCTCCAGCGTCTTTGACCTATGGAATTTATCAGATGACAGGGGCATAATTATTAAGAATTAAACCGATGTTTGTGTTTTACCTGGGGTGATGGCGTTTGATCTTATGATATAACAAGCAAAACGAGTTCTACCATAATCAACAATTATGTCCTCAATCATTCCACGCGATAGTCTGCATCAGGGATAAACCTCGATGTCGGAAAAGTGAGTCAGTTTGGACGGTGTGCGAAAAATACGTTAGCGAAGTCGACGATCACGACCAAAGGCTACCACGAAAGCCATCTTGAACTAGTATATCCGTTTAGGGGTATTTAGGGGTAGTCAAAGTAGCCCCTAAGTTAGGGGAAATCTTAGGGGAAATTAATAACATTTAGGGGTAGTCAAAGTAGCCCCTAAGTTAGGGGAAATCTTAGGGGAAATTTATAATATTTAGGGGTAGTCAAAGTAGCCCCTAAGTTAGGGGAAATCTTAGGGGAAATTTATAACATTTACGGGTAGTCAAAGTAGCCCCTAAATTAGGGGAAATCTTAGGGGAAATTAATAACATTTAGGGGTAGTCAAAGTAGCCCCTAAGTTAGGGGAAATCTTAGGGGAAATTAATAACATTTAGGGGTAGTCAAAGTAGCCCCTAAGTTAGGGGAAATCTTAGGGGAAATTTATAACATTTACGGGTAGTCAAAGTAGCCCCTAAATTAGGGGAAATCTTAGGGGAAATTAATAACATTTAGGGGTAGTCAAAGTAGCCCCTAAGTTAGGGGAAATCTTAGGGGAAATTAATAACATTTAGGGGTAGTCAAAGTAGCCCCTAAGTTAGGGGAAATCTTAGGGGAAATTCATAACATTTACGGGTAGTCAAAGTAGCCCCTAAATTAGGGGAAATCTTAGGGGAAATTAATAACATTTAGGGGTAGTCAAAGTAGCCCCTAAGTTAGGGGAAATCTTAGGGGAAATTAATAACATTTAGGGGTAGTCAAAGTAGCCCCTAAGTTAGGGGAAATCTTAGGGGAAATTTATAACATTTACGGGTAGTCAAAGTAGCCCCTAAATTAGGGGAAATCTTAGGGGAAATTTATAACATTTAGGGGTAGTCAAAGTATCCCCTAAGTTAGGGGAAATTTCTTAGTAAAACGGTCAAATCATATTTCCCCTAACTTTCTTCTGAGTTAGGGGAAATCTCAATGGTAGCGGAAATTTGGAAGTCAGGGGAAATATTTATCCCCTAACTATCTTATTAAAACGGCTTTAGACGAGCATACAGAAAAAATAAAAAGATTAGTATGTTTATGCCGGCTACTCGGCCAAGTATTTGAAATAATTTAATACTTATTTAAAGCCGACCATTTATGCAATATGGTGATACACCTTGACCAATCAGACCAACAACGCATACATCATTGTGAATCTTTGTTGTTATGTATATGTATGCAGATGAGTAATGTAATAGAAATTACAGCCACACAAATGCTATATTTATGTAAGTAAACTTTGTATTATCGGGGAATCTTAAAACTCCGTCATAGTTATACACGCGAGTAAAGCAAGCAGTGTTCTTTCAGACCGGCCCGATTTTCCATCTAACAGATACACGCATGTACAGGTGCGTACGTACACCAACATGCGCACACATACACACACACACACACACACACATACATACAAAATGATTATTAGTCATAGGATGGCAAGTTAATTGGTGGTTGGTTATTCGTGACTATGAAGACTGAGGCGAAACTCGTGAAATTATGAACCGTGAACTCTCTAATTCACGCATCGCGTCCTTTTCTACACCGAACGATGGCAGGCTGGGAAGCTGGGTTTGGCAAGAAGGTTACTTCCACAGCCCAGTGTGAATACTCTAACTGTTCCCTCCAACAAAGTGTCTCCATCCTCTCGACGAGACGCAAACAAAAATAACTATTTCCTCAGAACCCAGTCCCGCAACCTGACTATTTCGGCCTTTCTTCGTCTTTGAAAACTAACGATGCGCCAGATGAGTAGCGTGGGCCAACATCCGCAGCGTGTTGTTTACGCGATCGAGCAGACTTAATGAATGGTTGTGTTCACCGACTGGGCGAGCGGCCATCATTCCAAATACAGGCCGTAGACAAGTGCTATGGCATATAGGGAATTGTTTCTGTACGTTGCCGCAGCGAACATATCCGTCTTGGTGTTCCACAGACTCCTACTGGCCAACTGAACCGACTGCTCGTTGTCCTGGCCGACGTATACCTGGACTATGAGCTTGTATCTGTCGAAGTGGAACTCCTTCGTCTTCTCTTTGATCACCGAACAGATGATCTCCGCCAGCTTGCTACAGCGGACCGGATCATAGTCTACCTGAAAAAGGTAAACAATTGGCTAGAAAAAAGTACGGCGATGTTGTATCCATTATTTGCTGTGCCATAAATAATACATTAACACACACACACACACACACACACACACACACACACAATTTTTTTTCTTAAACTTAAAACTAGACCCATTCTTAGGGGTTTATTAATTTAATTACGTGATAGGTCTGTCACGTTCTATAAAGCAAAGGTGTCTAGTTCTCTCTATATTTCCAAATAAGGGTGAGTGAGTATTTCATTTAACTTTATTTGTCACACCTTGAAAAAAATGGCCACGGGGCATTTCCCACGATAGCATCCGACAGGCATAATTAATCTTGCCCCATTCATCTTACCACGATACATGTATTATGCAAATTGTGCTACTGATTAATGCACGAATAATAATTAAATGACTTCGACAATATCACGACATACATGTCACGACGACCTGATCAGAACAGTCCATTCATATCGTCGTATTAAGGACCATAAATCTAATCGTGACAAAAAATGTGACAAAACTAGCCGCTCTATTATAACACATTGAGTGTTGATTAAACTAACATATTGATCCGGTTCAATACTATATCGTTAAAACCTTTCGTGCTACGACAGTATAAGGCTCCGTATGTGAAGCTTGCTCAGCTCACATTTATTACACGGTAACTAATGGACACTTGTTGTTCTGATTTAAAAAACTCTCAAGTGACGTATTTCGATCAGGATCCGTAAATAATTGCTCAAAACACATTCAAGCGAGCGCGTGTGTCCGCGAGCGCTTGTTTGTGTGTCGAGATAGAGGACTTTTTAAAGTGAAAAATGTGAATGTTGATATTTTACGATCACGTGTAAACAAGGCAGGCGAAATAGAAAAATTAAACGCCATTCAGATATAGCAAGGCCGGTATTTCAATCTGGGTGCAGAGATCGGTGGTCTAACGCGCTACTATCTGGGCCACGGAGAACCCCATCGAAAACATATTTTAAACAACCATCCCCATAGAGTTCATAAAAACAAACTGACAAATATTTAAACTATTCGTATTTATTTGTTGGTTCATAGCCAACTGATTGAGCTCATATTCAGTCGCCGGTTTACAATCAGCATTAGTCGAGATATAACATAGCACTCTACCTTATGCAGGTAAGCATCCAGCACGGTCTTAATGAGATATTCCACTTTATTTGGCACAAATTGTCTCTTCGATTCGGGCATAACCTCCTTCGTATTGTGAATGCCGCATACATCCGGTGTCTGTGACGTCATTTCTCCGGTCTCCTTCGACGCCTAACGGATTGAGTAGAACAACAAAGAAGAGATGTCATTTTAAACAGTCAAAGGGAACAAACCCGGACACTGGTACACATTTCTTGATGGTCGCTTGTTTATAGGCAAGTCCTGGCACATTAACAACAGTTTGCCGGTTGATTGAATTGTTTTTCCGGGAGAATCCCCAGGCTGTCGCTTATTCAGCACAGCCTAAGTTTGTCGGTCATATACGTGCAGGTAGATATAACTAGGTCTTTCCTATTGTAGTATTATTACAAGCCCAACGCGAGGTGAGAATAACGGTTCTCCAACAGTGTGCCATGCCATGCCATGTCATACCATGTCGCGGCATACGTCTATCAGCGTCTACGCATTGACAACAACAATCCCCCCGCCGCCCAAATACACACACACGAAGCTTAATGATTTACGACTGATCGCCTATATTGTAACGTATTGATTAGCCATACTACCTGGTGTTGTTGGTACATGGTCGAGTGGTCATAATATCTGGCAAATCAACTATGATAAACCGAGCCTATGGTTAGTGTAATATGGCGGTGATAGGGATTTATACTGGGCGTATAGTCTCTGGTGTCCTATCGTTATAATGTGACCATAGTGTGGATGGCATACGAGTGGGACTAGCATAGGCTAAAGGTCAATGTGATATGGATCAATGCTAGGATTATGTGCTCTGAATATTGCGTGGGTGTGCTATGGATTTTTTGAAATAATACGCGCGCGCGTATGTGTGTGTGTGTTTGGTTTATTTAACGTTATCATTTCTCACATGTAGGAACATATAGTCCTGGAAAAACATACCACAAACACGGGTGTCAGAGAGATTCGAACCCACAACTTGAGCGTTTATAACGCCGTGCTCTAGCCACTCTACAGTCGAAACACCAGTCTCTCTCTCTCTCTCTCTCTCTCTCTGTGTGTGTGTGAGAGAGAGAGAGATGATGATGGTGATGATTGATGTTTTACGGCCACTTTTGTGCACAAGGTAGGCTAAATGGGCCGAGCGACCTCCAAAGGTAATGAGACGAAGTGAAAGACGAAACAACCTCCAGATATGCCCACGCCGGGATTCGAACACGGGTGGTAGTGAACTGTGGTCCAACACGCTACCGCTAGACCACGGAGGCGCCCACGTGAGAGAGAGAGAGTGTGTGTGTGTGTGTAATTCGAACCGGTTGTCCAATTAGCCTTTGTGCGGTAAAGCTGCATTTAGGATATAACATGGATCTAACGATATATATATATATATATATATATATATATATATATATGGGTTTAATATTGACATTCCGTCTTCGGTGCTCTCAGTGATATTTGTCTACTTACGCGTATTTATTTATGGATCTGCCTTAACGTAGTCAGCACACAAATCGTACCTTGTTGACTTTCTCTCGGCATCTCTGTAATTCCGGCATTTCGCCGTTACACATCACCGTCTGTTGCTACCGACGCCGTCCTCTATACCGCATACGATATCCCATACACCAGGCACCGTATAGCGAGCGCCCTATCCGTCTCGCTACAATATCCCTACAGTCCTCGATTGCCCTTCTACACTCTCCAGTTCCAGTGGCCGATAGTAGACACCGGCAATGGTCTCCGTCCCGAAATCAATCCCGCTGCAGTAGACCAGCCGAAGCCAGACCGCCGGATATCCCCGGTATTTCCTCCTACCGTAAATATCGAGTAATCGTGATCACCGAAATCGATTGGTGTAGAGTGACAGGTTTAAGCCAGTCCGAGCCGAGCGCCGCATTATGGCCACCGTTCTGCCGTCGACGACTAGTCACGTGACACGGTTTTGTCCTTACACACGGTGAACAAGTCCACCCCCCCCCCCCCCCCGATTGTTTGAGACCCGTTTTATTAAGTCTGTGTCGTTTGGGGCTCGTCGTCGTACATCACTAACCATCGTTATTTTATCACATCTATTCTGTTTTGATTTCGTCGTATCGTATTAGGTTTACCGTTTCTACTAAATCTTTTGCGATTTTAATTTTGCCCTAGGAGCACGCTCATTACTTATTTTAATCGATTTAATTATGATGGCTCGGGGGGGGGGGGGAGAAGAAGGGATTAGTTGTGATTCTGATTAAGGGATGTTGTTGTGACATAGATCACCACAGATACATAAATATTTCGGGGGAGAAACCTCCGATTTTCTCGAGAATTTCATAAGAAGCAGCTGCCCCTTCTGTCTGTAGTATATCATAGATATTTTTTTTAAAAGACGACAAAGCTCTTAGACTAGTAATATCAAGCTACACAGCCCTATTTGAACTAATAGCCATATATTTTGTATGTGGTAACCATTTCCTTAATCGCAGCAATTTTCCACAGAAAAGGATTAATTCCAAGCGTTATTTCTTAGGAACATCGCTGAATTTACATTGATTATCAAAGTTTCGGTCACTTTGTATAAAATTTAAAAAAGTGCTTACTTATTGCTATTAACCAACAGGAATCTTCACATCGAATGTTTTATGGTGAAGTTTTTTTTTAACAATTAATGAATGAATTGCCGTTTAAAGTGAACTACTTGCCTTACTACCAAATAATACCAACATATGAGGTATATCATTCAAGTTTATCATTCGTCTGTGTAATTAATACATTAAAAATACTCACTCACTCACTCACTCACTCACTCACTCACTCACTCACTCACTCACTCACTCACACTCACTCACTCACTCACTCACTCACTCACTCACTCACTCACTCACTCACTCACTCACTCACTCACTCACTCACTCACTCACCACCACCACCACCACTCACTCACTCACTCACCACCACCACCACCACTCACACCAAACTCACTACACTCACTCACTCACTCACTCACCTACTCACCACCACCACTACCAAATAATATATATATATATATATATATATATATATATATATATGTGTGTGTGTGTGTGTGTGTGTATGTGTGTGTGTGCGGCGTGTTGTGTGCGTTTATGAATAGTGTCAACAATAAAAGCTAATTATATACATTATGTCATAAACCATTCAAATATTTTTAATGGTTTATTGCAAGTATATATGTTCAGTAAGTATATAGAATCAACTATGTTTACCTTTGTTAAGTGCTTTATTGAAAGCAGATCATATTCCCTTTCTCAATGTCACTGATATTCAGCCTAGTATTATTATCATACGGAACGACAAGTGGCCTTCAAATATTTTGCTAAACAGTCACTTAAAGGTTGATATTGCTTGATATTTCAGTGGAATGTCTTTCAGTGTTCTAATAGACATATATTTAACGATGGTAATTTGTATGATTGTAAACGCCTTGTAAGCTTGATTAAACCTCTGCTAGTGATTGATTTGTTGTCCGGGGAGAATCCTCAGGCTGTCGCTTATTCGGCTCAGCCTCTATGTTGGAGTGGTTGAGAAACCGCCTCCCCCACCGCTCACAAGGGAGCAGTACGGAAATATGGAGCCGAAATACCCTGAGGGCGATCCATGCCAGAGTGTTTTATGTCCTCAGGGGGTATTTCACGTCCCCCTTTATTTTTAATAATTCAGTGGAGAGGGCAGGACCATTTAACGTGGTCAGCCACCCACGATATTGTGAGCCGAGAAATGAATCTCTGGAAAAGTTTAGACCTCTTGCTGGGATCGAATCTGTGACCCCTGGCACCAAGTGCCGGGTACTTAACCGCTAGGCCACCGGAGCTCACTACCTCCGCTACTACTTTCACACTACCCCTTTATCTAAACCGCCTGATTAAGATCTAGATCTTCAATCGCGACCCACAGGTGTATATGTCGTATTAGCTGTGAATATTATTGACACATAATACGATTTAAGCTCCACCCTCCCCGCGATGTGCGCAATGGTGAGGGCAACATTTGTCATATGAATTGATGTATTTATTTGTTTTAAGGTGGAATCATTTGAACGTGTCCAGTCCGTGTTCTGGATTTAAATGTGTTGTTGAATCCTAACCACCGTTCATTTGTAAACAAATCGGCTGGTTTTAGTACATCGTGTTTATTCCTCCGACGGATTGCAGTATCCGTGCACCTCGTACGCGCCATTGCAATCGATCGTACCACGAATCATTCATTTACGCAATTTTTCCAACATCACACCATTTACATCTTTATTACCAATCTACCAGAATATTTATTGAAAGATAAAATTTACAGGTTGAGAAATACAAATAAAACTTTACAACTGAAGCAATGCAATTTATACAAATCTCTAATAATACAAATAATAATAACAATGGAAGATTAAGGTGTTAAAAATGGCAATTAATAAAAGAACGGCTATGAAGAAGAAAAAATAGTAAACAAACATCAGTCATAAGGTTAAATAAGAAGGGCAATCATAATGTATACAATTATGACGAGCCATTTTAAGTAAGAACGAAATGCGCTAATTCTATGATAACATATTCTAAGTTAAATACGAACTAGATGCGAAACCATTATTTAGTGACCAATGCATAGAATAAAAGCCCTACGAATAGATAACATAATTCGTTAATAGAAGATATAATACGAAAAACCATGAGGGACATTTAAATCTTTTTTTCCATCACATGCTTCCACTCATACATGGATAACAACGGTAGTGATAACATGTCTTATACCACGGAATATAGCAGATAGTTATATAGGTGTACTAGTCGGGTTAAATTATATGCTAGCCGACGTCATTTGGTTTTATAAAGTACTCTTTCTGTGAGACTGCCATTGTCAACAAAGAACCAAGAACAGGGTGGTTCAACGACGTGATGCGATGTCTGTAAAATAGTATCTTCGCCATGTATTTTGACAATAGATTTGCTTGCTAGGTTCGTTACATTGTGTTTGTTTGGATAGCCGCGAGTTTTATCAGGCCAGAATAAGCTTGTGTAAAATGGGTCTCAAATTAAGTAAGGGCCTGATCTCGATTATCCACCTGATTAAAATGGCTCCGAAAGAAATAAAAGCCAGCTCACATGCGGTATTCCAAAGTCTACTTAACAGAGAAAATCCTCTTATTTTCTGATTAATGATACTCTATATTTGATAATATTTCTCCAGCTCTTGCATAAAACTTTAACTAGGAAATAGTATCATAAACGTATACAGGACAAATATACTGTAAACGTATAAATAAAATAACGGTGAAAATATACCTCTTCCATCATTTTTCTTTCATCATCGAATTTCTGAAACATATAGTTAAGGTGCTAATTATTATGTGTGGGTGAGAATCGGTTGAACAATACATGAACTTATTTTAAAGCGCAACAATGATAATTCTGAAATATGGCTCCTTTGTCCAAAGTGTAAGGTGAATGACATTAGTCACGAAGTGTAAAGCACTAAAATTTAAATTTGAACAATTTCATATACAACACAGAAAAGAAACAAAAAAGTTTAACTATGACTTACCTGTTAAAAATTGGCAGTGGCTTATCAAAGCCTTTCTTTCCATATAACCAATACGTTGTTTGGGTGCCAGCATTCTGTTTAAACATATAATTGTTCAAACGTCAGAAAGGGGTAGCCTAGGGTACATATTACCCTTTTCTATAACCATTAATCCTGCATACACGGACAGAGCACATAGTCACATGTGTAACAGTGAAACATATTTTATCTAAATGAAGCATACTATTTGATATACGTTTTTGGTCCTTGAAAATTCATTAGATGTCGTATCTCGCCCGTTGCATGTTTAAGCAGTTAACCCGCCTGACACACACACACACACACACACACACACACACACACACACACACACACACACACACACACACACACACACACACACACACACACACACACACACACACACACTACACACACACACATATATACACACACAGAGATCGATAGATAGATAGATAGATAGATAGAGAGAGAGAGATATATAGATATATAGAAGATAGATAGATAGAGATTAGTCCAGATATATACACAAGTCTATGTATGTATGAATGTGAGAAGGTGGAGGTTTTGTATTCATTTAGATTGATGTTTATATATTTATTTATGTATATCTTTATGGAGGTGTTTCTGTTCTGACCAGTCCACCATATATATATATATATATATATATATATATATATATATATATATATATATATATATATATATAACACATTGAATATCACACACCATACCTATTTCGATCCAGATTCCTTACCACACCAGTGTAAGAAGGTTATGTGGTTTTTATAACGAGTTTGACTGTATCAACTTTCCCATGTATAATTTATAATTTGTATAGTTGTCCTTTTATGTGGTCGCGTGAAACAACCTTCTGTTAATTCAGGCAGTACTGTTTAATGGATTTATACTATTGAAATCGTTCGTTATTCTGGCAGACATCTCCATGGGTATTAAGCTGCTGGCAGAGTTTTTCCTATATTGTGAGTAGTAAGGTTACGATCGTATTGGAAAACTGTTGAATGTACAGCTATTATGTTCCCTACGTATCCTTCGGAGTATCGCAGATCTCACTAAAATCCGGTGTTATCGTTTATATATCAACTAAACCAAGGGCATGGGCGCTTTATTTTAGACCCCACAACACGTAATTGTATACAGTAGGGGATGATACATTAGGCGTGAATGAACGTTCACTAAGTGATGAACGTAAACATATGAGGACTAGCTGTTAGGTTTGATATTTCGTTCTAATCCAGTAATAGTCCAATTTCCAGTATTGCTACTTTGTTTTAGCTTAGTAATTTCGCTGCTTCCATATGTAGGTAGCGGACACAACACAATTTTGTCACGTGTTGAACCTTTTAGACCTACGGTTGACATAGGCAGTGTTTGTCTAGCTATTCGAATCCAGAATCCAGGTCAGCATCTGTGGTTGGTGTCGAAATGTTCTTATGTATATGTTTCTTTTTAATCACAGGTAATTACTGCAGAAAATAACCTGTGGTGTCACGGTAATTATCTGGTATATCTATTAACTTATCATTGAACTACACGTACGTGTTATTTACTGCGAGCTGTGGTATCAAATGGTACGTTTGTACGTGCTTTCGCGTTCTGGACATAGTCTACATATCATCGCTTCCCTGTGGGCGTGACATATTTGTCACGTACGAAAAGCTGATAAGCTGGGCCCCACAGACAGATGATTAACACACACACACACACACACACACACACACACACACACACATATATATATATATATATATATATATACGTCTACGTATGTTCTTATGTTTGGAGGTAGGTTTTGTATACTTAGGCTCATGGGCATACATTTATTTATGTATAGAGTTTTGGAAATGTAGGTTTTAAAGGATATCTATGTGTTGACGTATGAGGGTTAGCTGTTAGGTTCGAGTAAATCATAGTATTTACTCAGGTTTGAGACGATATTTCGTTCTAGTCCAGTAATAATCCATTGTGCGGTATTGCTACTTTGTTTATATTTTAGTTAAATCGCTTCAGTGAGTCCATACTGAGTTAGTGTACATTCTCTTTGTTATGAACTTAGGTTAGAGAAGAACTTCGACGCCAGACCAGTCGGACGTGTATTGATACATGGTTCATAAAGGTAGGATTTATTCAGTTATTCGAACCCAGAATAAAGCTGAGGTCAGCATCTGAGGTGTCGAAATGCTTTATATACAGGTTTCTTTTGGACCACAGAAAATTACTGTTGAATGTAAACTGTGGTGTCAAAATAGTTATGATATGTATGTAGCAAGTCACCATTGAACCACACGCACGTGTTGTTTGTTGCGAGCTGTGGTATCAAATGGTATGTTTTTTACGTGCTTCCGCTTTTTGTACGTAGCCTGCATGTAGCCACTTTCCTGTGGGCGTGACATATTTGTCGCGTACGAAAAGCGAATTAGCTGGTTCCCACAGGCTGATGAGTAGACCAGACACATGCTTATGTATACGCACACATTTATCAATATGTGGAGGTATGGAACATTTTATTTTTAGATTAATGTATGTATAGTTGTATTTAGATTTATGGAGTTAGGTTTCGAAGGATGTTTAGATATGTTGATGCTCTGTGCCTGTTGCCTCTTACTATGTACCCTAAAAAACACACACACACACACACACACACACACACACACACACACACACACACACATATACACACACACACACACATATATATAAACACACACACACCGTCAGGTTCATTTCTCCTCTTTTCATTGTCTCGTAGCCACCATTCGCATCTCTGAGACCTTGATATGAAGCTTTACTGATATGTATCCGGAGAGCTTAAAAAAGGAAAGTACTATACAGAACGGTTTGAAACATACAAAAAACAACACGCAATTCAATGTATCAAAATTAATTATTTAAACTAGATAATTGTATTATCGCAAGCTGACGTTTTCCAGTAGATTCCATCTTTGCCGCCGTCGTAACCGTATCTCCAAACAGACAATAGCGGGGCATCATCAGACCCACCACACCAGTTACTACGGCTCCAGTGTGTACTCCTATAACAAAATACCCAAGCTATGGTTTATTCTGCCACAAATAGGCTTTAAATGTAATGGCGCGAATCGTTCGTTATCTGTTGGACTGTACTGGGAAGGTTTCAAAGCGTTGCATTATTCTTTTGACATTTTGAATCGGGAAACAATATAATTACGAGAAGTAAATGTTTTTACAGTTTCTTGCCAAACGTTCGTTCTACTTTTCATTGATAAAAGCTAGACAGACATATTACGCTTTACCAATAGATCACATTCCACACAATGCTATCGTTTTATAAAACACATTTAAAAAGTAGCGCGAAGATGTTATAGCGCGTGAATAATACAAATTACAGATCTAATACCAACCTATTCTCAATTGTAGCTTTATGTGTGGTCTATGTCGGATCGTGAATCCCGTAACAATACTCAGTAAATCTAGTGAACAGTTGGCTATTTCCGTTACGTGCTTTGTGCCATTTCTAAGTGGCACCCCACTGACAACCATATAGGCATCCCCCACTGTCTCAACCTAGCCATACACATGATTAACAATGTGTCTCATATATATATATATATATATATATATATATATATATATATATATATATATATATTACTATAAAATATATCACACAGTGGTAAATAGGTCATATTTTCTGCCAGATTACATTCAATAGCTCACCTTGTATACGTCATGATGAGCTAATACGTCATCAAAACAGGTGTACAAATCATTGAGAAAATCAACAATCTGAAGAGTAAAAAGTATTCAAAAGATTACGTAGAGCTTATCAATTAATATTTATCACTTAATGCGTGAAAGTGAATCTTAAGACAACGTTGTTGACTGCTGAGAATGAAAACAAAGTAAAGGGATGTACTCTACGGTACTACCTTGAAAGCTATGTAGAATGTTATTTATTAGTTTTTAGTGATTTTAATTGTATTTTGTTGTTGGTTTACCTGCATGGGAGTACTGTCAGCTGATATCGTTGTAAAGCCAACAATATCAGAGAAATAGATAGACGACTGGCGAAAATTCTCTGGTGTAACAACCAAACCAGCCTTCAGCTGTTCAGCAACCATCCTTGATGATATGGATATTGGATATAGTCATATACATAGGCGTGTGTGTGTGTGTGTGTGTGTGTGTGTGTGTGTGTGTGTGTGTGTGTGTGAGAGAGAGAGAGAGAGGTGTGTGTGAGATATATTATATATATATATATATGTTTTTATTCTTTCAAAAATTCATTATCAGCGGAACCTTTACCTTTTCATGCATAATATGAAATGTCTGCGGCATGTATGCAAGAACAGCCACACACACACACACACACACACACGTATATATATATATATATATATATATATATATATATATATATATATATATATATCTTACGGTAATATTTTGTAGAGCAGTAGGTCAGTCCTCTTCTTCTCCTCAACTATCTGCAGTGTACGTTCACCAACGATCTCCTCAAGGTTAATAGAGTACTTTTCTACCATCTTAATGATGCTATCTAGGATGTTGATTCTGGAAATGATGTCCAGATATATACAACAAATAGGTGCATTATTATTATTATTATTATTATTATTATTTTCCCTGTCTATTGACCGTATTGTTTCACAATCATACCCCCACAGGGGTATGCGGCAACATACTTCAAATGTAAGGGTATCTATATCATGAGGTGAAAATTTTAATAAAATCTCTAATCTGACCTGTATCCGGAAATCTTATGTCGTCATATTTGACTCGTTACTTTAATAGGTTTAATAGGTTAAAAGAATATGTATACATTATTCAGGAAAGGTTATTTCTGTTTACACGCGAAATAAATAACTTGATGTATTATCATTACATATGGCATATGGCGAGCTAAAATTACTCAAAATACCTTATTTGCGTCAGTTTATTTAGTTCGGAGAGAAATCGTGCTCTTCACGTACATACGACAAATTATTGATATTAGCAGGTAAAAAGGTAGCGAATTATTTCTGCTTCAAAATGTGACATCATTATTGCATAATAATTGTCTGATTTGCGGCATTTATTTACAGTTTATTGGACAGATAAAGCAAACAACATACTCGCCCCCTGTCATCTTCACTAGCGCCGCTTTGATGTTGATAAATGTTGGCCTTCTGTCCGGTTCTTCATCCCAACAAAGACGAGTTAACTTAACCATCTCTTTTGATGCGTCAGTCTCCTCAGGTAATGTCGGTCGAAAAGGTGTACTCTCTCCAGTCCTTATTCGATTGATCATATCTGTATCATTGAAATGATGAAGAAATTCATCAGATAAATAACATCATGGGTTTATCGCAACTGTCCTAAGGTGTGTGTGTGTGTGTGTGTGTGTGTGCGTGTGCGTGTGCTTGTGTTGGTATGTGCGTGCGTGTGTGTATACCAAGGTATTAGGAGTGGTGCACAGCGCGGGCATAATTTAAGTTGTAATATTAATATATAATTATATATTTCATGAAAGGTGTTTGGAAATAATCGGTAAAATCTCCAGACTATAATGCATCATCACACAGACACACATGGAGACAATAACATAATCAAATAAATCTATTGTCTGACTTCATTTAGAATTTGTAATCTTCTTCATAACAGAACTTACTGTCCTCGCAAACGTCACACACACACACGCACACACACACGCACGCACGCACACACACGCGCGCGCACACAGACAGCGTAGGTTGTGTATATAGCATGATTTGCTTTTCCACCTCTCACTGAACAGTAAATATCAGGGGGCTGACGGATATACATAATCTTTTAGTGCGCCTTCATCAATGTCAATTCCTACTAGGAATTTCCTAGATTTAAAAACATCAACTATTACTACAGACAAAACTAAGCTACCATTCAACCTGGGTTCCTACTCTACGTGTACCTCGAGGCGTCATATTGTCAAATGAATATGGCTCCTTTCTCGTCAGTATCTCGTAGCAGATAATAGCAAAGCTGTAGACGTCACCCGGCTGGCTTCCCCGTAACAGTGTAACATTCTCGCGAAGGATCTCCGGAGCCGTCCACAGCATCTCTGGAACAAACACGTCGTAAAAATCAACGATTTCTTTTAGTTATCTTTGAAAATGATCTGTCTGGGAGACACCTCAAAATATATGTGGTTTGGCTAACGATAGTTATTAAATGGCATTTTCTTAATTACGAGTGTACGATTGGAGGTGTGTCTAGTGAGCGAATGGCCACCGTAAGTGAAATAATTTATATAAACTAGTCCAACTTTGTTATTGTTATTTTCTCATTCTTTTTATTTGTACCAAAATTTTCCGCTAAACGTATAGCGCCTAGCTTTTACCGTATATTGAAGTAATTTATGCAGTAAATAAAACGTCTTTCGCGCCGTAAATAAGTAATTTTCGTATACTGAAGAAAAAAACCTACCTTTGTGCGCTAAATGAAATAAAATAATCCTCAATAAATAAAACAGGGATTTACGTAGACGGTAAGTCGAGAAAGCTCTCTCGGAATATAATGATGGCCGAAATGGCAATTATTATAGGTGGCTTAGCTACCTCAAATGAGGGAGACGCATCATTGTCTGTAATTTACAGCTTCACCACGGGGACTAATTCTAAATAAATTTTGAATTTACGGTAGAAGAAAACCTTTACGGCGGAGAAAACCTTGCCAGTTGCCTGATTGGATGGAAAACTCCTCCTTCTATAGTACCACGGCCGGGATCGAACTTCAGACCTCCCCCACAATATGACCACGAGTAAGAAAGTCCTCACACTCTTCTTACCCACTAAGTATATTTCTAAGTATTTATACACTAAACAAAATGTACACGTTATTTCAAAGTTTGCAAAATTATTTGTGGTATTAAACATACCTCTGGTAAATATCCTAATCACTATACTAGACACAGCAGGAAGAGGATTATGGGGAACACAGAACTCTGTCAGATATGAGCTGAATATGAGCTGGCGGATAGGCTGACGATAAGGCGTAATACCAGGTAGTCTTTAAACATGAACGGGGTGATGGACTGGTGACAAGACATAATAACAGGTACACTATAAACATGAGCGAGTGGATGGACTGATGATAAGACATAATATCAGGTACTCTTTAAACATGAGCGGGGGATGGACTGGTGATAAGACATAATATCAGGTACTCTTTAAACATGAGCGGGGGATGGACTGGTAATAAGACATAATATCAGGTACTCTTTAAACATGAGCGGAGGGATGGAAACGAGACATATTATCAGGTACTCCTTAAACATGAGCGAGTGGATAGATTAGCGACAAGACATAACATCAGGTAATTTTTAAACATGTTCGGAGAGAGGTGGCGGTGGAGTGTGTGTGTTGGGGGGGGGACTGGAGACGAGGCTCAACATCAGGTACTCTTTAAACATGAGTGGGCGGTTGGACTAGTGATTAAGACATAATTTAAGGAATCTTTATGATAAAATTCGGAAGACAACGTTGTTCCATTACAAAATCACAAGACCGATTCTTCAGTTAATCACCATGTACCAGGCCAACGTTTATTTCAGTTATCAGCAAATCGGTGAACGGAATTCGATCTATTACTCTGATAATGATTAAACATTGAACTGCCTTTGATGTTATTGGATTTCTTTTCAAAGATTTTGATCGAAGTTATGTAGCATTTAATTTGGAACAGCGGCTCAGCCGAATTAATATCGTTTCGCCCTAAACAGAATCGGCCATTGCGTAACGGCTAGTAGCCTATTTTGTCATAAACGCATCGTACATGTGTATGGCTTAATGAATTATGATACTTCATTATCTATTAACAGTTTATAATATTACGTCGATATAGAATTAGAGCAAGCAACGTATTATTAGGCAAATCGATCTGAACACGTTCCGATTATTGATCCCGTCAGGTTTGGTTCAAATAATTCAAAAGGTGAACTCATTAGTAAAATGGGATACAGACGTCGAGCGGACGTGTCTATTCAACGCTGATATTTTTAAGACCACCAGCTCGGCAGCAAGCTGAGCACGTCAATTGAATGTTTGAGTTCGGAATTAAGCACTGGATAGCATATTAGTTTATTTATTTATTGTTTACTACACATCAATGATCTGGCAATTATTTCGAATATATAAAATTTTATATTGTTTGCTGATGATGCCAGTGTATTCTCTGCTGGCAAAAATATAACAGAGGTTAATAATGTGCGTAACAATGAATTAAAGCGAATGAATCGATGGCCTAAAGTAAACAAATTATCTCTGAATATCAATAAAACAAATTATATGCGTTCCCATAACAAGCCTTATCTGGATTAGAAGTCAGTTACTAAATTCCTAGGAGTATTGGTAGACGAAAAATTGTCATGGTCTAATCATATTAATGCTGTTTGTAAAATGTCTCGAAAATATTTCTGCTATTTATAAAGTTAAACAACCACTTATACATGTTATACTGTTTATTAGTACTTCCCTACTTAAAGTTACGCATGCGAGATATGGGCAAATACTTACAGGTCTCAACTACATACTTTGATGCTATTACAAAAGAAGACAATCCCTAATATTGACAAAGCTACTTATTTAGATCATACCCATCCATTGTTTATTCAATATAAGTGTTTGAAATTTTAGATAATATAAAATTAAAAACTATGATTATAATCTATAAACCCCAAAATAACATGTTACCTATCAGTCTATAATTTGTTTATAACAATAGAAGAAATATATTCATATTATACCAGGTCTAGTAAAAAAAGAAATTTTAATGTAAAAGTTTGTAAGACGAAAAGAAAGTTAATGTCAATTAATATTATGGGTGTTAAAATATGGAACCAATTAGATGCAAATGTTCGCAATGTTAAAACAATTAATATTTTAAAGCACATAAGGAAGAATATGTTAATTTCTTTATTTGACTGATAATGATGCTGAGGTGTGTCTGTGAATTTATTTACTGTTCAAATGTCATATATGTAATATAATATGCACAATAATATGTTATTGCTACAATAATTATTTATTTCAAATTCAAACTTATATGGATTTGTTGTTGTTTCATAAAGATATAATTATGTCTATTGACTAATCCACATCTTTTTATTTTTAAATTTGTCATGAATGTTTTTAACGTTACGTTAAGGGGGATGCATTATATAAGCAATACTTCAAGCAACGTCCCTTTTAGCATTCTGTATGCATTTGCGTTCTTAAAACCTATGTATTACGAATTTTGAAATAAACAAATTGAATTGAATTGAAAGATCAACACACTTCGAAAACAGATAAAGAAGCCGTGAACTGAAAACGAACGATAAGAGAACGTTATAGCTGATATTACTCATTCACCGACTGACAGTTCAGCTTCAATCACACATCTACACAAGACAGTTAACAATATGTTGATAGAGGTAGTACAACTGACATCGTCTGTTCTCTACTTACTCCTGTGTACCATGTCTTCATCTGAAACATCATCGAGCTGTCCAGATAATAATGTTGGCAGCCCGTAGTCGGTCACCTGTGAGATAATGTTTGTCTCGCGTTATCATCATAATATCTTATCCACGTTTAAATTGGTTAGACCCTTTACAGGTTTGAATGCACCTCCCCCCCCCGGCTATTAAGGAATTCCAGCTGAAATGACCCCCACCCTCCCTCATAGTTTCTAATCCATCAATTTGTCATCGATTCACTCCGACTCCCTATTTGAACATTTAACCTAACCACAATATTACAGAGATTGTATACTCATAAAAAATAAAGCTAATTCGTTGTAATAAATTCTTTTTTTTCTCAAGCAACCCTAACGAGAACATATATTAATAAAGGGATTGTCGTAGCAATAGACTATATTTTAAGCGTAATCGTAGGCGGAAGGTGTTACATTAACGAGATAGGCTAAAGTATTATATATATATATATATATATATATATATATATATATATTATTGTATTGCTTATCTAAATAATATTTTTAAAAGTGTGAGTAGAATTCTATAGGAGACCCGCAAAATGGATATAGGGCTATGTACTGCGGCCTAATCCCTACCGTGCTAGGATCAAGCGGTCAGCTGTAGTGGGGTGAAAAATTGAAATACCGATTGAGATACCTAAGAGCATAGGGATCCGGCGATGGTTAATACGGCCCTATGTGCAAAGTAAATAAGATCTGTCAGTTATACGAAAAATGTCGGATAAATTGGAAATATCACGTAGAGATAGTTATTCATGTAGATATGATATCATTTTTAAAGGGTAGAATATGCCCACTAGAAAGGTATGTAAACTAAATCAGATATGGCACACAGTCGGGATTAATTCAAATTGACAAGAAATCTCGAGAAAACATATTATGATGAGTGAACGTGCACGTCCACCCGTAATCGCTTCCCTTTCCTACCTTAATCATCCATCGACTATCTACCAAACAGTTAGAGCTCTTTAATCTGCCATGAGAGACGATGTGTGACCTGTGGAGATAGACCATACCCTTTGCTATATCGGTCATAAACGACACCTTGAAAGTATCGTCAAGTCGAATGCTGTCGTTGTTCAGAAGATCCTGAATGCAAGAAGAATCGTGTAAGGATTTTACACAAGCATATATATATATATATATATATATATATATATATATATATATATATATATATATATATAAGCGTGAAAGTTCATTTGCCAGCAAGTGGATTCGAACTAAGAATCTCCAACTTTGTAGTCGACATCTCTTACTGCCGCACAAGTTCTGAAATGTTCCATGAAAGCTGCGTAATTTACATCATGTCTGGTATCTTATTTGAACATTCAGTAGAACCTATTGCCATCAGTAACTGAGAGGTTGTTCACTAAAGGGACTACTAATAGCCAGCGAAAGTATCATCATGCATATCCTTCTGGGCACCGCCTACTATAACGAAACTTACGATAAAGGACATGTTTGTTTTATTCGTATCGACATGCTGTCAGACCAAGAAAGCTATTGCTGTTTGTATCTTTTCGTCTATTTTATTCAGATTGGGGCTTACCAGTAGTCTTCCTTTATTCAGATTGAGGCTTACATGTTAAGTCATCAAAAAATAGCATAGTTTCTTTCGGTCACTATTTGAAAAATCACATTTTCAGACTTGCTTTTCCCTCCCAAGTTTCCAATGCATCCGATAATTTGTTGATGAATTTTCGAGGATATTGGCGCTATAGAAGTTTGTAATTATTATTATTATTATTATTATCATTATTACCAGCACCGTTTTTTTAAATTCAGATTGAGGCTTACCAGTAGACTTCCTTTGATACAGTATTGCCAGTAGAGACTGATACCCGGTAGAGTAATGCTGGCACCAACGAACACATTAAGGTTTGAATTTGTCAGGGCTTTCAACTGGAAAACAAACAAAAACCTTAACCTTACATTCTGTGTCATTTTTCAGTCTTAGAAGAAATACATTTACCAGAAAAAGTCGAACAGATCATATTTTAATATGCTATACCGTATAGTTTCTAATAAATTATTTTCGATATGGGATCGAGCGAATATGAAATCGTTAAAACAATTCCAAGGAATATAGAAAAATGCATGTGACAAAATAACCTGAAGAAATTACCATGTTCCCTACTTTTTTATTGTGAAAATATGCTTTATTATTATTATCATTAGTCATCGCAGAAGACGAGTTGCAAGATGTACCAATGTTTTATATATTTGAGCCTGCTTCGATTAATGAAGAAGTGGTTGTGGCAATGTTAGATAATGTACTGATAAATGTACTGATAAGTAAGTTGTACGATATATCCTTGAATATATACATACACGCAAACGCGTATCCAACGCATAGGAATAAACATGAATAGCCGGCTGGATTGAAAGAAAGAACGAATGCAACGAACGAGCGAACAAATAAGGCATCAGTGCATGGATGAGACAATAACTGTAAACTTGCCGCGTTGAACTCCAACAGGACTATTCTGGAGAGCTGTATGTGGTCCTTCTGGATCTTTTTTATGGCTACCATCGCTCCACGGTAGTAGCCAATGTTGGTGAAGAATTGCTGCATGGATGCAGAATTACTCATCATGGAGCGAACACTCTTGTTCAGTGAACACATCGAGGCGAAGATGCCACTGTTAAGACTGTCGCTGACCTGTCTTCCGGTAGCCTGTACGGTGTAACGGTTATATTGTTATCGAATTTTGCGATAGAATATGTCACCCAGAGGAGGAGATAAGATAACTGAACAGATGTTCTAAGTAGTTTGGATACATTGAGTGCCTGGGATGTATCAAGTAGGCGGAATGGATAAACCAGATCAGGTAGATAAGACGTTGTGATTACACTTGATGAGTCGGATAAACAAAACGATTACGAGATGGGATATGTCATGTAAATATAACAAACACTACCTACGTCGGTTATGGCGAGATGGTGGGATATATCATAAAGAGGCTAAATGTTACTGTTTTACGGCCACTTTCGTCCACAAGGTAGACTGAATGGGCCGAGCGACCTCCAAAGGTAATGAGATGATGCGAAAGATGAAACACCTTTCTGACATAGCCGGCTTGGGTTTGAACCTAGGTGGTATAGATCTGTGAACAACCGAGCTACCAGTTAGGCCATAGAGGCGCCCAGATGAGATGTGCCAATTAGACATCATATCAAATTGTGTTATTGACTTACCTGTCGATTATTAGAAGACATGTTACTTTGTACGAATTCCACATCTTCGGGATCAATGCGCCAAGTTTGGATCAGTAGTGACGTTTCAAATTTATTTCGGCTAAAACAAGGAACAGAATACGAGATTAAGGTCGGATTAGATAATACAAGATTCAGGTTGGATTACAGAATACAAGATTCAGGTTGGATTACAGAATACAAGATTCAGGTTGGATTACAGAATACAAGATTCAGGTCGGATTACAGAACACAAGATTATGGTCGGATTACAGAATACAAGGTTAAGGTGGGATTACAGACTGGGGAGTTAATAAACTGATGAAAAATAATATCAACTTGAAGTTAAAAACTTTTGTAGAATTAGTTACACTCGATCGATCAGTCAGTTGTATGTGTGCTGTATTCTCTCTCTCTCTCTCTCTCTCTCTCTCTCTCTCTCTCTCTCTCTCTCTCTCTCTCTCTCTCTGTGTGTGTGTGTGTGTGTGCATGTGCTCTTTGTAAGATAATTAAGCCGTTGGCACAGGTGTTATATTTTTTTATCCAAAAGAAAATTACCACTCTTTCTATGTTCAATTATATATGTAAGCAAACGGCAAATTATTGTATCACTATTACCGAACAGGATAATCTAAATATAACTAATCCATGTTAATCCAAACAAAACAAAGCTTTGTATACTACACTACAGCGAATTGTGTGTGTGCGTGTGTGAGTGTGTGGGTCTGTGTTTGTTTGTTTGTGTGTTTTTTAGGATACATATATAGTGGCACTGGTTCAGAACTTCAACATCTGAACATCCTTTGAGACCTATACCTCCATATACATAAATAAAACTACATTCGTCATTTTAAATATCAAATGTTCCACATCTCCACATATCTATACGATCGTAAACCTATACGATGTGTGCGCGTGTTTGTTTGTGCGTTTACCTGTACATCACCAAGCTAACTACGAAAGCGGCAACAACCAATACAAAGACAGCTGCAGCGACAATGAACGCCCAAACTGAAATATCAGAGTCAGTTGGTTCTAACTTAAATGACATCTTAACCATATCACGGAAACAATCATCTTGTCATAACCGTATATATTGATAATTGTATATACTCAGTGATAACTGTATTTTAAGTGAATCCGTAAAGGATGTATATGGACAGCCTGTACCACAAAGAGACGAGTACCTGAATCGAACTCGCACAATTCCCCGTTAAAGCCACAAGAAGGTGTGTCTGGCGGTGCATTGGCATGGCCTACTTTCCCATTTGGCCATTGGGGTTGTCGGATATCTTTGCGGAATTCCTAGAAAAAAAATTGATATTCGGCTATAAGCGTCGTTCCTGAAATATGCTGAAAGCGTTTTGTTTTTGGAAAGCTAATTGTGATGATATGACGACAACATATACGTTTCTTCAGTATAGGATGAATAATAACATTAAACAAATTCCTGTTTAATCAGATATGGTCAACTGGACTTCGAATTCGTCTGAGCAGTTTATAGCATGAAATAAGTATTTAAAAAATTAAATTGATAAATATATGTATATGAAATAGGAGGCAATCCGGACGTTGGTTCCACACGTTCCACTGTTGCCACTTATCTAGTACTACCACATCACAACAATCTTTTTTAAACGGCTCCTAGCTCATCTCCAATGCCTAATGGATAGCGTGGTTGGCTATAGATCTCTAGAACCTGAGTTCGAACCTCGGTGTCTCGTCTTTCATTTCGCGTCATTACATTACGAGGTCGTTCGGTCCATTTATCAGGTATGGGCTTCTCCCAAAAGACAGTACGAACTCTATCATTTATTTAATCGATTACGTGTAGCTGTAATTCTCATACTGACTTCAGGCCGATCATTGGCCGTCGTAGGATATACGCGGATTAATTCTGAAGAAGAAAAATGGACGACCAATGTGGGAACCGATGAAAACCCCCGTCTAATACTAGTGACACTTACCCTGACTCCTAAATCGTAGTTAATTACTTCTGCCACCTTAACGAAGGCTCCCGTTTTTGGATCCATATCGGTGATCCAGAAATCCGGCTCTCTGTCGCCGTTATCGTCCAACACCACTTTACCGGAGACGCCACTAAATACTCGGCCACGCATGTTGCTAACGACGGTGGCGCCATCTGTGGCATCTCCCCCGCTCTTTATCACGGCCGAGAGAGCGAGAGCGTAAAGCAGGACGGCGTCGTGAAGAAATGGCGAATACTTGTCTCCCTGTATCAACCAGCATTCAACACTTATCAGTTGTAATTAGCTGAATTTTGTTATATTTATAATGTGTAAAATAATGCATCACGTATACAGAGAAACATTTTACATAGGCAAATACGGAAACGTCCAGGACCAATGAAACGTAAACTGTTATGGTTCTGGACCCAGTGTTGTGGCAAACATATATAAAGGTATGCTTAAACAAGACATTTTGTAATTTTTTCACTGTTAATGGTCAATGGTGGACTGTTATGGTTCTGGGTTCAGTGTTGTGACAAACGTATATAATCGTATGATTAAACAAGACATTTTGTAATTTTTTCACTGTTAATGGTCAATGGTGGACTGTCATGGTTCTGGGTTCAGTGTTGTGACAAACGTTATAAGGGTTGTTAAACAAGAATTTTGTTATATTTATCACTGTTAATGGGTAATGCATGGACGTATGGCTGAGAAACATTTTACATAGGTAAAAACGGAAAACCGGGCCCTTTTGAAACGTTAATCGGGTTTATGGTTCTGGATCCAGTGTTGTGGCAAACGTATATAAAGGTATGCTTAAACAAGACATTTTGTAATTTTTTCACTGTTAATGGTCAATGGTGGACTGTCATGGTTCTGGGTTCAGTGTTGTGACAAACGTATATAAAGGTATGCTTAAACAAGACATTTTGTAATTTTTTCACTGTTAATGGGTCAATGGTGGACTGTTATGGTTCTGGGTTCAGTGTTGTGACAAACGTATATAATCGTATGATTAAACAAGACATTTTGTAATTTTTTCACTGTTAATGGTCAATGGTGGACTGTCATGGTTCTGGGTTCAGTGTTGTGACAAACGTATATAAAGGTATGCTTAAACAAGACATTTTGTAATTTTTTCACTGTTAATGGGTCAATGGTGGACTGTCATGGTTCTGGGTTCAGTGTTGTGACAAACGTATATAAAGGTATGCTTAAACAAGACATTTTGTAATTTTTTCACTGTTAATAGTCAATGGTGGACTTTTATGGTTCTGGGTTCAGTGTTGTGACAAACGTATATGAAGGTATGCTTAAACAAGACATTTTGTAATTTTTTCACTGGTCAATGGTGGGTGATCAATCTTCCCAGGGCCAAGAAAGCGTTTAGATTTTTAGTTTAGTTTTCCCCATAAATGGTCAGTGATGAAGATTATGCCAATAAATTCGATGATCTTTTCTGCGATAGTCCCACAGAATAACTCCATTGAGACAATCGATCCATACTCATCGAATATGATTGGAAAATGATAGGTTTTGATGCGTTACTTTAATACTGGTTGCCAGTGGGGATTTAACAAAAACCATATATTTAACACTTTCCGTCATCAACTATACTTGCAAAAGCACTTTCGCTTATCAACACGCATTGCCACAGGCACGCACTTATATAACCGTTTAAATGTGTCATTGTACCTGTTCCTCAGAAGTAGGATGGAAATTCCACGGAGGCATTGTATTGCGTCTTCCCACTTCATCCCTGAATGAGGTAACTTCTGTGTTGGTCAATGCAGCTAACGTTACCTTGAGATATTGATGATATGCTTTTGTTAATAATATATTAAGTGCATTTCTGGTATTGACAATAAAGATAACTGTGGAAATTATTATTTAAAACATATTGTGTGACTATGTTAAACGCAATATAGATATTATTAACATTCCGCAAATCGTACGAAATTATAGACTATGTTATAAGAATAATGTTCATGTAACTGTAAACAAAAAAAATAAAAATTGGCTGGATAGACAGTGGTGATGGGTACATTTGTTATATCATATGTAAACTGGCTTACACTTATTAGACAAGGCAATATAAGTGATACACAAAACGATTTAGCACAAATAGGATGCCTTTGAATTGGTCACAGTCATTTAATTAAAACTGGGATATAATTATATGATTGAACAGGTTATTTCACAAAAGCGATCTACGAAATCTTTGTTCGACCCATTAGGATGAACTTGTTGTTACGTAGTGATAGGGGGATGGGGTGGTGGTGGTGGTATAGCATATTAATATATCCAGATGGTGGAACTTTAAATCTTCATTGTTTGGTAGAGTGAGACCCTTCCCCGTATGCAGTACGCTCACGTGGAAAACTGATTCAAAGGCTTTTCTCGCATCGTCGTCTCGTTCGTCGGAGCCTTTCCATATTTGATCGGAGTTGGTGATGTTCTGATCCGGTAACATGTCGAGCGTATAGAATACGAACTCGCCATCGCACATACCCAAGTCGAAGGCGGCCAGAATGAAACGCCGTCTGTCTTCTTTTGGGTTAATCAGAAGTATGACTGCAACAAACAAAACATTCGAACACTTTCAGAAACAAAGTGATAAATCCTATATTCAACACCATACAGTTACATCCTAAACCTAAACAATAAGATACATGTTGATAAAGATACCATATGAGATACAGGGCTATGCCTGCGGGGTGTTTCATCTTTCATTTTGTCGCATTGCATCTGGGGGTTGCTTGGCCCATTTTCGCCTACCGTGTGCACAGAACTGGCCATTAAACAGCAAGTGACATTTATTCATAAAACCACATACACGCTTGCGCGCGCGCGCACGCACACACGTTCACGCACACACTCACACATGCAACACACACACACAACACACACACACACACAAATAATTATGTCATATTATACATTGCTTCAGTATATATATATATATATATATATATATATATATATGTATGTGTGTGTGTGTGTGTGTGTGTGTGTGTGTGTTGTGTGTGTGTGTGTGGTGTATGTGTGTGTGTGATGTGTGTGTGTGTGTGTGTGTGTGTGTGTGTGTGTGTGTGTGTGTAACAACTGTAAAGTAATAACCCCATCTATACAAAACATACTTCTTCCTACTAATGAAGCCTTTTTCAACGTCTTAATGATGTATTTGTTAGATGGATAACGACCATATCTGTTGTGGTAGGCGATGGTAATGTTGTCTTCGGTAAATACACCAACGATGGCTTCAGCGGCGTCATGATACAGGATATGATGATTAGAGCTGATGATGACGACGCGTCGCCAGTTATACTGTAGTAGGATCTCCAGAAGGAAGGTAGCGATCTTGTTAAATGGCCCGAGAGTCCGGGACAGAGTCGAGTATCGCTGACGGTCGTTAAGATTGGCGTCTGTAGCAACCCACGATATCATCGGGATGCTGTACACGGATGCTATCTCGGCCACGGCCCTACAAGCTATAATAGGTGAGAAAACAACAATAGCCGGGTAGAGCAGGGTAGCCAGGTGCGCGGCGATGTAGGTGCACATATGTGTGTGTGTCCGTCGGTGTGTTTCTCTCTCCCTCCCCCCTCTCTCTCTCTCTCTTCTGTGTGTGTGTTTGTTTGTGTTTTTGTGTTATATTTTCTGTTCAACTAACCACTCGAACAAGGAGGGCCCAAGAAAGCATCAACCGATTCATTATACCACAGATCTACCGCGTGTCCTAAAGCTTGTTTATTGCTACATTCCGTGTCCCGAGCTGTCACGCTGTGGATCGGCAAAATAGAGACAAGAATAGAGATTAGAATTGCCGATGAACATAGCCACGACATACAGTCAAGGATCTCACTACTGATAACACGAAAACGTTCAACAGAGATTAGATGTACACCTTAGATACCTGCTACATATTATAATTATATTTTTCGTGATTATGGGCTACAGATGACCAGCCTACTTGGTCATTAATATTTGTTTTAATAAAAACAAAATAAATTTACTAATGATACATATTTATTAATGGCACATATTTATTATTGGCACATATTTATTATTGGCACATATTTATTATTGGCACATATTATTTGTGATATTTACATTCTACTTTTACATTCGTTATATATATACGAGTTGGAATAAATAAAATCAATCAATCAATAGACTAGTAGACTTTTTGATTGGTTGAGTGTATTATGTCCTCAGTGGTCTTTAACGTCCCCCTTTTAAAACTTCATCAGTTATCTACCTAATCTGATCAGGTCACCGCCAGGTGTCGGATCTTCATCAATACCACTTACGTTAAGTATATCTGCCCGTTCAGATTTAGCTCGGTGTTGTTGTTAATGGCCTCAATGGCCAACGACACAGCGCTGGCGCTGGTCCGGGCGCTGAAGTCGTACTCGTTCTGAAACGGACATAGTAAGCCCAATTTGAACACCTTAGCCGCTGTCGGATGAACACATCCCAGAGTCAGTATTAGGAAAACGTGGAGTGGTTTAGGAAAGGACTCTGCCTTCCTCATCGCGTACGCTTCGTATGGTTGCTCCGCTAGATGACGGTCACTGAGGGCTAAATTAAATTGTTGAAAATGAATAATGAATATTCAAACAGCTCATAAACTGTAGTGCACACAAATAAAACTAAAACTATTTTGCTCTTTTTTATCCGAGCCAGAGCAAATGTAGCTCCTGTCAGTATTCCGCTCCTTCTCATTTTCTCGTTAAGTTGCACATAATATTTTATGCATGCTGATTTCTTCCGTGGTCTAACTGGCAGCGCGCTGGACCACAAATCCCTACCACCGCGTTCGAATCTCGGGTGGGCATATCTAAAAGGCATTTCATCTTTGACTTCGCTTCATTACCTTTGAAGGTCGCTCGGCCCATTTAGCCTACGGTGTGCACAAAAGTGGCCGTAAATTATAACTCATTTAAAGCAATTATTTTGTGGCTAATGTCCTTTTCGAATGATTCTCATAGCTATGACTTATATTGTTATTATTAGTCACTGTATTACTTATATCTTGCAATTTATACATAAATTACGTGTTTTTGTTGGTTTTCTTTAGGCTGGTACCACGTGGCTACTTAATTATACGGCAAATTATGCCCGCATGCTCAGTGTTAGCCATCAAAGAGTGCTGATACTACACACATAACCGAGCAAGCCTATACCAAGATACACAGATGACGTCAACCTGATTCTATCCTACGGGACTTGCCGTGTGAAACCGCACGGAAGTGAATATTCATGAGGCTTCCTTATATGGCATCCGATTATCGCTCGGGATCTGAATTTCTGCGTACGCGCAATTAAATGATCCACGTATTGTAATGTCCTTAGCGCTGAATAAAATCACAGTTCTGATCGACTTTAGATATAAAATGACTAGATTTTAGTGTTACCTACAATTTTAATAAGGATTTGTATATTTCGAAGTAGGAAGAAAATTTTCAAAGAATCGCTTTAAAGGCAATCACTTTGAATCAGTCAATCAATCAATCAATCAATCAATCAATCAATCAAATTAATTTCAAGATCATAAGTTACAAATAAAATATCAAGTTACAACATTTCACAAGGCATCATTAATTTTCTATATCATGACAAAATCTAGAGATAAGAGAATATATGTACATTATGATTTTGTGGATCACACGAAGAAAAATTAGTTTCGTGTCCTCTCCCATATTTAATACAGACCGTGTGACACATGGCATGTACAAATCGTTTGAATTTAAATATTGCATGATGAAAACGCATTTACAATAGCATGACACCCAGGAATTTCAAAATAATTTTGTATCTAATAGTGATACAATATTGGATTAGAGTACTTGTCATAACTGTATTTAAATCTTACGAAAAAAATGACACATAAAGAAATAAACTTGTCTTAAAAGTCTTAAAATTACTTAGCTGTCGTAGGCTGTGTCATATAATTGTCCAGATGGTATGATTCACAATTGTCTGGAAGATGTAACCGTTGTCCCTATAGAAGGTAAATGAGAAGCATCCAGATAAATAGTATGCTAGTTATTATGATTGGCGGTTAATGCGGGTCATCATACACATCAGCATATGAGCCGGAAGGCTTAATCCGGTCATATCCCGATAATCCATTTAGATAAACACGGATAATGACTTTAACCAGGAAGTAATTTGTCTTTCACCTTTCCGGATATCATAATGATCCCACCGTGATCGATAACTGGTCAAATACACTCACCGAATAAGGCTGAGAGTCGGTGAGTTCAGCTGAGTTATCTAGTTTCGCCACTGGTCACACCTGGGACACATGGCCTAGGGGCGACTCTCGGAGGGGGTGGGGTGTAGACAGATCCCACCGACATAGGTGTAAGCCGGATTTGAACCCACAACCTAAATCGAATAGGGAACCCCCTTCAGACGAGGTTATATTGACAGGAAGAGGATCAAATCTATCCATAAACTTTATAATAACTTATTCTCCGTACAGAAGTTTCTTTAGATCGATTAAGACAAAGGAAATAATAATAATAATAATAGTTTATATTACCTGAGGCTGTTTATGATATATGACAATAATGTTAGTATTATGTTATCCTCAAACTAACATGCTGTCAGCATAAACCATTAACGTCACTATGTAAGTGATTTAGTATTAAATAAGGATTAATTGTTGTGTTCGTTAATTGATTCACTGATTGATTTATTGAGTGAGTGGCGAATTGATTGATAGATTGGTTGATTGATTGAATGAGTGAGTAAATGAGTAAGTGTCTGAGTGTCTGAGTGAGTGAGTGTGTGAGTGTCTGAGTGAGGTGAGTGAGTGAGTGAGTGAGTGAGTGAGTGAGTGAGTGAGTGAGTGAGTGAGTGAGTGAGTGAGTGAGTGAGTGAGTGAGTGAGTGAGTGAGTGAGTGAGTGAGTGAGTGAGTGAGTGAGTGAGTGAGTGAGTTGAGTGAGTGAGTGAGGTGAGTGAGTGAGTGGTGAGTGGTGAGTTGAGTGAGTGGTGAGTGGTGAGTGAGTGAGTGAGTGAGTGAGTGAGTGATGAGTGAGTGAGTGAGTGAGTGAGTGAGTGAGTGAGTTACCCCGTCGGTCGGTCGGTCTTTGTCAGTCAGTTAATGAGTCAATGAGTTAGTGCATCTTGCCCAGTGCGTTTGTCTTACCGGACTACAATTGTCAATTATTAATTATTGATTCTATGTTTATTGAGATATAATGTAAGAATCCATACTCACATTGATGGAGACCGTGCTAGTTCGAGTTGTTGTACGTAGGTCCAAACATAGCTTTGTATTGGTACCGTATGTTATACTCGTGTGTGACACGTTTTGCTAGAGCCACCGTCTCCTCTGATACGCATTGCATCAACCGTCGTTGTTGAGCTTACACTGTGAAGGTGCTGCCGGCGTGTCCGCGTTAAGGCTCTGGTGGCACTGTGTTAGCACTTTCCGGACAACGGAAAAAGCTCTCCCACAGTCAGGAATGCCGTGCGACAAGCCGAGAACAGGCACCATTACTGGTGCAGGCGCGAGGAATCGCATCTGCCCAATTGCCGTTTGGATGGGTCTGCTACAGACTCGGAGAGGTTATGCTCGGCAACAAACTGTGTAAAGAGTACCTCTGTCTTTGTGACGCCGGAGGACGACCGTGTTTTCACACCGAAGAACGACGTCATTGATATAGCACTTTTGAACATGATATAGTTTATGAAAAGAGTGCTATATAAATATGGTATATAATAATATATATGTGTGTTTTCGCCTCGGCCTCATTTCTTTTGTGTAATGATGTGTGACCTGGTGCATAGTCACATCATAGACTGTGAAACAATTAGACAACCGTATGATTGATCAACTACGCCTGTAGTCGTAATTCAATTAAAACAAATTATGACCACGGCTAAACGGTAGTACTTGATAGTAATAATGTATATTTAATAAAGACCCCTTACTAGCCGGAGCCATTCAAATGCCCTGTACAGTGATGCCCCAAATAATAAGTATTTAAAAATCCAATCAGATATTTTATTTGTGAAAGCCAAGATATAACTTTTTCAAGAAAAGTCGCATTTCTAATAACCACTTATAACCTTTTCCGCAAGGTTAAGGTTGTTAAATTAAATGCATAGGTATTTAGATGTTATTTTATTGATAGAGTTGTAAGTTTTGAAAAACTGGTGTGATATGATCATATTTTCGAGTTTTTATCCCTCTGCGAGCTGCATTATTCTGATTTCACTGAGGATGATTGATTCTATAATCAGATATGGCACATAACAGGAAGTTACAATAGTCTATACCAGATGTAACCAAAATATGAACCACAGTAACAAGCGTTTCTTGTGTCAAGAATACTTTTAGACAATGGATGCTATTAAGATTGTAGTAGATAGCTCGGCATACTGATGTGACATACACATACGTATTAATACATTTGTTAAAAATATTCTCTAGATTTTGTACTGACCCATTATGGGTAATGTAACATGGACCAATCTGTAATGCTGACGTTTCGAGGAAGTTAACATAATGTGGTGAAGCCAAATAGATAATATTTGCTTTATCATCATTTAGCTTTAGAAGATTTTTAGCTATCCATAGTCGAATATCAGCAATACATTGGTCTAAAATCTTCAAATGGGGGAGAAATTTAACTGATTGTTAGAATCCAGTGATGTAAACTGTGGGAGTGTTGTTCCAAATAAGATTAAAATCATTCAAGTAGTTACCTGATAAACCAAACACGTCTTTCACCATAGAGAAAGATGCACGAACTGTATGAAATATGGCAGAGAGATCCAGAAGAACATGTAATGCTGGAAAACGTTGATAAACTATCGTTGTTTTTAGCAAACGCTTTGACAAAACTGGTTACATATATCTTTACAAACAAATGAAACAATCAATTTGAAATGTTAACGAATTACAAATGGAATTGCAAACAAACCATTTCACGCGTTAAAGTGTAAAGTGCCGACTATGGATTTGGTATGGATGAATGCGGTATCAGGGTTAGAAGCTCAGACTTTGCAGTCATCAGCCCACGGGGCTAATGGACTGTGAGACATATTAGCCTCTATGAAGTTTTATTAGTTACCGAGTGAGTGCAGCTTTATACACGTGTAAAACATGATGCGACCCACAGGCATAAAGCATTTTTATAAAGACTAGATATATAAGTACGGGGCCCCCTAGTTGCTCCATAAGACGCCTCGCCATTGGCCGAAATATGTAAACAGGTCGCGAAGCAGCGTTTCATACAAGCGGTCGTGGGCTAATTCGTTTTGTGTGCCAGCGTAACCCATGAAAATCCATCGCGACCAGTAATGGCACCAGCTTCTTGTAGTATACAGAAACTTCTCCAAATATACTCCCAAATATGTGTATTAGCCCTGCGGGTTAATAACAAACATATTCTACTAGTCCACGAGTATTTCTATTAGATCGGGGCTAACGGGCTAGCGCTTATTTCGGGCCAACTGGCTAGCGCTTATTTCGGGCTAACTGGCTAGCGCTTATTTCGGGCTAACTGGCTAGCGCTTATTTCGGGCTAACTGGCTAGCGCTTATTTCGAACTAACTGGCTAGCGCTTATTTCGGGCTAACTGGCTAGCGCTTATTTCGGGCTAACTGGCTAGCGCTTATTTCGGGCTAACTGGCTAGCGCTTATTTCGAACCCGGCTGTGTATGTGCCACCAGATACTATTCCTTGGTTCAGGATTCTTCAGCCTTGTATAGATTATGTGGCCTCTTCGTGCGTTTCTTGGGGGTTCTCTCTAAATCGCAGTGAATATACTGCAATTGAGTTATTGATGATGTACTCCGGTACTATTATTGCGATCGTGCTACATTTGTGCTACATCTTTATGTACACTCATCGAGTCATTCGTACAGAATGACGTGTGTACTCATTTTCCAAAAATGTGGCATATAACATATTTACATGTTTATCGTTATACAGTCAACCATAATCGTTAAATTTTGACATCTCCACGCTCAAATTGGTACCTGGATTAAAACTCCGGCCGTGATATGTCTGAAGAGTGCTTCATCTTGTGCTTGGCTTCAATCCCTTGAATGTCATTCGGCCTATTTAGTCTATCATGCGGACGAAAGTGGCCGTAAAACATGAATTTCTAATCAATTATTTCAAGATTTCTGAAATGCAGGCTACATACAGAAACGGGAAGCACGTACAAAAAGTACCATTTTTGACACCACAGCCAACAGTAAACAACACGTGCGTGTGGTTCAATGGTGAGTTAGTACATACAAAAGATAACTTCTTTTACACCACAGTTTACATTTAACAGTAATTTCCTGTGGTTCAAAAGAAACCTATAAATAAGAACATTGCTGACCTGAGCTTCATTCTGGGTTCGAATAACCAAACAAATCCTACCTTTATCAACCGCATTAACAGACGTCCGACAGGTCTGGATTCGCCAGTTGTTATCTAATTAGAGTGAAAGTCAGGCTTTTTATAGGCTTTCGGCGAGTCGACTGACACAACAGTTTGTTGAACACGTGACGAGATTTTGTTGTGTACAATACCTACATATGGAAGCAGCGAAGTGACTTAGCTAAAAATACAAAGTAGTTTGTGTGTGTGTGTGTTGTGTGTGTGTGTGTGTGTGTGTGTGTGTGTGTGTGTGTGTGTGTGTGTGTGTGTGTGTGTGTGTGTGTGTGTGTGTGTGTGTGTGTGTGTGTGTGTGTGTGTGTGTGTGTGTGTGTGTGTGTGTGTGACGTTTGCGGGGACAGTAAGTTCTGTTATGAAGAAGATTACAGATTCTAAATGGAGTCAAAGAATATATTTATTTGATTACGTTATTGTCTCCACGATCCGATAGCGGAGTAATTAGAGTATTTCGCCGCATTATTCAAGGTCCTGTGTTCGAATCCGATTCTTAGCTGTGTTTGTGGGGTGTATCCACAAGAAGTC
>JAODUP010001390.1:0-60693 GCA_025642065.1 Paralvinella palmiformis | reverse complement strand
TAGCAACTACAACGAGCTCGTGTCCTGGACGATAAATGAACGGGTAGTTATACTGATCTAGCTTCATTCGCACATTTTGTAGACGTGACGAAACTTCGTTTAAAGATTGCTTGACGATGCCAAGTAACAGCTTATGGTACGTTTCAACAGTATTGGCTGCCCGTCAACATAATGGTGAAATCGTTAGAGTCCATATTTCACTCAGTGATGCTGTGTGTCGGTCAGAGAACAAGAAACATATTCAATAGATTGTCGATCCTGCATGACGGGACATCCTAGTTCATGACAGCTAGCATCTGCTATGATGACTACTGGTTTAGTGACATCAAATAGTTCTACTTGCTTACTGATTGCTGCTTTAATTTGAAAAATGGTCGAGTACGTTAGACTCGCATCCAAAGAAGGTGAACTCTGATAGATAAAGCGTGTATTTCGCAGAGTATGCCACTATGCCTAAATATCTACGAACGTCCATAACGTTCTCTGATATCTGCATATCATATATTGCACTGATATACGATTGATCTGCACTAAGTCGGTTAACCTTTTCACGTTTAAACTTGCACTTCTCTTTATTAAAACGAAGTCCTACTTTGATCACGACATTCCAATAAACTAGTCAAAGCTAACTAGTGCATTCATTAACTTGATTGAAGGCATTTGGATTACTTCTTATAAAACATCACCTAACTACCAATTCCTAGGGCGCCTTTGTGGTCTAGTCGGTAGCGCGTTGGACCACAGATCACTACCACCTGAGTTCGAATCTCGGCGTGGGCATATCTGAAGGGTGTTTCATCTTTGACTTCGCTTCATTACCTTTGAAAGTCGCTCGGCCCATTTAGCTTAACATGCATGTGCACAAAAGTGGCCGTAAAACGTGCATCATCACCATCATCATCATCCTAACTACTAATTCCAATAAATTATTCAAAGCTAACTAGAGTCAGCTAATTGTTAATTCAGACTGAATAAAGATTCCTTTGATTTGGCAAGTGATCTATATTCGAGAAGAATGAAACAGTATGTAAGGTCATGCCTTGTAGCAAAATATTATATTCTATAAGATGGAGTTCATTCAGTCAGAGCGTGGTCATCCAAATCTTATCTTCAAAAACTATGTTTATGTCCGACAGAAGGAACTCAGCGGTGGAGTGATTTCTTACACCACGTCTGTAAAGCTAGTCACAGTTCTTGGTGAAGAAATTGTTGGTAGAGTCAATGAGCACAATCATATAGCAGATGTAGCTAGTACAGAGGTTATCAAGGTCAGATCAACTATGAAAAGACGAGCTGAGACAACAGAAGAAACACCACAGGTGTATTTACTTTGAATCAAAAATTAAAGTACAGATATTTAAAAAAACTGCATATAATTATTTATTAAAAAAATGTGGGGCAATTGTCCGGGAGGGGGGGGGGGTGGCAGTTATGCGGGGGCCAATGGACCTTGCCAACCACTGACCTGAAAGAAAACTTCTTTTAGATCAATGTTGCCAACTAATTTTAGCGGGCTTTTACACTTCGGGTCACCGCCCAGAGCAGCGGGGGCGGAGTTTCATGGTTTTCACTGTAGGCTGGATTCTTGTTCTGAACATCTCGGTTTGAACAAAGATCTACTGCGTAATACAATTGGTATTCAGATAGGAAAATACTTCTAGTGATAGATTAATTTCTTGTTGTTCAGCTTATTCCATTATTAAATGTTGTTATTGTCAACAAAGTGAAGAAATCAGAGTAAATATTTCTTTAGCAAAATCCGCTAGTATCGGTTATCGCTTGAAATGGCGACAGACGGGGTTTGTTTACATTTTAAAATCAACTCATGGTTCACGTTAATTCACGAGAAATAACACCCAAATGCAACATATCAATGCCGGATTATGGCTCTATCAATCAATACTTTTATGTAGCACAATATGTCTCCGATTTGATGAGCATTTTCGATCAAAACAGCACACCCGTTTGTTTATTAGAATTATGCCATCTATGCCGGCGCATTATCACTGACATGCGCCTGTGTCATATGTCTGCTGCTAGACGATGGCGAACGTTCTACACGAAAAATGACCACAAATAAAACAAAACGTTGAAGATATCTCTGAAATGTCCTGGTAAAATGATAGTATTACAATTGCCATGTCCATTTTCGATATTATTATAAATGGCCAAAGATTGAAGAAACATTATGGGAAAGCCACTGCCTATACGTAAATGTTCGCTGCGAATACGGCAATCCGCTTGTACATGGGAAATGTATTCTGCGAACTACCACATAGAACTTCCAATTTAATCTATTTTGTTTACTAAATCAGTCTTCTTTGAATAGAAATATACTAAATATCATCTTATCTTTAATTTTCCTTTACTGAATGTTGGAATCGTGGATTATTATCACCGGCAATGATCGTTAAAATATACAAACACATTTCGCGTACACACTGAAAAGGCGTGACAACAGCAACAGTGTCGCAGACTTACTTAAGGCCGTTGGTGTAAGATTTAAGTAAATAAATACGTTTAATACGTCAATACTAATGAAAATTATTGTTCGTTAAAGTTTAGATCTAACCAAAAAAATACTAGATCTAATTCGTGGAGAATTGTCTTACTCCTAGTACACCTAGGCTAGTGGGGAATTGTCCGTTTACCAAGTCATATTACACGGATAAACATACCCCAGATTGGCAGATAATCTATACTATAGGCAGAATGGCCTAGGTAGTAGTCTACTATCTAGGGCTAGATCTTGGTGTAACATCATTAAAATTGAGCGATAATACGACACAAACAATTAATTTGTACGCTTTTACAGAATTCTACATAATAATTTACGTAATAACTATACTTACAGTATTTTACCACTGCAATGTTAACAGGCCCAGTACATGTTACTGAATAAATATCAGCCATTTTGAAAATATATTCACGAACAAAATTTGTTTCTTGAACTCAAAACTTTGAGCTCATTCATTTCGCCACAATCTGAGACACGTGTTAGTTTGTTTATTTTGTATAGTGGGTTCCTATTGGACAAGCTAATCTTGGCTGATCATGGCACGACTATGTATAACTACTTCTCATTGGCTATTATTCCATTTTGCTGTAACGTGATCGTTATATTAACTGACCCATTGACCTGAAAGTTCAGGTCAATGCTGGCCATCTTGACCTAATTCTATTTGGTGAGTAAACAGACGCACGTGTTTAGTTGAATACAGGTCATTTCGGAACAAGACTGAATCGGTCATAACCGAATCAGGACAAGACCAAATCGGGAGGATTCAATGGTCGTTGGAACAGAATGATGTGGCATCTCATGAAAACATAGTGTCATGGAGTGATAGCGATGATTAAAAATTTATTGTTGTTGTGCCCCATGATTTGAATGTTTTTATGCAAATGAACTGCAATATATAAGCGTTAGAGTTTATTTGTTGTATGTTAAAACATTACAATTTATTTATTAGCTTCCGTCAACTGCCAAATGTGTGAGAAGTTGAAGCATATATATATATATATATATATATATATATATATATATATGTGTGTGTGTATGTAGTAATAGTTTGTATTGTTTTAGATGTGATCGATTGTTTAGATATTATAGACTTAGCTGATTATTATGAGTTCATGAGTAACCCGTGATGAACAGTGAAAGTTTGTGAAAATGACATTTGCAGTATTTTATTCTTTTAAAGCATTGTATAAATTAAACGTATCTGATTCTTATTAATTGCTAAATTAATGTGTTGAGATATATGTCTATGATAATACTGGAGACGTTATGAAAATAGTTGGATTTGAAAATTGGAACAACGTTAGGATTTCAACATTGGATCAACGTTAGGATTTCAATGTTGGATCAATGTTATGAAATTGTGTGGATTTGAAATTTGGATCAACATAATATTTGCAACATTGGATAACAATAGTTTTCATTATGGTTGATGTAAACATATTTATTTAATTGACAATGAGCAAAATGCTTATACAATATCTTTCTCATTTATACACACATTCACACAAGAAACACAATAATATATATACAACAAATAGAATTGATATTGTTACTATACCAGCATCATGGTTGATTGGAATGTAAGGAACTGGTGCAGTACGGTTTCATTTTTATATATATATATATATATATATATATATATATATATATATATATCACACACACACACACACAATATATATATATATATATATATATATATGCATCAATTACATCCACCACAAAGTATTTTGGATGAAATTTCATTATGGTTAAATCAGCTGCACAATATGACACACCCATGATAATTAAAAACAGCTGCAATAAGACTTGAATTGAATATTCATCTAGAACACGACAGCATACAAGTATACCAACTCTATTTTGTGCAATACATCATAGAGTAGTGTAATCCACAATCAAGTTATATGCCAACACAATAGCACTCTGCCAAAAGTTTGAATAGTTTCATGGATGGCCAATCAAATTCGAATAATCTGTTCAGTACATTTTACATTATTTTGGTGTAATTATTATTAACCTAGCCAAATTTATAAAAGACATATTCCTCAAAATAACAAAAGTGCATAATATGTCCATATCTGCAAACGTATGAATAACATCTATAATAACTGACTCCAGTCCAAAATAAATATATTAGCTACCACACTTATCCTGTAACTGTACACGTCTAGGTGTATGCAATAGAGTGCAAGCAGGTCTAGGAACACGGTGCCAATGTCGTCTAAGGATTCTAATCGCTTCTTGAAAAGCAGTTCTTGTACATGCATTTCTTACTGCCAGTCTGCAGTCCTTTACAATGTAAAGCTCTTCACCATCATCATCTGACAAATTCTCAAATCCATACATAGATATCACATTGTCAGAGTTGTCTGATTCCTGATCATTTGTATCACCACTGCTGTTATTAGAATCCTGTGCATTGCTGTCATCTCTACAATCCACATGACAAGATGAGTCAGTATCACCTTTCTCATGTACACTAGGAGCAACACTAGCACCTACTAGTACATTGGCTTCATCCTTATCACTGCTATTAGCTTCAGCAAGAGTCAGTACTTTAGTAGGCCATGCAGTAATATTCTGTTTGGACCTAGGAATACATGTACCAATATGAACATTTATAACTTTCTGCATATGTGTCAATGGGTGGGGAGGCATGCGTACTGTAAAGCCATTACCTATTTTTTGCCTTTTATCATCATGGAAGGCTCACTAAAATAAATTGCTGCAAATATGCAATGAAGGGACCAGGGGACTGTTTTCGAGTCAGCGACATGCTATTAATTTTGAAACAAAATAATAGGTGTTAACCATGCAGCTTAATTATACCTTGATAATGTCAAAGGTCATGGTGCCAAATGAAAGCCTGTAACCAACATTTGATAAGTCATCAACAATAAGTAATAACGTTTTGGCTCATAATATTCATATTTACCATTTCTGAGATATAAGCATTTTTTTAAATATTTACTGACGCTCCCCCACTGTCTCCCAGACAAAAGTTTTTCTGAGAAATGAAAATGAGTGCAAATCAGAGGTATTGAACTTTTCAGCATTTTACAGATTTGATCCTTTTTCCTGAAAATCCCCCCCCCAAGAGACTGAAAATATTATAGTGAGAACGTTATTAAAACAAACCATAATCATGAAACAGAAACTAATCATCTAAATTAGAAAATAAGTTATATCTGAAAAGTTCTCATTCACTAAACACAGGATTTTTATTTTCTGACCTAAAAAAATCCAGCCCCTTCCTGAAGTCAAATGGTCGCTCCCTAAGGCCTAACATTAACATGTCAATTATGGTATCCGGACATTTAGCCAACGGACACTTAGCCAATATTTTCATCTTACATCTGCATGTATATTGTTATATTTTGAAAACCAGAGGACTAAGAACTGAACCCTGTGGTACACCAGATAACAAAAACTGAATGTCAGATAAAATACCATGAACAGACACTCTGTGGGAGCGTTTTTCCAGATAGGATCTAAACCATTCAAGTACTTTACCTGACACCAAACATGTCTTTTAACCTAAAGAAAAGTACATTATGGTCAACTGTATCAAATGCAGCAGACAGGTCCAGAAGAACAAGTATTACTGGCTTACCTTGATCAACTGACATCATAATATAATTTTTAACTCGAACCAAGGCTGTTTCAGTGCTGTGACTACTTTTATAGGCAGACTGTACTGATTCATTAAGGTTATTATTGATTAAATATTTGTTTAGATGGAAAGCAACTGCCTTTTCTATAACTTTAGATAAAAATGTAAGATTTGCAATAGGTCTGTAATTGTTTAGAATATTACAGTCCATAGTGTGGTTTTTTATTAATGGTTTTACAAGGGCAGCTTTCATGGATCTTGGGAAAACACCCAGAGATAATGATTTGTTAACTATATTTGTAATTGAGTTTATCAGAACATCCAGACAATCTTTCACAAGCCATGTAGGCATATGGTCAACTGCACAGAAAGCATTAGATGACTTTTTCAGCAACTGTCTGATATCAGTCTCTGTAAAAGGCTCAAATGTATCCATCATGGATATGCATGACTCTTCTACCAATGGCGTACCCTGTGATAAGGTGCTGGACTGGAACCCACTATGTATATTTAATATTTTTTGACAGAAGAAGTTATTAAAACAATAGGTCATATCTTTATCCGAGTTGATATTATTTGGGAGGACAGTTTGACTTTTATGTAATACTTTATTCACAACATTGAAAACAGTCCTTTGATTTCCCTTGGATGCTTTGATCTTTTTATTATAATATTCAGATTTAGCAGAGGCAAGGGCATTTTTAACAAGAATTTTACTGACCGTGAACATTTCAAAATGAACACACAAACTGGTCCTGATCCACAGACGCTCACAATACCTTCTGTGTCTCTTTGCAGCCTGTATGTTCTTATTATACCATGGAAGCATTGGTCTGCTTGGCATTTCCTTTGTCCTTAAAGGTGCATGTTGATCTACAATGTCTCTCAATGTATTATCATAGAGATCCACCAGATGATCCACATCATCCGGTGGATCCAATACCAGAGAAGAGACTCGCAGATCAGCAAGAAAAGCCTACTTGTCAATTGACTTGTATCTTCTATATGAAATAACTGTAGCTGAAACAGATCGTTTCTGTAAAGATACATTAATGAGGAAACGATCAGACAGCATGGAAGACACAGGCACACCTTTAATCAAATTGTCATCATCACGGGAGATGACAAGATCTAAGATGTGACCATGTCTGTGTGTTCTTTCTTGGACATGCTGCCTAAGATTGGCAGATCTAAGAATGTCAGTCAGTTGTTTGGTATCTGCATTCCTCTGGCAATCCCAATGTATATTGAAATCACCTAAGATCAACAGATGACCACTGTTGGTAGCAAGAGAGTCCACAAATCCCAATAGGAAATAATTTTTGGGATGATTATAACAGATCCGGAACATTGACGTTTAAGGTTAAAATGGCGGGATTATCACGGTATTATCGCTCAGCGGACCCCCTATAAATCCCACAATGCAAAGCGCGTCAGGTTTGTTTTGATTTTTGACGTCATCATGCAATGGGTCTATTAGGTGCGAAGTTCCACCAGATAGCCCCATAACAGATATACACACAATAACGACTTCTCAAATGATAATCTTAATAGAGTAAATTATATATGATGGAAAATACAACATTGATCCAACATCGCAATACCGATATAAATCCAACACGATATAATCCAGCCCAGCTACATTGGATATGCATTGGGTTCGCGTTGTGCGACGTCGCGATCTAAAATCGACAAATTCCCAACATTGATCCAACATCGGGTGCCTGCTGGGTTCTTATAAATTTATATTGTCAATTACTGTCTAGAATAGTACGTAGTTGTGACACTAACTTCATTTGTGATAATCGTTATATTATTTCTTGTCATTATACTTCGATGATCTAGTGAAGCGGAGTTTACATTCCGTCATTTAGCTTTTGTTTTGTTGGATGAATTGGAGTTAATTCGTATTTTATCTTTGAATAAGGGTCTTTATTTCAAAATATATCCATTTTGATGTTAAATATGTTACATACTGGAACGGGTTATTATGTCGTTATATATGACTGACAACAATACGAAATCTACAGTATTGGAAGCCATTCTGAATTACAAGATGGCCACCATGTATTAAATAACACCAGAATAAATCACATTGATTATAATGAAGATTTAAAACCCCTGAAAGTCAAAATATGGCACAAAATGTTTATAGTCGCTGGTTTCAATGACAGCCAATTTGAAATCCGAGTTAACCAAGAGTTATAGGGATTTAATTATCAGTGCCATCATTTGATTCCTTATCTTCATAAACATAGGTGTAAACGCCAAGATATCGTCTCTGTTTATCCTATAATCCAAGTTATAGGCGAAAACGTAATTTCGCTAATTTCAGTGGCGCCAATTTGAAAATTGCGTTCAATCATGGCTCGAATATCCCGAATATATCCCGAATATATCCTGGCCAATATACAGGAGCCTTAGATCTATTATTCGTCTTCACAATGTCCATTATGTAAGCTATCCATTATGTGACCTCGATACTCAAACGATATGACGATATGTTCATTCCTTCATGTGTACTTAACTCATCACGTATATATGCCAATAAGGTTTGACTTGACCAGCGTATCTCTTATTAGGAGACCATTCTCCATGCATATGTCGCATCACTAACTGTAATGACGAGTCTTCTACTGTAAGTTTCTGCAACTCCTGTCTACATTTTGGAGTGGTAGATTTAGCGTATACCAAATTAGTCTGTTCACACGAGGAGTTAGCTTTCGAACCTAATGGTGCTCGAGTTTAGAGTAGCAACTACAACGAGCTCGTGTCCTGGACGATAAATGAACGGGTAGTTATACTGATCTAGCTTCATTCGCACATTTTGTAGACGTGACGAAACTTCGTTTAAAGATTGCTTGACGATGCCAAGTAACAGCTTATGGTACGTTTCAACAGTATTGGCTGCCCGTCAACATAATGGTGAAATCGTTAGAGTCCATATTTCACTCAGTGATGCTGTGTGTCGGTCAGAGAACAAGAAACATATTCAATAGATTGTCGATCCTGCATGACGGGACATCCTAGTTCATGACAGCTAGCATCTGCTATGATGACTACTGGTTTAGTGACATCAAATAGTTCTACTTGCTTACTGATTGCTGCTTTAATTTGAAAAATGGTCGAGTACGTTAGACTCGCATCCAAAGAAGGTGAACTCTGATAGATAAAGCGTGTATTTCGCAGAGTATGCCACTATGCCTAAATATCTACGAACGTCCATAACGTTCTCTGATATCTGCATATCATATATTGCACTGATATACGATTGATCTGCACTAAGTCGGTTAACTTTTTCACGTTTAAACTTGCACTTCTCTTTATTAAAACGAAGTCCTACTTTGATCACGACATTCCAATAAACTAGTCAAAGCTAACTAGTGCATTCATTAACTTGATTGAAGGCATTTGGATTACTTCTTATAAAACATCACCTAACTACCAATTCCTAGGGCGCCTTTGTGGTCTAGTCGGTAGCGCGTTGGACCACAGATCACTACCACCTGAGTTCGAATCTCGGCGTGGGCATATCTGAAGGGTGTTTCATCTTTGACTTCGCTTCATTACCTTTGAAAGTCGCTCGGCCCATTTAGCTTAACATGCATGTGCACAAAAGTGGCCGTAAAACGTGCATCATCACCATCATCATCATCCTAACTACTAATTCCAATAAATTATTCAAAGCTAACTAGAGTCAGCTAATTGTTAATTCAGACTGAATAAAGATTCCTTTGATTTGGCAAGTGATCTATATTCGAGAAGAATGAAACAGTATGTAAGGTCATGCCTTGTAGCAAAATATTATATTCTATAAGATGGAGTTCATTCAGTCAGAGCGTGGTCATCCAAATCTTATCTTCAAAAACTATGTTTATGTCCGACAGAAGGAACTCAGCGGTGGAGTGATTTCTTACACCACGTCTGTAAAGCTAGTCACAGTTCTTGGTGAAGAAATTGTTGGTAGAGTCAATGAGCACAATCATATAGCAGATGTAGCTAGTACAGAGGTTATCAAGGTCAGATCAACTATGAAAAGACGAGCTGAGACAACAGAAGAAACACCACAGGTGTATTTACTTTGAATCAAAAATTAAAGTACAGATATTTAAAAAAACTGCATATAATTATTTATTAAAAAAATGTGGGGCAATTGTCCGGGAGGGGGGGGGGTGGCAGTTATGGGGGGGCCCAATGGACCTTGCCAACCACTGACCTGAAAGAAAACTTCTTTTAGATCAATGTTGCCAACTAATTTTAGCGGGCTTTTACACTTCGGGTCACCGCCCAGAGCAGCGGGGGCGGAGTTTCATGGTTTTCACTGTAGGCTGGATTCTTGTTCTGAACATCTCGGTTTGAACAAAGATCTACTGCGTAATACAATTGGTATTCAGATAGGAAAATACTTCTAGTGATAGATTAATTTCTTGTTGTTCAGCTTATTCCATTATTAAATGTTGTTATTGTCAACAAAGTGAAGAAATCAGAGTAAATATTTCTTTAGCAAAATCCGCTAGTATCGGTTATCGCTTGAAATGGCGACAGACGGGGTTTGTTTACATTTTAAAATCAACTCATGGTTCACGTTAATTCACGAGAAATAACACCCAAATGCAACATATCAATGCCGGATTATGGCTCTATCAATCAATACTTTTATGTAGCACAATATGTCTCCGATTTGATGAGCATTTTCGATCAAAACAGCACACCCGTTTGTTTATTAGAATTATGCCATCTATGCCGGCGCATTATCACTGACATGCGCCTGTGTCATATGTCTGCTGCTAGACGATGGCGAACGTTCTACACGAAAAATGACCACAAATAAAACAAAACGTTGAAGATATCTCTGAAATGTCCTGGTAAAATGATAGTATTACAATTGCCATGTCCATTTTCGATATTATTATAAATGGCCAAAGATTGAAGAAACATTATGGGAAAGCCACTGCCTATACGTAAATGTTCGCTGCGAATACGGCAATCCGCTTGTACATGGGAAATGTATTCTGCGAACTACCACATAGAACTTCCAATTTAATCTATTTTGTTTACTAAATCAGTCTTCTTTGAATAGAAATATACTAAATATCATCTTATCTTTAATTTTCCTTTACTGAATGTTGGAATCGTGGATTATTATCACCGGCAATGATCGTTAAAATATACAAACACATTTCGCGTACACACTGAAAAGGAATGATGATCCAGACTCCGCGATTAACGGGTCGTGTTTACGACCAGATTTTTAGTAGTTCTAAATCATGCCGTCATATATCACCCGTCACGTGCTCGTCGTGAGTCCAGTTGTCATTTTATATTATTTCCACTGTTTACACGCTGACAGCTTGTGGCATTGCGGCGTAAGTTTTTCCTTTTGACACCATAACACGTAGTTGTATTTGTAAACTATTAAAGGGTGAGATGTTTTAGACTCTATTAGTATTAATCATAAACAAGGCATTCATTGATCACTTTTTTAACAAGATGGCGACTGCCGTAAACCGTCCGCTCTGACCCGTATGTCGTAATGTATTTATAACGCATAATAACTACTATAAAGGACACTTTATAAATATAATATTGTAAAATATGGAAAATAGCCGGAATTTATATTAAAAGAATCGGAAATATTAGTTATTTGGTTTGATTAAAAAATGCTAATATACACGAGCAATTTGTCATCAAATGTACGTTACTACTTTTAAAAACTATATTAGGCAATATTTGTTATTCGTCTATATGCAAAATTGTCTGATCTGTTGTCGTATTATATTTCAGTGAAATAATATGCTCATGTTAACATATCATCTCCTATTTTATCATTATGTTTAGTGAACTATTTATAGACGTGAAGTAAATAAATTAACGTTTGATTAATCTCATTATGGTGTAATAATCTACTATATATATTGTGTGTGTGTGTGTGGGGGGGGGGGAAGTATTATCTGATCAATGATAACAGAATGAACTTTGTCATGAATGTTATTGCCAACAAATGCAATTTACCAGTTGTCGCCAAAATGGTTTCATATAGTGTGAAGATCCTGTGTACAGCATTCTTTTTGACTACTATGGGTTTATATTTATGGCAGTTTGCACGCCTCAAACGGGTTCATTGGCCTGTAACTTCCATCTTATTGGCAAAGAAAAAAATCGACAGTTTGGAGGGAAATCCAGCGCGATCACGATACGAAAAAGCTACCTCAGTGGGTTCCACAAACTGTTCACAACAGACACGAATAGAATCGATCAGAAATCAATGTTTAAAAAGTGGCCTGATTAAGAACGAGCTGAGAGTAGAGCACGAAATTACCACCAAGAAGACATCCACTTTGCCAATAATAATTGACGATGGACATAGAGTACTATTCTGTCCCGTGTTGAAGGCAGCGTCCACGGCATTTATCAAGCTCCTAACAGGTATGACTGGCATACACCAACAGACTGATACCGTTCATAATCCGCGATATATACACGCCGTGGGACTGAAGTATCTGAGTGATTTCAATGCATCAGGGATTCGAATGAGACTGAAGAATTATTTTAAATTCATGGTCGTTCGTCATCCATTTGACAGACTACGATCGGCTTATGTCGATAAATTTACGGGTCCCGGGCCGGCCCATAATTATTTTCCGAAATACGTGGATCTGATCGAGAAATGTTTTCGTGGGAATCTGTCCATTGATGTCGGGGGTCAGCCAATGATCAGCTTCGAGCAGTTTCTCATACTTATTGCCAAACAACAGAGACGGTTTGTCAATGCGCATTGGCTAGACTACGTCAACAGTTGTCAGCCATGTCTGATCCAGTACGACCACGTCATCAAAATGGAATCCTTCGGCGAGGACCTCAAAGTCGTTCTGGATCATCTAAATCAGACAACGAACAAGAGCTTGGTGTTACCAAAACATGGAATACACAGATCGACATCTTTTGATGAAAGATTTCGTGAAGTACGCGATATATTCAGAAGTCTGGATAAAGACATCATTCGCAGGCTGCTAAACCGCTATCAATGGGACTTTAAATTATTCGGATATACTTGGAATAATAATAAGTCAGGGCCAGGCTGTGCTTTATATAACAAGAATAAACAGTGCTGCTAAGAAGTAATTGACGAATGTATAAACGCGAGTTCAACCAATAAAACATCCTTTATAATGAATACTTAATATAGAGGATGGTAATGATTGATTAATTCACAAATTGATTGATTCATTTATTGATACAACCTACATCTCTGATACAACTCCAGGATGATAATATATACATTATTTCACGTCAAGGTCGATTCATTATTCACTGACTAGAGTCTAGCGATGATGTCATATATTTATAATCTCGATATATCGTGTGTTCTAAAGCTGTAACTTTTAACTTTTAATAAATAGCGACATCATATATCATTTTCTTCGACAATTAACAGAGCATTTGTAGGAGATCTGAATCTGTGAATTAAAAAATATAATGTTACTTGGGTCATATTTGTTACAGCTCAGGCTTATTGAATTAATGTTTAACAAGCTACATTACCAAAGTGCCCACTTAGTGTACTGAGTTATTGTTTCTCCTATTAATTGAACATTTCTATACTTGTCAACTGAGCTTTGATTTTAAGTTATACATATTGTTATATATTAGCGGTGTTTTGTAGAACTTAGCAAAAATAGGTTTATAGCTCCATGGAGACATACTAGGTTTATGTACACCATTACGTTGGGATTTTATTTATTCTCTAAAGCACTCCTTCTAGGGCAAGTTTACTTTCAAATTATTATAAGGTAATTATATCTTTATGTATAAATCTTGTTGGAAATATAATTGTTTCTAAATATTATGTATTATTATGTGTTCTAAATATATGTTTGGCATGTAACTTAATGTATTTGCTAGCTTTGAAGTAATGCTATGTAATTTATTGTTATATATATGTTGCCATGTATATAAATGTTTATGCTACACTCCTACAGTGAATGATTACATGTAGGATGTAATAATGATTTCGAAATGTTATATTTTAATCAATTTGTAACATTAATTTTATCCACATTTGTCTTTATTTACAGGACAATAAATGTTATAATTATACTAACTGCTGTCGTATTTGAGGAATGGCAATAATCATCATACCGGCAATATTATATTACTCAATTCATTTCTCAGTATATGTGTCAACATGTAGGTACAGACATATTCTATTTAATAAAAAGGGACATAGAAATATCACATTTGCGACGATTAAAGTCTTGGTTAGAATATTAAAATATGTTTAGCTAAATAGGTGAATATTAATATGACTAATCACAAAATCCATTTTTGTATATTATACGAATCTAACTAACTAACTCTATCATATAAAAGACATTGCTATCTATATTCAGAGTTTATTGGGATAACATAACTACATCACTGCAAAATGATACTGATGATGATCTTGACATTATATTTTCTTTATAGGTCTGGGGGAGTGTGAAATCATGATTATTAAAAAATCAGATTGTTTTATTTAAATCAGATTTTTAAATCAGATTTTTAAATCGATGCTATTTTATTTGTTATTCTGGCGATAAGTCTATACATTGGTGACGCATTTCTTGCACGTTGACTGACATATTGCTTTCCCCACAACTTTAGTCTTATCAAAGTATAACCACACACTATTCTATTTTCTACAAGACATGGCAAGTTAACAAATATTAACATATACTGATACATTACCTGCTGTAAATTATACAATACTGTACTCTCAAAAGTTGCAATGTCTGGCTTTGTTTCTAGTATGTATTCAGTATGAGATAGCTATCAATAGTGAATCTATGTGAAGGCTCACCCTTGTATAACCATCCTGGCTGAAATGCTGAACATTAACTCAATGATTCCCTAAATAACAATAAATAAAAGATGAACGAATTAGACATAAGCTCCTTGAATAATTGATGGAATGAGAAAATGTTGACAGAAATATTTATGCCACTTCATTATAAGATACAATGTGCATAATACTAGAATGATAGAATGTGTGTGTGTGTGTGAGTGTGTCATGTACTTGTTAAAATAGCTTGAATCAAACTGCAATGTTTCTTATACATAAATTGGAACAATAAAAGATCTTTCCTGTACGTGCAAGTACATTTTATATACCCTAGGTTTAGTTCATATATTAGCGGTGGAAGAAACCAGATAAAAACCCCTATAATGGTTCTTTTCATATACAGCAGCATACCATCTAGTTCTACCATTTATAACCCGACAACATCGGGAGCCAGATAATGTTATATTTGAAATGAAAGTGTTCTGAAACAATTCTTTTGAGAGTTCACAAATGTTGAGTTTTCGACACAATATGTCAGATGAAAGACTCGAAAATATTTATAATATTTTGGTATAAGATATTGTTTATCGTTTTAGTGCGAATGAGGTGGGTGGTTCGGTGAGTGAGTCAGTGATTGAGTGAGTGTTTTATATCTATTTAGCCTAGCGGCTAGTCCCAATTGCGGTTTGTAGCCGAGAGATGAATCATCAAGCACGATTAGACGCTTAAAGTGGCAATTTATATTTAAAAAGGAAGGTGACATTTGAAGATCATATTTAGTGTGCATTGTATCGAGTGTGTAACTTCAGCTTAATCAGAAAAAAATACTCAACTGCAAAGTTATTGCCTAGAAAGTAAATATCACCGATCGGAGCTATATCTGGACCACAGAAGCGGGAGTTGTCTCTTCAGAAGCAGAATCGTGATATACGTATCCAATAAAAATAACGAGTCGATGTGCAAAATGAAACATCCTCCAGACAGAGCCCAGCCGGGGTTTGAAAGCAAGCGCAAGAGGTTTGTTGCCAAACGTTCAACAAGTTCGATGATAGACATGTCCCACAATGTAAAACACATCCTAGTGACAGGTGATTATAAAGCCCTATGCTTATAAGTGGCTGTCTCATTCCATCATGAAAAATATTTCCCGCCCCGAATGATCTACAGAAAACCTTTCCTAACTATTAACACTCATAGTCAGATGTGTATCAATACGTCAATTAGGAATCCTATACAGCAAGTGTCATTGCAATCTTAGATGACATATTGTAAAGATCATACATTTAGCATATAACTAAGGGCTTAGAATAATAAATTACTAAGTAAATATCATACTCCCGACCATAGTCTCAACCGATATCATATTCACCGTCGTTTAAGATTCGTATAGACAAACAAACATACACAAACACATTCGTTATATATATATATATATATATATATATATATATATATATATATATATATATATGATAGTAATATTTTTGTGGACCATTTTATTGTATGGCTGCTGACTTCAAATTAGGTAGGTGGTTGTAAGAGACGTATTTTTCTCGCAACATCGCACAATTGCAACGGGAAGTGATTGACGTTTTTTTAATGTTTGTTTGCGCGCTTAATGATGTATTCTAGTCAGATTCCTTTGTTTGATGACGGGGAGTTTTCTTTTATGATTTTACTTTACTATTATTAATATTGCCTTCTTTAGAGTCCAATTGATGTTGTCTGACGGAAGAGCTTTTGAATATGAGATAGTTTTACTTCGATTGCTATCAGAGTATATATATATATATATATATATATATATATATATATATATATATATATATATATATATATAAAGAATGTTTGTGTATCTTTGTTTGTCCATACGAATCTTAAACGACGGTGAATATGTTTCAGCAGTAATAAAAAGTCTAACGCTCCGGTCGAGGCAGGAGGCAGTGGTTACCAGACCGTAGGATATGCCCAAATAGATTTATAGATAACCAACTCCGACTCGTATTCTCAGAGTTTCAGAACTTCCGATAGGTGTCCGTCCTGGGGCATGTCAAAACCATTTTGATCTGATCTGGAGACTTGGCAGAAGCAAATCCCTGTGATTCATATTGGGGCATTGGTTCCTCCGGCGGAAACGGCTATCTCCAGGAACAGTCGCTGGCCAGGTAATAACACAATGGGAACAATATCGGTGGATGTGAGGAACCTACTTCGCGACGAAACTCAGATACTAGAATAACCATCAGCGGACATGGTGTTAGTCACGTGACCTTATCAGCGGACATTGTGTTACTCACGTGACCGTATTACTGATACTCGTTGTCAGTTAAATAACTGTTTATCATGTTTATGTTTATCTTAAATACGACCCCGTTAATATTCTGACAATGTACTCACTTGACCGAGCTTTTCACAATATTGTCATGGTTCTAAATGTTCAATATATATATATATATATATATATATATATATATGTGTGTGTGTGTGTGTGTGTGTATGTATGTATGTGTGTATGTATGTATATATGTGTGTAATACATGCAGATGTATATGCATGCGCACGCACCAGTTTAGAAATATTTATACATAAGTATGTGTACTCAGAACTTGCACGTTTGTTTGTGCGGATGATTAGTTATATATGTGTGTACTATTCCATGGGCATGACACAAAAGGAAAGGATTAAACTCTTTATCCTAACAAAATTTAACCCATTTACGTAACATTATTATATTATTGACACAGACGGTTCATGATATTTGTCATTGCTTGTCTGTACACGTAAAATATTAATATAAATGTAAAATGCATATGTATTCTGTCATATTGTAACAATATCTATCATCGGCCCAATTATGGATTTAACTTTGTGTTCATGCCCTTTACTGTCACATATTAGAGTACTACCACTTAAGTTGATGAACTATGTTTACTCCTTTTATCCACCTGATATGTTCATAATTGTTAATTGTAATTTCGGATGTATATACTATATTGGGAACTGTGTATGCATGTTGGGGTTGTGTTGTGCTTGTCATCGAACAGTAAGGTGTCAAATTTATCTCTTAAACCTTGTCATCCCCACTCTGACATGTATGTCAACAGTGTCGACCGACTGCTGGGGTGTATTTTTGTTTTCTATAATTCACCATGAGTGTATCTATTAGCCTATACAGGAGACGCATTGGTCTGTGGAGCCTCCATGATTCGAGACAAAAGACGCCTCACGTGAAGTCTCAGACTTGGCATAACGGAACATTCTGTACAAATATCATCTTGATTCTGATACTATTGTTATCGAGTGATGTACATCCTAACCCTGGTCCCAATCACCCTAAGAAATAAATTGACATATGTCATATAAATGCTAGTATGATAATGAGACGTGTTCATATCTCAAATTTGAAGAAATCGAATCTCATGTGATACATTCCATGAAGTCAGATATTGTTTGCATCAGCGAAACATGGCTGGACAAGTCCATACCTGATATAGCAGTTGATATCCCAGATTATAACATTCACAGAAACGACAGAAATCGTCATGGGGGAGGGGGGCGGTTAATGTCACTAACGGTCTTGTTGTCAAGCGCAGACCGGACCTTGAACGTAATGACTGTGAGAGTGTCTGGTTAGAAATCTTAACAGATAGAAAACATATCCTGTTAGGTACTTATTACCGACCTCCCGTATCACAGGGTAATCGCAGCAACATTGTTGATAACTGACTGTCCCTGTTGGTAGGAGACTTTAATGATCGATTTCGCCAGTCAGTTATTTGATACGATAAACACTTATAATCTGAAACAGGTTATTACTCAACCCACTAGAAGTGACGCAAATGAGCAACATATACTTGATCTGATGATCACGGATTCACCCGGTCTCCTGTCACATGTGTCAGTCACTCCACTGATTGCAAATCTGGACCACTTCGATATATCTCGTAGTCTTGCCTTTGATGTTATTAATAACAAGAATTACTTTCGTAAAATATGGGACTATGAAGAAGGTAATTGTGAAGGACTAAATGCTATTCTGCACAATGATCTGGACACAGTCATATTTAATGAACCGAATATTGATGTAATTGTTTAGAAATGTAATACTGTACCAATCCAGTGTGCTTCATTCATACTTTATCCCGAATCGAACAATAACTATTCGACCACAGGACAAACCATATATAACACGTCAGTGTAGGAGGAGGGCTGATAGAATTAGAAATAAATGGCACAAGACTCCAGCGTACACGTAGCCCATTCCAGGAGACGTGACGTCACGCCAAACGACAAGCAGCCAAGATTGAATAACATAATAAACTAATGACAAAGTTAACATATGACTATATCAGATCTGGGTCAATTACTTGGAAATGTAATATATTACTATTACTTCTGAGTATTACTATTACTATTACACTTGATATTGAACGTAATATATTATTATTACTATTACATTTCTTACTATTACTATTACTATTATATTTTTGCTGATGCTATTATTATTATTATTAGTAGTAGTGGTAGTGGTGGTATTGGTAATGATAATGATAGTGCTGGTAGTTTTATATGTTACTAGGTCACTCTCATCATAAGATAATACAAAACAAAACTTCATTTACATATTAAACCAACGCTGTTCAGTTGACCTTACCTAATTACACTTAACAACTTGTAAATTCACAATAGGTGAATAATTTCCATATATGCCTGTCATGGCTGAATGAGCATGATTAGCAAGATAATGTATAAAACAATACCAGGTAATACACCATATATAGATTCTTTATTGGGGGATAATTAGGAGCCCATGGTAATCAACTTGGATTCGGTTAAGTACACAGTACTTAGTCTGTTTCAAATGGAGTGACTTCTCAGTTACAGAATCAATAATGAACAATATTATAAATGACAATTTTATTGAGCAGCCAATCAGGTGACAGTGAGATTTGACAATGCAGTGACATATCTGGCAAAAGGTATTGTGTGTCTGACAAAATGTTATAGCAAAGTAATAGTGGATTACTATTACTTTATCAATTATTACAATTACCCCAGGTATAGACTATATACACCCGAAAGGTTACTGGAAAACTATTAAATCTGTCATGGGTGTCAAGATGAAACCATCAATAGGTACACTGGTAACTAATGGAAATGAAATAGTTAATACAAAAACTAACGCAGATTTACTTAACCTGTATTTTGCCACACAATCAACTTTGAATGACACTCCACGTGCATTGCCACCTCTATTCATGACCACGCCACACAGACTGGAGAACACCAGCAGAAGTGAAACACCCCATTTCCATCTTAGATATATCTAAGGCTAATGATCCTGACTTACTCACAGCTAAACGTTTAAAAAGTACTGGTGCAGCCTTTGGAGGAACTATTAGTAAGATTTTTAACTTGCCATTTGAAACTGGCAAAGTTCCACAAGTATGGAAAGAAGCCAACGTCACTCCTGTGTTCAAAAAAGGGGAACGTCATAATGTGAGTAACTATAGACCCATATCGCTACTCTCTACCGTGGGCAAGCTTCAAGAAAAAGTTGTTGTTAAAAGATTATATGACTTTTGTCAAAAACATACGCTTTTAACATTGCGGAATTCAGGGTTTAAGCCCAAGGACTCCGCCATGAATCAGTTTCTCACAGTAACAAACCAAATTTATAATGCTCTCGAACACGGGAGTGATATAAACATAGTCTTTTTAGATATATCAAAAGCTTTTGACAGGGTTTGACACATTGGACTTCTTCATAAACTGAGAACTATCTGTGTTTGTGGCATACTCATTGATTGACTGTCTGATTATCTATCAAATAGAACACAGATAGTCGTCACCAATGGCAGAAACTCCGATTGGATCATAATTGAAGCTGAAATCCCACAGGGATCAATACTTGGTCTATTATATAAAATCAGATATATATTTGTATGCGGACGACACCATCCTTATGAGAGTTGTGACCGACCCCCTTTTCACTGAGAAATTCTCATGGGAGAGTCATATTCAAGACAGAGTCTCAAACGCTGCTCCTACCTTAAATACTTTAGTTAGGTGTAGTCGTATTTTTCCAAGAATTGTGAAGGAACATATATATAAAACCTAAATTAGACTAGTTCTGGAATACGGATGCACGATTTATGAAAATTCCCTACACTGTGTATAAAACTGTTTGAAAAAATCACAGAGGAGTGCTGGATTAGAATGCACAGGTGCCTACTAACACACAAGTCATACAACACTTATGCAAGAGATTTCGTGGTCACCTCTAAAAATCCGTCACAACTATCTTAAACTTTGCCAGTTGCACAGGATCATTTGTGAACCATTTCCTCCATATGTCAATGATTTGCTTCCCCTTGAAAGATCTGACGGACAATACGAGCTTCGAAATGATAGCAGACTGAAATTGTCCCGAATACGTACTGAGACATACAGGAAATCATTTCTGCCATCCTCAACGAGATTATGGAATAGTCTCACACCTAATCTACGCAATTATACATCCCATAATGCTTTCAAAGAAGTCTTGAAGCTAGATCTCTTCTCAAAGTCAAACCGGCTCTTCTCTTACGGTTCAAGAGAAGGACTTGTCAAACACGCAAGGCTTAGGATGGGAATTAGTGCCATAAACCAGTATAGATGGAAATATAATTATATACATGACACTGCATGTCCTTCTTGCAATCAAAGACACGAAGACGTAGTTCATTTTTTCTTGGAGTGTCCCACATATCAAGCGTCCCGTAAAAACCTCATGCCTCTTTGTTGGCGATATCCTACCCGATATATATATATAGGATCGAAATTAATAACACCTAAGACAGCAATTGCACCCTAGTATCCAAATAATTCTGCCAGGAATTTGATGTGGCATCAAATATTTACTGTCTGGTTTATCAGCTGAAATAATATCGATTGGTAAAAACATTGTAATGAAATGACCCCGGACTTAAGAAATATGAAACTCAATAGTTGTCGTACAGATGCCCAGAAACTGTTCCATTTCTAGTTTAAAGAAGTAGGATATGGGCTGGAATACCGCAGTATGCTATTGAATAACAAACCAAAAAATGACAGAAAATGTTATTGCCGAGAAGCTGATACTAGATTTACTGATGTCTAGGTCAGTCTTATCTTTCCAGCTGCTACTATATTTAATTTAAATTATTGACGAGATGCAGAGTTGGGGAACTATGGTATCAACCATCCCAAATTACTGTTGGAACACTTTATGATAACTATCAACAATACAATGCCGTTATTTGATGATTGACTGTGTAGGAATGAATTGAAAGAATTCATAGATACATTAAGAATCAAGGCTGCTACCCCTTCAGTATTTGAAATCATTTACACAGAAGACAAAGCCAGTTATAGACATATAGTTCTTGTTGTGCATGGCACATTCCTCTATCAGCTGTCAACGTCAGTTTGTGTATGTGGTTATTCCACAGTGAAAAGGATTAAAACAGACTGCAGATCAAACATGACTATAAATCCATTTGAAGGAACAAAAAATCTAACCAGTACGATACTAGTAAAGCTATCAGCAGGTGTTAGCTCTCTAGTGAAAGGGATTACAGGCCAATTGTAGGAACTGATGTAGATATGGAATGATATTTAGTTTTTTATAAACTGTATTGGCAAATTGAATGAAGAAACTTCTGTTGTTACATAATACATTTCATGTGACTGTGCATTATTTGTGCAATGAATTAATTTTATTAGACATTAACAAAGCACATCTGCCGGCTGTTCCTTCTACAACATAAGTGTGAAAGGCGTTAATATTTCTAACACATATAACAATATATACAAATTTCAAATAGTACAATATTAATATTAAATGTGTGTATTACCAGTGCTTATTTATTGTAGGATACATAAAGATCGCAAAACAATTTCTTGAACTAATACTTAAGATGCATGCACTGCAATTAAATATTTTCAATGAATTTGCTTCCTAAGAAAAAGGTTTTTAAGTTACTTATAGTACTTACTTAAGTTACTTACTAGTCACTTATTTCTATACCAATGATATTAAATATAGAGCAATTTTTTTAATCGTCAATTAAATATTTCATTTCATTTAGTTAATGAAACAAAGAGATTTTTCATAATCTCGGTGCTTGTTCCATTAACACAAATACCAGCCCTGTGAAGTGCACAGAAAGCGAGCATTGCAGACTCGTTTGAGAGTGTGACACCATGGTATGTGATACTCTATACTTATTTTATGGCAACATCACCCAAATACCACCTCCTACTGCTGAACTGCCGTCAAGGTTGAAAGGTGCAGGAATTCTATCCAGCAGACAAGGACAAAAGAAATTTGCACAAAGTTGAGACAATGTCTATTGATTCCCGAGTGAGTAGAATGTCTCAAATATAGTAAGGTAATCACAACATTATCAGCTGGAGACACGATAGCCATTGATCCGGTGTCCCATAAAAACTGTTTGTCTTCTTCCTGCAATCGTCACAGATCCCTATCCCGTAGATGCTCGGTTGATAGCACTCGAGATGGGTGCAATCATGTTGTATGTTGAAGAATCTGGTTGTCTGGGAGGAGACATCAATCATGTTTTCAAACTGACAGACCTGAAGTCTTTATATAAAGAACATCTTCAGAAATTGGGAGGCAACCCAAGAAAGGAAATTCATTCAACAAGGTTAGCTCAAATCCTCCTGCAGCATATCCCTTCCTTGGATGACCACGACAACAAATCTGGCATAATTCTGTCCTTCAAGAAAGATCTTAGTGATGTACTTCTTGATGCACGCCATTCTGATACATATAACGCAGCAGTCATGCTTATGAGGGTGGCCAATCTACTGTGTAAAGATTTGTTCCAGAAGAAGCCTTACTATGATGGTAGCCTACGTGAAGACCAGTATGACGATCTATGCACATCACTCCCAAACATAGTCAAGATGATTCTGGTTGGTGTACATGGAGAAATTACAACATATGACAATGAGATAATCATATTTATTCAAACTAATGTGTATCCTATTTATTGATACCTAACCTGCCATGTCATGTGTACTGCAGTCTCCAATATTACAGAGCTGGTTATCTTCAACTCTGTCAAGTGAGGGCGGATAGAAACCAAATCAGCAAAACAAACTGACACGGTATAACCTGGATCGAGAGACTACTTTACTCTTGTATCTTGGCCTTCTCATCCATATAAAAGGAGCAAACGGGATCTCATAGATACTCTCTATGTCTATGTTATAATTGTGTCATATGATAGGGTCCTAAACTTCTTGACAGATGAAGCTAATAGAGCATTGATTTGAGAAAGAGGTTTGGTCTGTCCATCAATCCTCCGAGATGGGCTGTTTACCACCGGAAACCTAGTTAATATAGACAATAAATTAACCTCCATATCGCGACACAGCATTATCAATCACACAACATCTGATATATGACAACCATGGTGTAGAGACGACATCTGAAGCTGAGGAACATAGCATCAAATCGAAGTCAATCAAACCAATATCTGACTCTTATACCACTGTCCCACCCATATTATGCGTCAACTGAAGCCCATCTTCTACGGGTTGTCAAAATTCCCAAGCCATGTGTCATCTGAAGATACAGATAAAATAGGGAGATATATTGTTCTTTTATACCAACGCACATCTTCCCTCAGTAAAGTTATTGAAGTCAGGAAAAGAATGTCCGGATACCGGAATCGTAAGATAGAGAACATTCCTCCAACTACACATTGACTTGACCAGCATGTGAATCGGGCTATATATGGCCATGTATGGGGGCAATGTCTTCATGGTGACCCCACCCTATCCTCTCTTGAGGTACAGGGTTGATGACGACTCACCGTGGACACCATGCAGGAACTACTGAGATGTGTCTGTATGATAGCATGCCAGGAACTACTGAGATGTGTCTGTATGATAGCATGCCAGGAACTACTGAGATGTGTCTGTATGAAAGCATGCCAGGAACTACTGAGATGTGTCTGTATGATAGCATGCCAGGAACTACTGAGATGTGTCTGTATGATAGCATACCAGGAACTACTGAGATGTGTCTGTATGATAGCATGCCAGGGGAAATACTGAGATGTGTCTGTATGAAAGCATGCCAGGAACTACTGAGATGTGTCTGTATGATAGCATGCCAGGAACTACTGAGATGTGTCTGTATGATAGCATGCCAGGAACTACTGAGATGTGTCTGTATGATAGCATGCCAGGAACTACTGAGATGTGTCTGTATGATAGCATGCCAGGAACTACTGAGATGTGTCTGTATGATAGCATGCCAGGAACTACTGAGATGTGTCTGTATGATAGCATGCCAGGAACTACTGAGATGTGTCTGTATGATAGCATGCCAGGAACTACTGAGATGTGTCTGTATGGAAGCATGCCAGGAACTACTGAGATGTGTCTGTATGATAGCATGCCAGGAACTACTGAGATGTGTCTGTATGATAGCATGCCAGGAACTACTGAGATGTGTCTGTATGATAGCATGCCAGGAACTACTGAGATGTGTCTGTATGATAGCATGCCAGGAACTACTGAGATGTGTCTGTATGATAGCATGCCAGGAACTACTGAGATGTGTCTGTATGATAGCATGCCAGGAACTACTGAGATGTGTCTGTATGATAGCATGCCAGGAACTACTGAGATGTGTCTGTATGATAGCATGCCAGGAACTACTGAGATGTGTCTGTATGATAGCATGCCAGGAACTACTGAGATGTGTCTGTATGATAGCATGCCAGGAACTACTGAGATGTGTCTGTATGATAGCATGCCAGGAACTACTGAGATGTGTCTGTATGATAGCATGCCAGGAACTACTGAGATGTGTCTGTATGATAGCATGCCAGGAACTACTGAGATGTGTCTGTATGATAGCATGCCAGCAACTACTGAGATGTGTCTGTATGATAGCATGCCAGCAACTACTGAGATGTGTCTGTATTATACATCAACTATGTTTATGTGCTGGACCATGCATGCAGGATCACTGATTGAATGTCTTTTGATAGCTATGCCAACTCATTAGTTGTGTCTTTGTATACATGCCATATACTACTGAGATGTGTCTGTATGATAGCATGCCAGCAACTACTGAGATGTGTCCGTATGATAGCATGCCAGGAACTACTGAGATGTGTCTGTATTATACACTCAATTATGTTTATATGCTGGACCATGCAGCAGAGAGTCAATGATTGAATGTCTTTTTAGTTGCCTCAATTCATTAGTTTCCTTATTTGTCATACATCCAATATATACTTATTCTGGTAGTTCCATTTTGTAAATTTGTCGATTTTAATAGTTAATTTTTAATTTTGCTCATATTATTGTATTTCATCCAGAAAACCCTAGGTTTAAATCATTATGCTTTATTATCAAAGCGATTTTCACCAAGGTCAATTATTGACCTAGGGACTTGTATCAGGTGCCGATTTGACATTTAGCCCCTGGCATCTTTATTTAAGGCCCCCCTATCCAGAATAACTAGCTAAGGTGCAAGACATTGCGTTATGATAAATCATAACAAGAATTTTGTACAGTACAAATATTTACAGACCAGACACTTTAAGAGACTTGACTCTCGCAAAGTCTTTGATCATTTTGTCGAAGTCAATCTCTCTGAGAATATCGTATTTAATACTCATCACTGCTAAATGATTGAGCCTATCGTGGCTCATTTTAGTACGGACTCTGTTCTTAATGAACTTCAGTTTACTGAATGAACATTCTCCAGAACAGTTTGTGACCATGAATAGCAAGTCCATTCGTAGCATTATCTCGAGATTTGGAAATGTATCCTCAAATTTCTTTTTCGTGTTTTCCTATTTTGGGAAGTGCTTCATGGATTTGGTGACATCCTTAGATGACTGCTTATACTGCATCGGATCGACAGGACCATTCTGTTGGAGAAACCGTCTTTGCAACAGGTAGAGGACCCGATTCAATAGTCTTCTGTGAGTCTGTAAGACTTTCATAACCATGTGTCAAACTGTGAAAAATACATAAATTGCTTCATTGAAGTAAAAAATACAACAGGTACTTGACAACATTCAGGTGCTGCTTGTCCAACTAGAATAAGTAAATGTCCATTACGGAGTGTCCAAACCGCATGATGATCTGTATCTGACATTTTAACTTGAAGACCATTGTATCTCCCACTCATTGCTGAGGCGTTATCGTAAGATTGCCAACGACAATTCTGAATTTCAGTGTCATGGTCTGCAAGGAATTTCAGCAATCCTTCAAAAAAGTTTGGGGATTTGTGTCCTTCATTTGGCAAGAACTTCACAAACCGTTCAACTGGTGTATCATACTCAATGTATCTGAAGATCACAGTTAGTTGATCAACATGACCTTCATCAGCTGTGGAATCAAGAGAAATTGAATATAATTTTGACAGTTGTATGCATGAAATGACTAGTAGCTTTAGGAAACTTTGCCAATATTGCTCAATTCGATCCCCTTCTTGTGCAAGTGCAGTATCTATACACCCAGAATTCGTTTTATGACCTGTAGCTGACAAGACTGCTTGAATGTGATCTTTTAATTACTCATCTTGTAACACTCATTAGCTTGCAAAAGAAGCAGCTAGTGGACCATTTGCTGGTGAAAAACAAAACCAAGAACGTACACAACAACTTCCCCATTTCGATTCCGTTGCTCAAACGTATATAGCTGGTTTACATTTCCGACCGACTTTTTGTATTGCGGATTTAAGCAGCAGCAATAGCTATCCTGACCTCTCAGTTCATATTGTAGATTAATCATTAATAATTTGAATATTGTAATTTCTTGTATATTTTTCATGTGAACTTAATAAATCCATCTATCTAAGATATGTATACTTGTGTGTCGTCTACATATAATTAAATGATTGTCTAATTTGTGCCTGTGAATAAGAGAGCTAAGTGGGGTTGAATACAAAGTAAGCAGCAGCGATCTAAGAACAGAGCTTTGGGGAACGCCGCAGAACACAAATGTAATGCATGTTACTTATAAACAATTATATGTTGTAGCGGCCGACTGCCATGAGTGTACACACCAGTCTATGTATCTTGAGAATAAACAGTTCTGTTACACCGTTAATGTTATTCCATTTTATAGTTTAAGACATGTTTATTAAATAAATTTTAATGTTTATTTGAATAAATTTTAGTACGTATATATATACTTGGCATCAGATGTAGTATTAATTGATCATAATCCAAGTTACTATAAAACAGAAAACGAATATTACATAAAATCATAACTCCTAATTTGCATCTATAACTTCTTATATAGGCCACTAATCAGCTCATTGCCATGTTGAAAATAAGCACAGCAAACATATAGACTAGTTACGATATGTCTTTGATACGAATATTTGTTACTTCACCGAACTGTCTTGGAACGAAATACATTATGTCTTCTTTGAACAAGTTTAGATATAATAGAATATTAATTATACGCTGTTTGCATTTTACTGAGAAATCGTCTGTAGTGTGTCGGGTAAGTACAGTCATATACATCGCCTTATTTCAGTAATCATCTGCTTGTTCTAGTTTATCATGCTGAAGTTGGGCGATAATAAGTGTCAGCGCCATTTAACATGGTTAGCCACCCATGATGTAGTGAGCCAAGAAATTAATCTCTGAAAAAGTTTCAACCTCTTGTTGGGATCGAACCTGTGATACACCCACAACACTGTGACACCACCACATAGCATACCTGCAATATATATAGAGATATTGCTATATAGGAATTTACCCCGTTCAATGTTTAGAATGGGCCAAAAAAGATATTGTCCACAACTTAATTTACCACTTAAAATGTTTCTTCCATGACAATATAAACTACTTGGAGTAAGTATTTCAAATATGTATTCAGAGTACCTACTCATGGTAAAAAGTATTAGGCAGAAAAATGGTTGGAAAAATTGGAATTAATAAATTTGATGTGGAATTGGAATTGACCTCATGTCTGTCTGATAGTCTTACTGTATTAATTCACCACAAACTGATGTTAAAAGGTTAGTACATTAGGAGAACCTTTCTTTTAAATGTTCATGGTGTTTGTTTGAAGTCTTCTGCTCATCACCATTGGTATCACAATTCCACTCTGACAGCAAATGACATATACAAGACTGTACAAAGCTAAATTTTGCATAAGAGATATGTGGTCCTTTGCTTCAAAACATGTTTTGGGCATGTTGATTGTTTTCGTTTGCAAGACCTCAAGATAAATAAAGTTATGTTTTTTTCTGAATAAAATGTCAGTTGCTGTTCAATTCTGAATTTGTGCTGAATATCACAGCTTTAGTCCACAGAAACTGTAAAGTCATCAATTTACATTGTTTTTGTCATACATCTGGGCGACAATGCGGTATTTTCACTGGTGTCCCGCACATTTACAACCAGTTGTGTGCGGAAGAGAAGACCACTCTATTGATGATTTCTGCTAACTGTACTGCTGCTGAGTCAAATAGCTCAGCTTGAAAGGTAAGGTTTTGCTTTTTATATGATTAATTCTGGGATCAAAGTGGTTTTCTAGTTAATTTGATCTGATATTCATATCTCTTTCCACAATTTTGAAGTCATATGACGGCAGTGCAAATCTGGAGATGTTTTGTTGAAGTACACATTTGGTGATTTTTGTAGCTTTTCTATGCCCATATCACCTTCAGACTACACCATATGTTAGAATATAGTGATTTTAGATAAAGGTTGATGTTTTCAATGAAAGACTGCAGTGTGACTTTATTTACCTACAACTTTCTGCCTTTTTTATGCTCATAACATAGGACACGGATTGGTGTTGCTGCCTTCCAATATCATCACTTTTCTTATAGATGGAAAACAGTTGTCTCATCAGTATAGAATTTTACTCTTTTCAAGCCAAGATTAACTCTAATAATACAATCTCAACATTATTATTATCCATTAGTGTAAGTGTTTGTATTTTCCCTGTTTTATTTCTCACATGAACTTGACAAATTAAGACATCGCATTATGTACATAAATGGGACACAAATGCTGTCTTTGTTATGAGTAGAAACATTGCTGGTTTGATCTATGTAAAATTAATGGTCAACTTTGATTTCCAAGGAATGAAAGTAAGCACATTTTTTACAAAATAGAGAAACAAAGCATCTTCTCTTTATTCTTTGTGTGTCATATCACAGTGTAGTAATTCTGATCAGAAAAAGGTCACTCTTTTGGAGGGCCCAGAGCTGTTTTTAAGCAACTAAAATGTCTATTGTCTTAATCTTTTAATTTTTATCTACATGTACCCAACTAACAGGACTGTTATTATGTATATCCTCATTTATTTGTCCATATCAAAATATCATTAAACCACTTAAACTGGGTAGTGTTATGTAAATCATTCTTTATTGTCAAAAGTGTCCTGTCTAATTCAATCTTCTTTATGCTGTAGAAGCTGATGATGTGAATGTCCACTTCATGAAGAAGACCGGTGGTCACTATGTGGGGCCAAATATCAATGACTTGTCATTTGTTTTCCTTGGGGAGATTTTGAGAATTCTGCCAGACCCCTCCCCCCCCCCCAATTGATGGATGTGGGAGATATTTCTTTTGAACAAAAGAAATAAAATCACCTTTTTGAAAAGAAATGCTGGTCTTTGTTATTTGTCTTTGTATAACTGGTGTTACAGTTATGCGCAGAAGACAAAATGGTCAATTGTTCTTTTGTGCTACTTTTTCTCACATTCACACCATGTGCTTATTGTCATTGTTTTACACTTGAAATGAGTGAAGTTCAAAGGGCAAGTCTTTTCTCACTTACCTTTCATCATTTCTTCAATGTTGAAAATAATATCCAAGTCTTCTGCTCATAATGGTGTCCTTTTTTCCGTATTTCTTTTTTAATGTCCTTTTTATAAACATATAGAATGTTTTAATTAATTTAACACATAAATCCACTGTTTAGATCATATCACTAAAAAGCTAAAATTTGTGTTTTCTATGGAATTTTAGTACACAAATTATGAGCAAAGGATTTTCCACATAATGAGTTTAATGGCTATTTAAATTCAATTTAAGAAAGGTATTGCTCTATAAAGTGAATTTTTGGTTGAAAGAGATATATGACTCATTTGTATTACTTTGTGTACCCATGATTGAATCTGTGCATATATATACAGTAGGCCCTGGTTATACCACAGTCTGCTATAACACAAAATCGGATATAACACATGGACCCAATTTGTGGAATCCACATCAGAGCATTTTTGTGCGAAATGGCATGAAATCTGCCACTGACTGATAAAAAAATTCAAAATCATTTGCATGTGTTTTCACAGTGTGTAATTCATAACCCATGGCCACAACTTACCCACAAGTAAATTTATTGATCACAAAGTTAATTACACACCTTGGCTCATTCAAACAAACAGCCCAATCATAACCCTCATTTATTGTGTGACTCCACCCACTAAATAAGTTTGATTCTGTTTGTTAATTCACAGCTATTGCGTATGTTTTATTTATTGCAATTATGAATCATATGTTGTGTATAAAAAAACCACTGTTTTGATCATATTGTATCAGCTGCTACCTTCATCTGAAAAACACTTACTTATGTTTATATTTAAGTCAACAAATGATTAAACAATTACTGGGAACATTTATGAAATAAACAGTTATATGTAATCTTCAAAGATGGTGCCAAATGAGGTGAATACATGGACTCCCTATTTTTACCCAACCCAACAGTGCTCTGTCTCGCTTCGCAGTTCACCTATAACATGGTCGACAGGTTGTAGAACCTAATGATCATGTTATAATGGGGGGGGGGGGTGGCTCCTATATATACACACACCAATATGGTTCCACTATAACATGGATGTTGGGATCCACAAGCTGTTGACCGTTTTATAGGTGGACTAATGAATTGAGACTGTTCAGTTGCGATCATCATCATGATCTGAGGTGAAAATCTGGAGTCCCTGTATTCACCTAGTTGGATGTGTGCAACTCCATCTTATTGCATGTAGTGTGTGTTTTAAAAGTGTATGTTGTCTCTTGTTTATTTTAGTTTCAACATGTCAAGGTCAATCACTGGGTTTATGCTGATCCAAGACTTAAAGAAGGACTTGAAAGCGGAGTCTTCAAACATAAAAATCACCCAGGGATCATGCAATTGAAAAAATGCTATCTACCCGAACATTTAGAGGAGACCATGTACATGCTAGCAGAAAGTAAAGTTTCTCTGACTTCTGTTATTGTAACCTGTTTTACTTTTGTCTTGCTTGCTTTTACCACTGAATGTTTTGCACATACACACACACACATACACACTACTTAGATGTAGATAATGCTGGTTTAGGTAAAATTGTTTTATTTACAATCTGGCCCCATACTTAGCTCCTAATTTTTTTGTGATTATCAAGGGAAAATCAGTGCATATCATAGCAGGCTATACACAAATATTCAAAGAAAGTTTTAACACTTTGTATTTGTCAGAGTGAAAAATGTTACCAAACAATCACTAATTACCAAGTTTGTCAAATAATTATGTCATAATTATATCAAATCCATAATTATATCAGATACAGAATGCCATATTGAATGCACAGCACAATAATTGATCTAAAGCTGAGAAGATGCCAAAATATAAATCATATCCTGTTAGTTATAACTTGAAGGTGATCACGAGAGTTCATAATTGTGGATATTATCAAAAGGAATGGACCTATTTTATATTAAGTTCAGTTTTATTTATTAATCCCCAAACACATTAAACATATACAAATTTATACTAAGTTCATGGAATGAAGGGTCGCAGAATATAGGGTGGGAGTAAACATCCATTTTTTATGATCACTGATAGCAGCATATTAATATACATGAAGTGGCATTTAGTGTTTTCAACATGACAACACCAGTGTTAGCCATATTATGTTGTTGAATTCATCATTCCAATTTGATTAAAAATTGTCATTTAGCCAACATGTCAATAACATACTGATTGGTTTTCCTAAATTATGCAATATTGTGGTTGTCTTCATGATCTGAAATGAATAAAATACATCATGAAATGAACTGGCAAATAAGTCATGTCAAGTAAGCCTAGGCTATTCCAGTATACCCTCTTCTATAAAAAGTGTGGGGAGGTTATTGTGGCTGGTTGTGTACAGCATGATTTGATGTACAACCCTTGAAAGTCCCCTTCTTTATAGATAAGATGGTACCAATATATTAGTTGGTGCAATTGCATGGTAATAAATATTAGGATTTGTTTGGTTACTACAATGTATCTTTATTTATTATAAACATAAGCTCAACAAATTTAAGCATTGAAGATTGGGGCAGTTGTTTACACTTTGCAGAAATACTGTCGTCGTTAGTGGGATTATATAAAGTGTGGTCTGTTTTGTTTACTAATAACAAGTATGATCAGGGTGCTAATATACCAATTGTGTTCCATTACACAATGTGACAAATACTTCTTCGTTTTCTGCTCCAGAATATCCAGAAGATCAGCTAAAGACTGCCGCCCAGAAGTTATATAATTATTTGTGGAGTCGCCATCTACCACCAAGTGATGCCAGCATACAAACTAAAGCTGTGGTTCTTGAAAGCAAATTGACGAAAAAGAGTTTGTATATGTCATACATTGTTTAGTATTAAACTATCATTGTTATTAATGTTTGCGATAGAACATGTGCATCGTAGTGAAGGGTTGATAAATGTTATTGTTACATTAAAATACTTTATGATATGCTTTGTAGAGAAGTGATGCAAGTCTGAACATGGCTCAAAACTAGCTATACACTCGTAATGGAAATGAAACTTCGATACGAGTTAATTTTCATAGAATGCGTTAGGAAGAATCAGGGTTGACTCTTGCAAGTTTTCACAGGATTTCAACGTTGTATTAATACACTTTTTCTTATATATTACTAAGGAATACACTATTAGGTTTGGAATAAATTAGTTTACTTTGTTGCAGAAGTATTCATGAAAACAACATTAATAAAAATTATAACTCCATGCCCTCAACACCTCCATCACCAAAATGTATGTCAAATACTATTTGCTCCTGACACAAATAATGGCCCCCACCTGCTCAGATTTTGTATCAGCTGAAAAGTTCAGTCTCTGTTCAGTTTCATCCCTACAATGTTGAGTACCCAGACAAATGAAATAGTTAGTTCTTGTAACATGGTCTTCAATGTAAGTCACAATGGTTTAAATGTTTGGGCACAATATTTACGATGTGAGTAACAGAAAAACCCTAGAAAAGACAAACAGGCTGTATCCCAGTTATCCAACAAAGATATTGATGATTGACAGATAGTAGGAGCTAGTAGTAGCATGTTAAAAGACCTGATCAGTACTATAAGTGTACAAGAACAAAAACAACACTGATGGAATCTAGATAGTGTATATGATGTTGAAGAAAAGTGTATTGTTTGGGAATTGTGGTAATCATTATGTTAGCTAAATATAATTATATTTTAAATGTTTTACATCTAGAAATAAATATGGTAGTTGCTGTACTCAAGAATGTGTTTACAGTAATCCATCATAAATATATTATGGACATATGAGCATTTTGAAGATATTGGAACATCAACATTCAGTTATTTATAGTGTTTTGCAGTGCATATATAGAACAATTAGGGCATCGATTCATTGAGGAACTTTATGTGAGAATTCAAAATCCTAGGAAATATTAGTGACCATTAGGGTTATGTCTTCATCTTTGACTTTGCTTCATTACTTTTGGAGGTCGTTTGGCCCATTTAGCCTACCATGTGCACAAAAGTGTCCATAAAACACAAATCATCATTATTATCTATTTTAGAATCTTGTGGCTCAGTTGCCAGATCTGGACAAACATTCACTGGGGGGGTGCTGTCCCGACTTCTGGGGAGGTCAATCACTGGCGCTTCACCTACCAGATCTATCCAGATACTGATACGTACATGTAGAAGAAAAAACAAACACTTTTCTGAAACTGATATCAACCTGACATACATTACATTCTACCAGTAAACTCGGCAATTTTATCGTGAAAATGTTTAAAACATCAAAAAGTTAAGTTAGAAAGCCATGTAAACACGATAAGTGACTCGGACTGGCCATCATTCACTGCAACGAGTCATGATAAATGGCATTGGCAGACATCCACGTGTGTGTAGGATCATGTTTATTTTCTTCACTGCTCAGTTAACCAGCAGGGAAAACATACCAGTTCAAATGGAAATCATGTCTGAAAATATATTTTTATACAAGACCTCGCTAAACTGCCTCTTGACAGCATCCTGAGTAGCATGTGGTTTGACAAGCAGATGGATCAACAATACTGTGTGTGTGTGTGTGTGTGTGTGAACTGGCTCATTGACTCAGAAGCCAAGAATGGTACCTTTCAATGAAAATATTTCCAGAGAAGTGACCTGTATTATCTCACCAAAGCTTTAGTATTCATAAATGTAGATTTTTCTGTTATTACTTTTGACATCTCTCTCTCTACTTTTGACATCTCTCTCTCTCTCTCTATTACAGACACACATACACACCTTTTATGTCCTGTTTCATATTACAGCTCAAAATACAAGCACAACATTTATTAATGAGATGATTCATGGTTTGTTTTATTTTATTCAGTTGATAATGTAGAGTCATTAACATCTGAAGATAAGAAACAATTAGCAGATAGAACTGTAGATACTGAACTATTGAAGAAATTAAAGAGAATTGTCTATCATTGGCAACCGATCAAGTAAGTGTATGATTTATTACGTCTTTAATTTCGTGTTGTAATAGATAAGTGTTAAAAATTTATTAGACCTTTTGAGAAGCAGGACAATATCTTAATGAAAACTGTGTGGAAGCGAAGTAGTTCTCATACATCAAAACTTGGTATTTGGATACACATAATGTTCCCAGGCTGTTTTAAATAAACTCAGTATTGGTGAGACAAAATGGGATTGATTGTTAATTGAAATATTTTCATTAATTTCAAAAATCTCTTTTTCTTGCTTGATTGATTGTGATTCCTCATTTTTTAGTAAATACTTTATGAGTTGTATTGATTAAATTAATTTAGTTACTGACCATTTGTAGAAATCCAAATGGCTTCATTTAATATTTTTCAGGTATGATGTATTCAGGTGTTTTCAGTATATGACTGGTAGAGTGCCTTATGATTATTCTTGTCTCTACAGGGTTCTTAATGAGGTATGTAGCTAGATAGTAGTTTATCTGTGCTAATGATAAAAATAAATATCAACAAAAGCTTCTTCACTGATTATAAAATTTGTCAGTTATCAGAAGCTATCAAAGACGTAACCGGAAATAATTATTTTTTCACATTTAAAAAGAATTTCAAGGTATGCAAAATGCTGACATTAAACATTAGGACTAACTGGCTAGGTTCTCTTTTTTTCACTACTGCCCTAGTTGGCTAATGATCTGTAATTCATTCAAATAATTAGAATTATTGTCAAATGTTTAATATCCCTAGTTTTAGTTTAAAAAAATTGTTCAACAGATTTTATTTTTTAATCCGGAGAGAACATTACAAGGCAATGTTGAAATATAAATTTCCTGATGAGATTTTATGATACATAATAATGTGTTTCACGATTGGAATTAATCTTGGTAACAGATTTCATTTGGAATATTTAGGTCTTTTATCTAAGCTGCAGTATCACCTCCATTATTATATTTATAGACCGTTCTATATTTTTTATGAAAAGGTGCTTGAAATAATTGAATTATTACAACTTGGGATGATACTAACTTTATGGGAAAGCATTCAGAAAATGCAAATTTAACATTTCTTGAACGTTATCGGTGAAAAACAATTTTAAAATAGTATTTTTGTATTTGATTGAGTAATATGCCTGCTGGTGTATTCTAATCAGCCACCCACAAATGGATCCATTAATGTACTTTCCAGTGTTGTGAGTCAAAAAAATAATCTCTAATTTGGTATGTAATTATGACATTCATTGGCATCAAATGGGAATTCAACTATCATTCTGGCATTTGAATAATTTAAATATTACTTATTAATTAAAGAGTTAGTACTCAAGATGGTGTCATTTATAAAGCTGAAACCAATTTGACATATTATGAGTTCATTACAGTTATATATAAATTAAATAAATAGATTAATTGTATTTCAATAAAATGATAACTTTTGAGTTTTGATTCACAGATTAAGATGAGAGATTCTAATTTTATGCCCAAAACTCTCCTGGATTTTGGGTCAGGATTAGCAACCTCTGTTTGGTAAGTTGATTATTTTTGTCATATGGCTATGTATAAATGGATTTCCTTTTTTGGCCTTGAACAATAACTAGATCTGCAACTCTTAGATAATTATGTTATATAAAGTCATTTCTTTTGATTTTATCAGTCTTCAGCTATCTATAATCTGTGACTTGCTGTGGAGTCTACCTCCGTTATAATACGATTTGTTATACCAGAGAGGCAGATATAATGTGGAGGTGCTTGGTTCCCAATTATTTGGACTGAAAATATTAAACATATTTGTGATTTTCCACAGTAAATCTACTGAAAATATGTCTTATATTGTAGACTTTTTACAACTTATGAAAATTCAAACAGAATTTTAACACTTTGTACGCTGTAACTGCAACATAGGAAATGGTCATTAATTACCCAGTGTGTCAGGAAGTTGATTTAAGCTAGAGAATTGAACATATATTCGGGCTTATTACAACAAATACATGTCCATGAGGATGGTTTCAGCTGTTCATATAGCATTGATAACCCAATCAACACTGTCCATTGCATGTGGCTTCACCCTTAAAATAATTACCTGTAACCCTAATTCACATATTATTTTTGTTTTATTAATTAGTTATAAGGAAAATAATAGCCTATAAAAGTCGCCATGTTTCCATACAGGAAGCACAGCACAATGGTAGATCTGAAGAAAGAAGATGCTAAAATGAAAATCTTACTCCATTATAGAAATATTGGAGGTGATTACAGGAGTACAGCATGATCAACCACAATTCTGAATGTCCTTTAATAATGTTCTAACTCCAATTCCCCTCCCCTTCCCAAATAAGTCTGAGAACAGTTTTTTTTAATGCTATGTTTGTATAAAAGAACGAGGGTCATAGAATCTAGCAGAGGAATAAACATTCATTTAATGACCAATATAAATTTGCTGTCTCTGATGGGATCTGAAGCTACATTTAGTTAGGCAACATGGTGGAATGAACATTAATAGTATTGAGACAATAATCATTCTAACTGGATTAAAATCGTTGTATTGTGTCAGTTACACGAAATAACAACAAAATATATTATGTAATGTTGTGGTTATTGTTATGTTCTGAAATGGAGAAAATACACGAGAAAATGGCCCTAACAAAAAAGCTGTAATATGTCGCCCCTAATGCATGCAGACCATTGCTATCCAGGGTTCACTTATATAATGCAGTTCAAATCCATTCACCCCCATACGCACAATATAATGGAGCCATACTGTATTAGACTAATTTACTAGTGCTGTTTAATTTATAGTACTTTATTTTTTGCCATTTTAGCATTAATGGACAGTTTATGGTGTATCATTCTTTTTTTATATCATTTTTGATACATGTGATGTGCGCTAATATCAAATTATCAGGGTAACATTAATACAAGTACTCATACTAATTAAGCATTACTTCAATTAGAATTTACAATATTAGGATATGCTATTGTGCCAGTAAGACTTGGTATTATTAAATTTACAGTGAGACACATGTTAAAGCACATTATTACAAAGAAGTAATTATTATTACAGGGCGGCAAATGCCATATGGAATGGAAGTCTTCATGAACATTATTGTGTTGATAAATCAATGGATATGAATGTACTAGCTCAATTGTTACTTCAAGGTCAGTAGTGTTTTCTCACACAAAATTAAGGTCATTATATTTTTCTTGGTTTATAGTAATAGCAGCGAGAAGACTGATATATTATAATAATTATTTTTCTTTATTTTGTTATATTATTATAGAAGGTGACGAAGATAAACCAATGTGTTATAATCATGTCTACTTCAGACGTTTTATGCCACAGTCTTCAAAGGTATTGATTGGTTGTTGTAAACAAATTAGTCTAATGCTAATATTTATCTAAGATGTCACCATTTAGGATAATAACAGTTAAATTTTATTAAATGAGTACCAATCTCAGTGATAATTATTAGATGATATGAGTAGTTTGAGGAAAACCATATGGGTGTAGCAGGGCTCCATTTCTGAGGCATGTGATCGCTCTTGTGCACCATCGCGTGCCTAATTTGACTTCCACGAGAACCATTGTTTGTACACCCCACCGGTTAACCATACTCATAAACGATCACATTAAGTCTATCATATGATCACAAGCATATCATTATTAGAAACTTGGCAGCTTGGACCAGCGTCTTCTCACAACCCTCATTTATTGCGTGACTCCACCCACTTAATAAGTTTGATTCTGTTTGTTAATTCACAGCTATTGCATATGTTTTATTTATTGCAATTATGCATCATATTTTGTTTATATCAGCATCAACCCTCACCAATATGTTATACTTATTTTTGTGGGATGTTTTTATAAGGAGTCACCAATCAATCATATGTCCCAGATACAAACCACACTCTCTCAATCATAGATCACAGATTTGACTTGTGCTGAGGTTAAACAACTCACTCACTCACTCACTCACTCACTCACTCACTCACTCACTCACTCACTCACTCACTCACCACTCACTCACTCACTCACTCACTCACTCACTCACTCACTCACTCACTCACTCACTCACCACTCCTCACTCTCACTCACTCTTCCCACCACTCACTCACTCACTCACTCACTCACTCACTCACTCACTCACTCACTCACTCACTCACTCACTCACTCACTCACTCACTCACTCACTCACTCACTCACTCACTCACTCACTCACTCACTCACTCACTCACTCACTCACTCACTCACTCACTCACTCACTCACTCACTTAGATATAAAAAATTATCAATTTAGATTCAGTCTTTATATCACAAAAAAAGGAATATTTTTATTTGACATTTTGTGTTAATTTATCGTAAACATAGAAGACAATCTTAAAGTATAGCACTCTAACAACAACAGGCTATACAAAGGTCAGAGTTGGAATCAAATCAAGGTATCTATATTTGGGAGATGTTTCCTTAAGAAGTCATCAGTTGACCGGTACCAAGGTTAAACAAACAACTCACTTTAGTGAAACTAGATATGGTTTAAACAGTTTATCATGGTTTTGTTGTTTGGGGAGAATCCCCAGGCTGTCGCTTAATCAGCACAGCCTCTATGTTGGAGTGTTTGAGAAACCCCTCCCCCACCACTCACAGGGGAGCAGTACGGAAAGATGGAGCCGAAATACCCTGAGGTGGTCACTGCCAGAGTGTTTTACGTCCTCATGGGGTTTTTAACGTCCCCCTTTATTTTAAATAATTCAGTGGAGACGGCAGCGCCATTTAACGTGGTCAGCCACCCATGATGTAGTGAGCCGAGAAATTAATCCCTGGAAAAGTTTCGACCTCTTACGGGGTTCGAACCTGCGACCGTTGGCACCAAATGCCGGGTGCTTAACCGCTAGGCCACTGGAGCTCACTACAGTTTATCATCTTAAATGTGTCCCTTTTAAATAAAGATAGCACTGCCATAACAGATATATTAGTACTGCTGTGGAGTTGGTTAGTGTATTGTTATCTTTTTTCTTGTAGAATCAATATGATCTTGTTATCAGCGCCTTTTCCCTGATGGAGCTAGCTACTCAGACAGATAGACTCGAGCTGTTGATGTCACTCTGGAAGAAAACTGAAAAATATCTGGTAAATGACAAAACAATGAAACATTCACTGTGAACTAATTGTTTTATTTTGACTGTTCTGTTCCAGTATGTTCTTATTTATTTTACTGGCAGGTTACTCATTTTAATTTCAGATTATTTTAGAGAATGGAACAAATGCTGGTTTCGATGCCATCAGTGAGGCCAGACACTTTATTCTTCAGGTAATTATTTAATAATTATGCAAAACATTATTAATTATTATTCATTTATTTATTGTCTGCTGCACAATTCTATTAGTGTGTGTGTGGGTGGGTGTGAGAGTAACTTTTTCTTAAGAGATGACATGCTTTATAATGTGCCACAGACATGGTATGTACACATATACTGTTGAGAGATCAAGAGTTCTGGATAGTGCCATTGTTTCTAGAGGAACATACCAAAACTCTTATAATACTAGCTGCCAAGACTGATCTGCTACAGTTATATAAACATTATAATTAATACACTTGACACAAGCCTCTAGCATTTAATACTAGATAGCTGTAGAAGTAGAATTACTTATCCCTATGACAAGTTAACAGCAAGATAGATGGGTTCTTATGATTGGTGAATAGTTTAAATACTAATGCTGCCATGTTGACCCCAAAACACATTCCCATTTCCACAAAGGAAAACTTGTCTCACCAAACTATAGGAAAAATATGACTCAATTTTGAATTTGGAAGAAGAGGAAGAATGCTGATGTCATATATATTGACTTTGCAAAAGTATTTGATAAAGTCGATCATGGGATCCTATGCTTTTAATTGAAATAGCTTGATATTGGTGAAAAAGTGGGGACATGGATCTGTAACTTAGTGATAGAACTCAGTCCATCACAGCAAATGCTGTCGGCTCATCTACGTTTCAGGTGATAACTAGTGTACACCAGGGAACCATTCTGGACCCCAAATTATTCTTCATTCTGATAGTGGACATAAATAACAATGCATGTATCCATGACTCATTAAAGAGGCTAGAGAAAAAGTGCCAAGCTTTTATTGAAGTTGAACAAAATTTTAAACTAAGATTGTTATTGATAACTAGTTTTTGTATATCTGTCAATATACTGCCTCTGGGTCAGATAAATTAATAATATAAATTAAACACCTCTTTCTTTATTGTACAGTGCCTCAGAACAGGGTTACCTGGTTTTGGCGTTTTATAAATATACATTATTATCATTATTATTATATAAAATTACAGAAACACATGATAAGAGTAGCACTAATTACATATACATTATGTATCCTGACGATGAAGAAGCACCATTCCTGTAGTTTAACACTTTAAACTTTAAGTGTCAATATCGATAACATTCCAATATGTAGCCCATTGTAGGTAACAACAGATAAACTAGCCAAGAATCACCATCATATAAACTATAATGATGACTAGATAATTCTGTTTATATTGATATAACACACATCACTTTCCACTCCTTCAGAAGTAAAACTAATTGTCTAACAAATAACCAGGTTTTTAATGGCTACTACTATTCAGAAACCTGATAATTGTTTTACTTCAAAACATCTACAGGATAGAAAAATCTTTTATTTTATAATAATAAATTGTTCACAATTGGAGGCAAGAAATGTCCAAACACTGATTCCTTATTTATCCATGTGCCAATAGATGACACACCGCTTCTGGAAACAGGATGCGTACACAAACTCCGTGGCAGAAAAATGTAAACAATTCAGAACCACTCAAAGGATCGCATCTCAATAAATAAGTTATCACCAAGTACATCTAGACTTTATGTGGAAAATGTAAACTATAATATAGTTATTATCTTTTATATTGTGTAGATCAGATTATATGAAGGGTTTGAGAGCCATTGACTTGGAAAGATACAATGGAAAGTTGACTGTGTCTAACAATGCCAATTTAATCGACCCTAAGTAGGTGCATGACAAAAAAATTAAATTAAAGATAGAGCACCGATTTTTATTAGTGATTGAAGAAGAAGAATTAAACATTCCAATGGTATCTGTTTCATGATTATAGCTAAACTAGCCTTAGGCTTACTCAATACCGGCTACGGAATGGATATGTGATTTCAAGAAACTACTTTATGTTACTTAACTGTTAGCAAGAGGTTGCTACATATCTGATTGACACACCCTCAGAATACACCAAGTCCAAGGAGAATATTAAAGCTTACCAGTCACTAGAAGCCTATGACATGTTTCAAGATAAACATGTCCAGGATTGGTTTTTTTCTCAGAATGTAAATCCAATCCCACCATATATATATGTACCAATTCAATGGCTGGTCAATAACTGCATAAGGGTTGAATGCTGACCAGTTACAGAGTCTTTGCAGCATACATAGCAAGGCAGCAGAGATCACTGTCTGTACGATCATTATCAAATGTTTGTGTGTGATGAAAATTCCTGTGATTTTTTTATTTATTTCCCTGCTGGGAATGGCATGTATCATTTATGATGACACGTTCTTACATGGTATCAAATAGATATTCTATGCTAAGTTACTTCTGTAATTTTACCAGAAATTGTAAGCAGACAGCACAACATGATTACATATAATGATATATAACTTATGCATGTGTCAACATCCAGTGTTTGAGCCCCTGTTATCTTGTTCTAAGTATTACTGTAAATTTGAATTATATCATTACCCCTATATGAATGTCACATGTGACCCCAAAATGTAGACAAACACAAAAACAGTCCTGAACAAATTTCTACAGATTATTGATATGATTGTTATTGATATAAATACATAGTATTGAATTAATAGATACAGATTATTTAATGTCATTCCTATTATTCTAATCATTTATTTTATTACTGCAAGTAATCTGTACACTTAATTGAAATTACATCAAGTAATCTATGCACACGTGTGTGTAATTATAATTTGTGTGATTTCATATTAACATAGCTGACTAAGCTTCAAGCTGTTCTACATTTATTGTGTACATGTACTATCTTGTACAGTCCAATTTATACATATACTATGCACTATAAAGCACTGTAGATGGTATTTATCCCCCTGACATATATATCATTATGTGTATGAAATTTGAATTAGATCTTATTGCGAATAATACAAAGAATACATATAGATATAACATAAATATTTTGTTCTATTATAATTATAATTTAGTTATTTATTATTATGAAGCGGGATATGTCTGTGAGTAGCACTGATGTATGTAGAGGCTAGAGAACAAAAAGAGTCCACATGTGTTGTTTGTAAATGCTTATTTATATACAAACATAACTAAACAAAACATACTACAAATGACATATGCATTAATGAACCAACCAATCTTGGTTAAGTCTCACCCTGCACATTATTTTACAATACAGACAATAATTACCATTTGGTAATAAAATTCTTATTCAAATTGACAGCATCATGAAATCTATTTCTGTGATAGATACAATACTATGAAATAGTCTAAACCTTTCCAAACGGCCAATAACTCTCTCTACATGAATTCGTACATTGGATAGTTGCCTCGATACATCAATATCTTTTACATGGAGTTGCCTTTTGTGAAACATGGCATCTTTAATATATTATCTCACACTCAACTACTCCAACCTGCAGATAGAACTGTCACTGCACCAGATGAACTTATGCCTATTAGATATTTCCACAGCAGTTAAATTACTTGGTCTCTCTATAAAGATTTCACTGCAGTCTATGATACAAATTCTATATTTTCTTCTGAAACATACAGGAATATGCTTTCTTATGCTATTTCTATCTGGCCATACAATCAGAGCCCTCATATATTTGGACAAGACAGGTAGCCATAATCTAGAAACATTAGGTACAATAGTTAAATCAAGACCATAATCTATGAGCAGTCTTCTTGTAAAAGACCAAGTCTCAGCTTCATAAAAACAACCAGTACATGGTCTTCTACAGAAAGACATGCATGACACACCTTAACTTTATCTCAGCTTCATAAGACTAGCAGTACATGGGATGACACACCTTAACTTTATCTCAGCTTCATAAGACTAGCAGTACATGGGATGACACACCTTAACTTTATCTCAGCTTCATAAGACTAGCAGTACATGGGATGACACACCTTAACTTTATCTCAGCTTCATAAGACTAGCAGTACATGGGATGACACACCTTAACTTTATCTCAGCTTCATAAGACTAGCAGTACATGGGATGACACACCTTAACTTTATCTCGCTATAAGACTAGCAGTACATGGATGACACACCTTAACTCAAAAACTGGGGGGGGTTTTTTTTTTTTTTTTTTTTGACCTTTTTTCTTCATTATTGTCCTTGATGTCATCAAACCCAAAAACTTGTCATTTTCTGCTCTAAGTCGATAAACCTCTTCATTATCACTCAGCAATTTTCTTTGGTACCATTGAAGGAGCTTATCTTCCTTTCTTGGGTCTGCCTGGCAACCGACATTATTGGCTTCAAAGTCATTTCCCAGGACAGTGTCCCCGGTACAAGTGCCATCATCTGTGACTGGCACATTTCTGCTTGCTTTTTACATCTAAAAATATTGCAAAAATAATAACTTCAGTATTGGATGACCATGTATTTATCTAGGTTCTAACGTCTAATGTTTGCCAAATTAAATGAAAGCACAATTTATCAAATGATATTGACACCTGGTAGGCCTAATTAAATTAAGTAATTATTAATAATATCAAATAGCAGTACTTTGACTGACATTAGATCTACCTTGCATTATACATATCTTCTCTTTTCTCAGCCAACTTCTTTTTAACTCCATGAACTGGTCATGATGTTTGAAAATAGATGAAACCAAGTCCACATCATTCAGCATGTCAGACTGTTTACCTATAAAATAAATTATACACATTTTATTGTAGTTTACCAAATAATATGGGTCTAGTTTGCACATCATTCATTATTTGATCAACAGGCACAATATGGTATTATAGAAGATAGATTTACTCATGAGTCATGGATTCATTTAATGTTAGGCTCCAAGTCACCAGACTAGCGTCATTGTCAGTGTGTGTGGCAACGCAGAGCCAGAGGCTATAGACTATATTAAACAATATATAACGTCAGTATAAAAAAGAAGCGTAATTAATTTTTGTATAAGATTATACAACTTTACCACTCAAAATGCTTTTAATTTAAATGTAAAACAAACCTGAAACAAAGTGATCACTGCAAATGGTTTGCCGAGAAATTCTGTCAAATGCCCATTCCGGTCTGGTCGTCATATGGCCTTAAATCCACAACGCACGTCAGGTTTCCTCAAAGGGTTCTTTTCAAAGGATGCTATAAAATGGCAATGTACTTTCCTTTGTTGATCTATTTGTGCAACCATCTGTCTTTCTGAAGTCATCTATATGATTAGGTTAAAAAAGTTCACAATTATTTCAAAATATTTAATTGGTGTCAAAACTACCAATAGAGTTTACAAACCACAAAAAGACCTTGATAGTTAACTTTATCTTTACAGAATGTCATACACAATTATTCTCTTACTAGACAGCATCTCTTCTCATCCTCAAATCATCAATATTCTTCCTTCCTTCCTCTCTCTATCAAATCTCACATTCAATCAGTGGATCAGGACATCACCTGAGGCATCAACATCCACCACAGACAGCAACTCATTGGCCAACCTAATATTGTACAACTATAGAAAGATAAGTGAACATCCCTTCATCAGTGGATGAGTCTGTGATATTGTTGTGTTTGAAATGAGCCACCATAACCCTGCTGCTTAAGGGATGTGGGTTGGATAAGGAAAATGTGAATAATTTAATATTTATCATCCTGTTTATAACCATTCTTTCATCTGCAAACTTATAGTAATGTAGCAAGGCATATAGAAGAGCACTTAGAGCACAATGATTTCAGTTACAATTATCGGTCTGCTTATCGTAGAGGTCATTCAACAGAAACTACTCTCTTAATAGAGCACAGTGACATTGCTGAGACTCTTGATGAAGGATCCATGACTGCATTAATTACACTTGATTAATATGCAGCTTTTGATGTAATCGATCATCCAATACTACTGAAACGTTTAGAATTTTCCTTTCACATCAAGGAAAAGGCTTTAACATGGATAATGTCGTACCTCCACAACAGAACTGAGTGTGCAGATAAACCATCACTAGATATAGCATTACTGTATATATACCAAACTACGGTAGTTGGTGAAATTATTAAAAGGCATAATATTAAATATCATTGTTATGGTGATAATACACAAGTGTACATGATTTGAAAGCCATGTCATAAATGGGATGATATTTCATCTTCGATTGAAGCTTGTATTGAAGACATAAGTATTTGGATAAACAGCAACATGCTGAAATTGAAAAAGGACAAATCTGAATTCATTGTTTTCTCATCTAAGCAATATGTTAAGAAAACTGAGAATCTAAACATTAAGGTAGAATCCAGTTATATATTCTTCCATATCTACAAGAAATTATAATTGTTAATACTTTAGGGATGTAGAAGCAGGTGAATTCTATATGTAAGTCATGTTATTATCAAATAAGAAATGTAGGACTTATATGTAAGTTTATAAATGATGAGACATGCAAGTTCTTATTATTTTGCGACTAGACTATGGTAATGCGTGGTTATATAATATCTCCCTCTCTGACACACCACCTACAGTGATTGATATGCACTCACAAAAGGAAACATATAACACCAAATGTTTTGTTCTAGCTCCACTGGCTTCCTGTACGTTTCAGATCATTGTACAAGATCTGGTTTCTTATGTTCAAAGTACTGAATGGAACAGCACCAATGTATCTAATCAATCTGATCCAAAAGTATATATACCAGTGAGAATGCTCTGATCAGAGTCCTGGTAACTTTTGACAGTACCAAAAAGCCACACATTTAGAATGTTGAAAAGGAGGATGCTTGAAGCAGTGTTTATATAATGCACCCCCCTTAACATGTAACAATAAAAAAATTCATGACAAATTAAAAAAAAAATGTGGAATAGTCAATAGATATAATGAAACAAACAACAAATCCATCTAAGGTTAATTTTGAAATAATTAATTATTGTAACAATAACATATTATTGTGTACAATATGACTACAATGACAACACTCTATGTATTTTACTGTACTTACAAAACAAGCCACAATAACAGCCAAATGTTAAATTTACCATTTACTTCAATGACTAGGTTATCATAAACTCCACTGATCGTGATATACAAGTCAATCAATCATACACTGTTATAGACAAATAATGAAGATTATGAAGAGATGGTTAAAATCTATCAGATGCCATAACCTTAAAATAAAGCCTTCACCATTTTATTTAGATTTATGCTAATTCAACTCAAACGTTTTCACTAGTCAATCAGCCAGAGAAGATTATTGTAAAAAGCTAAATGAGATTCAACCCATGAATGTAAGTATGTGAAAAATGATTACTGGCCACTGAATATAAGCGCTGAACATCAGTGCGTGAAAAATGACTAGTGCCCGCCAAACATAAGTGCATGAAAAACTATTCCTGCCCGCTGAGGATAAGTGCATGAAAAGTATTGCTGCCCACCAAAGATAAATACATGAAAAAGTATTGCTGTCCACTACATTTAAGTGCTTGAAAAGTGATTGCTGCACACTGAAAATAAGTAATTTTTTTTATTCGTCTCAATGTTGTTAGCTTGTAATCAAACTAGTCATAAATTTTGATTATGTCAATGTTTGTTTTCACCCCTGCACCTTTATTAAAACACACACACACACACACACACACACACACACACACACACACACACACACACACACACACACACACACACACAAATACACACACACACACACACATATATATATATATAATATATATATATATGTTTTAATTCTATTTCTTTTCAGTCAAGTCATCAGAGTGGTGGCAAATTAGAAGGACATGTATTTGCTCCTGTAAGTACATGTTTTGTTATTTTACTTTGATATTCTCCACCAAGAACATCCATTCTAAGGATACAATGATTCTCACATAAATAGTGTGTACATTTAGATCTAGGAATTATAGATAAATATATATCTATTTCAAACTAAGCCATACATCAGTATCTACAAGTGAATGATTCATAACTCAAATATCTTAATGATACAGTTTAGCATTACAGAGAAGAAATATTCTGTGCGCTGGTGAAACCATTTGTGAAATTATAAATTAGCAGGTCAATGGTATGTCTGTATTATACAAGGTAACATCAGGTATATTGGTATGATAATATAATGCGATGGTGTTAACATGGCAACATTAATAAAGCAAAATTAATATAGACTAATAAAGTGTTTTTTACCTTAGAACTAAACTGAAGACAGACATTATTGTTCTTATGTTATTTAGAAGATCAAGCCAAACTTGGTACACATTGATGAAAGTTCTTCCAACAGTGTTGACTATTATGGGAATAAATACTCAATTTTCAAAAAATAATGTTTTTAATGATTTAGCAGCATGCCCTAAGTAAACAAAAATATAAATATGCTTAGCTGTATATTGAATATATCGTCTAATTTAAGAGCACAAATATTTAAATAGAGGTGATATGGGTGTATAGTATCAAGCCTTGCATCCAATACGGATCACCTTTTCCTGTAAAATTTACAGTTTATATACTGGTAGCCTAAATTGATACACAGAGCTCCAGATCATTGCCCCACATGACAAATGAGAGTGAACAAAACTAAAATACAAGGATTTCAGATGTTCAACGGACATATATTTTGTGCAGAATTGATTGCATCTATCAGTATACCACTGGTAATTTTCTTGATAATATGATCAATGTCATAGTCCTATTCAAGTAACTTGTCAATATATATATATATATATATATATATATATATATATATATACTGAGACATTTAGCATGATCTACGCATGGGATGATGACGTAACCGAAATTGTACTTGTATTGTGAGTAATAGGTGTTAGTAATGTCACTGTTGGGAGAAATCCTGAACAATTTAGATATCAAGTAGATCAGGAGTGTTGGAATGTCTTTCAATGTCAAGATAATTAAAATTCTGATAAGAACCGATCATAACGTCACCATTAAAGTCTGACAGATTTTGAAGTATTGAATCATATCACTGGACAGACAGATATCTGTTCGTTGGTACCAGAAACTCTGTATATTTCACAAAGTATTAGTTTGTGTCCGTTGTGATTTATCTCAGCGAAAATGCTCTCAAACTCACCATCATGACTAACAGTCAGATCATAACGTACTGAAAACTGGAATTCATCCCTAATATAAAGAGCAACCCTGCTCCCTCTGCCCATTCATAATTGACGTATTCATACACATCTGACTATGAATGTTCGTAGTTAGTACCATGTTTTATGTAGGTTAGATTATCTATGGCACACAGCGGGTTGGAATGAGACTGGGATTATAGTCATACAGCCCCAAATTTGTTATGCCACACACCACAGAAATTATTACATTTGTTAACACGGAGATAAGTTACTCATTTATTAGAGTTTCTGTAACCATTTTGCTGCTGTAGTATATGAGTACAACAAGATAAATATGATATTTACTCATTTTGGTCCTTAAAAGTTATCATAACAATTCAGAATTTACTGGTCACTGATAGTTGGTATACATGTAATAAATGGGTGGGGGGAGGGGGGCGGATTCATTGGCCAGCATGACACATTAAAGTATAGAATAGTTGATTTAGTAAGTTTTAACGTGGAATATTAATTCCAAGAAATGTTTTATCATTCGATATGGTGGTAAACAGCCAATTAAGCTTCTGTAGGGTTGTGTAGCACTGTGGAGTCAAAGCTTAATGGATTTAAGAAGGATCATTTGTATGGCTCTTTATATCAAGCCTGTTATTCTAATAGAAAACTAAACCTACATGAAACTTTAATCAAACTGTCTCTAATTTAATGTCTTAGCATCTGTTTAACAATCTAAAAAATTCAACGTTGGCCAGCAGTCATTTCATCTAGGAGAGATGGGTGAGTGGGTAAGTAACATTGCTAATTATAAACTGGTATATAGGATAGGAAAATACTCCTGGAGATTATTATACATACAACTGTTTGTCTTATATGTAAGCAGCATCCAAAAAGGAAAATACTAGTTAGTCATTTCATGTGATATTTATTTGTGATGTTTCAGTGTCCACATGACTTGCCCTGTCCTAGAGTGACGACTGATAAAGGAACACCTTGTAACTTTAAAATTACATTCAAGCCATTCTACAAGGATTTCTGCCATCACGGACATCGTGTAAAGGTACAGAACATTGTCCGTTGTTTGTTAGCTCTAAGACCTTTTTTAACCAACATAATAATAAGTAAACAATTCAGAATATTTTTATAATTTCTATATCTAGTGCAGATTAGTTAATTTTTTCTTCTTGTTTTACTCCCCCATTTAATAGTTACTGATCAACTAACATAACACCAATGTTGACAGATGCTACTTTTTATCTTTTTTAACTGGAATCAGAGTGCTATGGCATCCATATTGATTGAAGTTTTTGTGATCAATGTTTAGAGATATGTTACGTAGAAATTAATTGGATGTTATTTATTATAAATTATGACCATATTTGATGTTTTTGTTATAAGTATGTTAACAGAACCCAGCTAGCTAATGCTACATACTGTGAACGGAGCATTGGATGTTTCATTATATAGTATCTCGTAGGTATTGTTTGGTCCATCATGTACCTATTTCTGATACTTGGAATCCAGTGGTGTTTCAGATTGTTCAGTTAACGACAGGCAACATCCCGGAGAAAACGCATTCATGGGATTTGTATAAAGGTTATTTCAAAATGAACACATTGTTTCATATTGTTTATTCCAAACCAGCGTGTCAAACAAAAGTAATATTCTTCCATTTAAAAAAAATACATTTATATACTTTTTATGGTAAATTGTGTCCTTTTTTCCATAGTATCATGCTAGAAGCACTGGAAGTATTTTGAAGCATGATGTTGCTATTTTGTTGTTCTGTTTTATACAATATTTTCCTAGCTGGTTTAAGCAGTTCAGTATCAGCTAAGTACTTATTGAAGTATTTCAGAGAGCAGTGTGTTACCTTTCACATATCATTGATACATGGTTGTTATAACTCATATGGAGAATGTTTCACTTAATATCAGCCAGCAGTCAATAATCGATAGATTGTTTTTATTAAACAAATAATCTCATTGGTATTGTTTATGTTCTGTTATCAAACATAACGATGTTCAATATTAAAAGGGAATACTGACCCACACCCGGTGGATATTTCAAAAGGTATTTTCATTAATATTGTTTTGTACAAGAAGTGGTATTTTCTTTTCTTCTCTAAAATGAGTCATGTGTGTGTGTGTGTGTGTGTCTCTCTCTCTCTCTCTCTCTCTCTGTGTGTGTGTGTGTGTGTGTGTGTGTGGCGTGCGTGCGTGTGTCCGTGATGAGCAAATAGAATCTCTGTCACCACCAAAAAAATTCCAAAGTTTCAGGTGTTTTATACAGACATTGACTATTTTTGTTGTTGAGCTATTTTAATAAGGGTCAATGATATTTTCTACGAAGATTGCCACCTTTCAAATATTGTTTTTATATAGCCAGGTATCAACCGTCTTAAACATTTATTTACATCCTGCATATACTATTTAAGCAGTCAACAGTGATATTTCAACACTGAAGAGTTTTAGCTTCTGGTGGTTTATTATCTAATCTGATATTATTATTTAGGTCACACATCAAACTACTGACGTTGTGGATTACTTGACTCAGAATTAATAAGCAATGTTAAAACTTAACAGATACACCGACATATATTTATTCTATTTTCACTGATTTGTTAATTGTTTTGACTATTTGAAACAAATCAATAATGGTTGATCATCTGAATATCTTCATATGGATCCTGATGCTGCCTTTCTGATTCCTTTGACTGCTGGTTCGAATCTTTATACAGAATTTGAACTTAAGTGGGATCTGCTCCTAACATTTGCTGTTAGTCCACCAAAAGTAACAAATATCATTCCACAATTGTCGCAGAATTATAAATCGAACACCTTACTTACTTTCATTAATGTACGGATAAATTATAACAATGTTGTTTATTAATCACAGGGAGAAAATGTAGAAGCTACTTTTGCATATCTAGTCTTGAAGAAAGGAATAAGGAATTCAGATGGTAAGAAACTGAACATCTTAATATTGGTGCGTGACTTATTCATTTCAGATTTTATTATGTAAATTATTTCCATTTAAATCCCTTCCTTGAACTTACATTAAACAAATTATTATATTTTTAGAGCAACCATGGTCGAGGATTGTAAGAGAAGTACACAGGCATTCTAAAAAAGTTCCACTCAATACATGTTCTCCTGAAGGTCATCTTGAACATACAGTTATAACCAGAAAACGGCATGGTGCTGACCTCTATATGTGTGCAAGGAAATCAAACTGGGGAGATCTGCTGCCAGCTCTGAAGAGAGACTCATTATTATCATCAGATAATGATGAGGATGATGATGATGATGTTGATAGTGAATAAAACATTATGGATATTTTCAAACTCATATTAGGCCACTATCTTTTGAACTCTGAGGTGATCTATGAACAGAGGTGGTCCTTTAATTTTAAATTCAGTGTTGTGGTATATAACTAAAGAGGACTAGTAAATTAAAAGAATTTCTTAAGAGAGGAGGACTTCAGGGCAGGTTTTACTGTATGTAAGGATGCACATCATCGTGGAGTGTTAGCATAGAATTATGCAATAAATACTGTCAATGTTATCTGTTTGTTTGTTTGTACTGTCTGTCTCTTTGTAGAGTAGCTCCCTTATCATATGTCACATGAAGCGATGATTTATGTATCTGAGAATATACTGACATTTTCATGGAGATAAGGTTGTGGCCAAATGGTACACCTTCAATAATCTGAGTACAACATAAATAAGCTGCACTACAGGATAATATTTCCAGATTTAATAATAAGAATTATTTTATTAAACAGTCACAATGATGAATGGATTTAGTAAGTAATTGTGTCATACACCGGGTCACATAGATTTATTAAGTAATTGTGTCATACACTGAGTCACATAGATTTAATAAGTATACAAATATGTTCGAGAAGTTTTTTTTGTTTGAGAAACATATATTTGAATCATTATTTCTTGAAATAAATTTCAGAAATAAAATCCTTTTGGGTGAGGTGTATCGGGTTCCAAATGCCAACTGTCAAGAATATATTGCCAAATATGATTCATTGTTGAACAGGATTAATTTTGAGAATGTTGATCTTATTATCGGGACTGATCAGAACTATCTCAATATTGATACTAATCATGCTACTGACGTGCTCAACATATTTTTGTCAGTTGGAATGGTTCTTACTATCTCGCGATCAACAAGGATAACATACATTGGCTACATTGATAGATAATTTATATGTAAGAATCAGACATGGGGTCAATTTATTTCTGGAATTGGAATTGATTATTTAAAAAAATGGAATTGAGAAAATTGGATTTGAGAGAATTGGAATTTAACTTTTTCGTACAAAAAACATAAATCCACAAATTAATTTACCATTTCTACAACTTTAGCACTTACATGTTGTGTTACCAATATAGTGGAACCAAAATGATCCAGAATTTTAGTTCCTTATATATATATATATATATATATATTAAGATCCGCACACTCTCCGCCCCCAACACTGTGACACCACCACATAGCATACTTTCAATCTATATAAAGATATTGCTATTTGGGAATTTACCCCCGTTCAATGTTTAGAACGGTCAAAAAAAAATTATAATTAACAATTAATTTACAAATTAAATTACCATTTAATTTTTTAATTCAGAAATATTTCTTCCGTGACAATCCTACTTGGAATATAAACTACTCGGAGTAGGTATTCCGAGTAAGTACTCGGAGTACCTACTCATGGTAAAAAGTATTAGGCAAAAAAACAGTCGGAAAAACGGAATTAGAATTGATAAATTTGGAATTGATAAATTTTATGTGGAATTGGAATTGACCAAATGGAATTGAGTGGAATTGGAATTGACAAATGGAATTGACCCCATGTCTGGTAAGAATCAACAAACTTGATGAAACAGTGTCTGGTATATTATCTGTTGACTTGTCAGATCATTTGCCAATATTTATTTATATGGGCAGTAAGACTAAAATATGAAAGTAAAGCAAAGTTCCGGGTGTGACGATATATTATGCATGTTTTTGAAGAAAGTGAAAGATAAAATAACCCTACCATTTAGCATGTTTGTTAATAAGTCTCTTGAAAGTGGAATAGTTCCAAAATCTATGAAAGTTGCTAAAGTAGTGCCTAACTATAATCAAAAGTTAAAAATCAATTCTGTAACTATAGCCCTATATCGTTATTACAGGTTTTGTCAAACGTACTAGTAAAAGTTGTCCATGAAAAACTAATCATTCTTGGAAACACACAATGTACTTTACATGTGTCAGTATGGCTTTAGAAACCGTCACTCAGTAGCACAAGAAATGACTGGTTTTGTAATTGATAACATCAAAGCCAGAGAAAATAATCAACACGCACATGCAACACATCTAGACTTGTCAAAGGCCTTTGATACGATAGATCATAAAGTATTAATTAATAAATTTGAATATTATGGGGTTCTACTTTTCTTAATTTATACAAATGACTTGCCACTTTCTCTTACATATACCAAAGCCATATTGTTTGCTGATGACACCGCACTGCATGCATCTTCAAAACAACTTGACGAACTTAATCACAAAATTAATAATGATTTGGATTGCCTATGTGACTGGTTCGAGGCTAATAAATTGTCACTAATATTGCCAAAACCAATTACATGTTTTTCCCGTATGGGAATGATCATACAAGCAATGGCTTAGTGTTTGTTTTAGTACTGATAAGAAGGAAAAATGTGAAGTTTTTGGGAATTCATATTGACAACAAACTAATATGGAAGGAGCACATTAAACATGTCAATTTAAAAATATCTAGGGCACTTTATATCATGCGCACTGTAAAACAAATTATATCTTGCCATCATTTGAAGATATTGTACAGTACCTTAGTTCAACCTCACTATATGGGGAACTACTTATCAATCATATTTAAAGAAAACTATAGTGCTTCGAAAAAAGGCTCTACGGCTTATAAACAAAGTACAATGCTCATACAGCCAAACTTTTTAAGACATGTAACATATTGACGTTAAAGTCAATATATGAATTATAAACCATCAAATTCATGTTTGACTGTATACACAAATCATTACCAAAAACTTTAATGGAGCATTTCACACTATGGGGTGCATAGAAAAATTAATAAGAATTTTTTTTATCATCCTCACTGTCTTTTAAACAGCCTCAGTCATCACACTGGCCAAATCAATATAAATGCGCATTTATCAAATGAAAGTTGTGACACTTCTTGTTGATTTCTCTGCGGATTAATGCAAAATGAAATAATTAATTGATTTCTACTTTAATCAGTACCGAGAAAAATGTGAATTTGACAATATTTTTTAAGAATTTCATGAGAAAAATAGGATGTCAATCACAAACCAGGAAGAAAATATACATGAAATAATTGTAAATCTCATTTCACAGAGAAAAGTTATTGCCGATCACGGATTACGAAAATACTCCCTGACCCCCTCTTTGTATATAATAGTATTACATATATGTGAGAGAAAAAAATCACGTTTTATTTAATCTAAAGCACAGTAATGTAAGAAAACAAAAATATTTAAGTCAGTAATTTCTGTACTTTTTTCCTGTGACTTCTTTATGTGACCTTTTTTTACCTTGAACATCACACTATAGCAATCACAGATTATCTGTTAGACGAGATATTAGCAGAAATACAGATCCGTCCGACCTGGTGTATTTTAACCTAGAGAACCAGACACCTGTGGGTTGACTTTCTCCGGGATGCCAAAGTTGAGTTTGAAATCAACGGTGCTACCACAGTCTTCTCTACATGGATAGTTGAAGAAGACCCCGATGATGTAGAGGTCGCCGATGTCATCGAAGTCAGGGCCAGCCGCTAGGATCTAGGTGTCTTAGAGAACCCACAGAGGAATTCGTTCTAAAAATCAAGTTCCTATGAGGGCGGGATGTCTACTCCGTCATCGCGGTCGTATGAATCCAACGCCCTCCTCTCTGCTGGACGACACCAGAAGGCCTTTTTGGCGCACGCCATGGCTGTTTCCCGAACTCCATTAAGTACATGAAATACGTAAGTCGTCGTTTGCATCAACATAAAGGTGTGCTATCCAGCCAGCCTCCAAGGTAAAGGCAAGGTCAGGCCGTTTTCAGCGCTTCAGGTACCCCAACAACTGCATGACCCGGGTGCCCATAAACTAGGAAGATCCTTGAAATATTGGGACAAGTTTTTGTATGGCGCCTCCGTGGTCTAGCGGTAGCGTGTTGGACCACAGCTCACTGCCACCTCGTGTTCGAATCCCGGCGTGGGCATATCTGAAGGTTGTTTCGTCTTTCACTTCGTCTCATTACCTTTGGAGGTCGCTCGGCCCATTTAGCATACCTTGTGCACAAAGGTGGCCGTAAAGCATCAATCATCATCGTACAAGTCCGGGAGTGAGAGTTCACCCTGTCATCCTGGCCTGATTTTGAAAGCATTTTAAAGAACGGGGTTGGATTTCTACGCCCCCGGTGGTCTACTCTAGAAACGGTCTATTACGCCATCTGAAAATTCGCGAAGCTATTGTCGCTTTTAAAACCCAAAAGGAGGTTTGGTTCCTAGAGTACCGAAATCAGGGGTTCAGTGTTATTGTGACTTACCCAGGACAGTAGGACAGACGGAAAGATGCGGACCTGAAGATTAGTTACCGATCATGAGAAACTGGACTTACTGGTAAGACACGCGCCAGAATAGTCCCCCCCGAGTGTTTTGTAAGGATACAACAATATTTAGCACTTTTCTGGAATATGGTGACATCTGCTCCAAGAGAAACTTATAATACATGTACTATAATATCATGTGCTTCCGGCGACTGGCCGCAGGTGATCAGTTTGTATTGCGTCACAAATGCAGCCAATTAGTTTAAATTTGAATACAGCATTGTAAGCTGTGACCATTTAGTTTAAATTTGATCTGCACATGTCGGTTGGCTGGTCACTGATTTGCCAGTTTGTATTGAACCATAACTGCGGCCAGTTAGCTTAAATATGAACTGTATCAACTGTCAATTGCGCGTAGTGAGCTCCGGTGGCCTAGCGGTTAAGCACCCGGCACTTGGTGCCAACGGTCGCAGGTTCGAACCCCGTAAGAGGTCGAAACTTTTCCAGGGATTAATTTCTCGGCTCACAACATCGTGGGTGCCTGACCACGTTAAATGGCGCTGCCGTCTCCACTGAATTATTTAAAATAAAGGGGGACATTAAAAAACCCCACGAGGACGTAAAACACTCTGGCAGTGACCACCCTCAAGGTATTTCGGTTCCATCTTTCCGTACTGCTCCCCTGTGCGTGGTGGGGGAGGAGGTTTCTCAACCACTCCAACATAGAGGCTGTGCTGATTAAGCGACAGCCTGGGGATTCTCCCCGAACAACAAAACCATCAAATGCGCGATAACGGATTGGTTAATTTGTATTGCCTCAAAGATAAGGCCAGTTAGTTTAAATTTGATTGTGCCAGAGGCCTAGCCGCGTCCAGTTAGGTAGAATTTGAGCTGCGTCGGCTGCCTAGTTTGCTGGTTATAGATTGGTCAGTTTGTAATACGTCACAAGATCAAAATCAAATAATCCCTTAAGTTTAAACTGAGCAGAGCACATGCTTAATTATTAAAATGTCAGCGTTGATATTGTAATATATTATCATAAGAAACGCAATGTAAACACTGAATTATTATTATTATGTCTGCATGACCTGGTTCTATTGACCTAATAAAAACACTTCCGGCTAAAGCTGTGGAACGTCAACGCGTCGTGTTCTGTCATTTGTTTCATACGATATCTATGATATCGTATGAAACAAACTGAGTGGAAATTTAATATACATATAGATATATAAAGTCTGTCATGATAAATTACACCTGATTATCAAACCTATATGTATATCAACAATTTGTTTATCCTATATGCATATCAACAATTTTTTGTCACTTAAACTCTTTACTATTTTGAACCACAAGTTTAGTTCTAACAAGACCAAATAGACGAGTAGAAATTTAGAGTTCCAAATAGAAGAAACTCATCTGGACGAGTATACTATCGTAATGTTTCATCTGGATATGATGATATAATACTTAGTTGATAACAACCTGGTCAAATTGGTGCATTTGTTTAGAGTAATTAAGAGTAAGAGTAAGAAGAGTCGATAAAAGTGTAAACAATAACATTATTGACAATCACTATTACATCGACATAAATAAGTGTAAACAATAACATTAGTGACAATCACTATTACGTCGACATAAATAAGTGTAAACAATAACATTAGTGACAATCACTATTACATCGACATAAATAAGTGTAAACAATAACATTAGTGACAATCACTATTACATCGACATAAATAAGTGTAAACAATAACATTAGTGACAATCACTATTACGTCGACATAAATAAGTGTAAACAATAACATTAGTGACAATCACTATTACATCGACATAAATAAGTGTAAACAATAACATTAGTGACAATCACTATTACATCGACATAAATAAGTGTAAACAATAACATTAGTGACAATCACTATTACGTCGACATAAATAAGTGTAAACAATAACATTAGTGACAATCACTATTACGTCGACATAAATAAGTGTAAACAATAACATTAGTGACAATCACTATTACGTCGACATAAATAAGTGTAAATAATAACATTAGTGACAATCACTATTACATCGACATAAATAAGTGTAAACAATAACATTAGTGACAATCACTATTACATCGACATAAATAAGTGTAAACAATAACATTAGTGACAATCACTATTACGTCGACATAAATAAGTGTAAACAATAACATTAGTGACAATCACTATTACGTCGACATAAATAAGTGTAAACAATAACATTAGTGACAATCACTATTACGTCGACATAAATAAGTGTAAATAATAACATTAGTGACAATCACTATTACATCGACATAAATAAGTGTAAACAATAACGTTAGTGACAATCACTAATAAGTGATATTAATAAATATGAAGCTCCCTAGATCAACAAAGAATGTGGTGTTGTATAAACCATACATCATAATCGTTACTATTACTATTATTATTATTATTATTATTATTATTATTATTATTATTATTATTAACATTATTAATAATAATGTTATTATTATTCCTTATGTAATTAATGTACAACTAACCTACGTTTTCTTTAATTTTATTTCGTGAGATGCACTAAAATTATTCAGCTTTTATGCAATTACTGACAAAACAGTCATCCTACAATCAAATCAAATTCAATTCAACCGTTTATTATTCTCGTTTCCTACAATTTCCTTTAATAAATGTCTACGATCAAGAACCTGATATTTAATGACGTAATTCCATTTGATCCAGTAGGAAAGAATTAGCATTAGTTCTTTATAAATATAAATTGGTGGATTCTGATCGGCCGATAATGATTTGCTTTCACTCTCTAATTACTAGATATATACTTTAATTAAATTCTTCAAATGTTGACCTATAGTTCTTTAAATTCTGTGCATTCATGTTTTCTAAGAAAAATATGATAACCATTAAAATTCTGGATATGCTGCTTTAACATTAATTCAAATAATTTTACTGGACTGAAATATTTTTTTAAACAATGATATTGTCATTGCTCAATAATTAACGCTTATC
>JAODUP010001381.1:0-68219 GCA_025642065.1 Paralvinella palmiformis | reverse complement strand
CTAAACAACTTACATAAAAATAAAGATATAGTAATTAAAAAAAGGTGATAAAGGTTCGGTAGTAATAATAATGGACAAAAAGAATTATATTACTGAAGGTTATTGTCAAATAAATAATGATAATCATTACGAAAAAGTTAATGGGCCTATATACCTCACAACGATGATTCAAATAACTGGTATTTTAAATAAACTTAAATCTGCGGGTGCAATTTCTGAAGAAAAAAAAACAATTTCAATTCCTTTCACCTCCCCACAGCAGCCAAGACCTCGATATTTTTATATGCTTCCTAAAATTCACAAAGAAGACAGTTGTTGGACAAAGAGCCTAAAAACTATAACACCGTACTGACCAAGGTAGTTTTTTAAACCAACCGATATTCATCAGATGTTACACAAACATTCTTTTCATCCCAAACATACATTTAAAGGTTTATTAAGATCGTAAATTATACGATTTAAAAAAAATATGTTCTAACAAAAAAAGGACTTTGATAAGGCATGGAGTATTCTTTTTCAAGCCTTGTGTCTAACTGACTTTAAGTTCCTACTATCAACACTCATACATTTTATTTACGTTTTTGCAGACTGGTAAGGAAACCACGAGCTGTCTAATATGGTATATTCAGACAAACGTTGTAACATATTATCTACTTTACAAATGACAACATTACAAATATTTATATTATATCAATCTCTCCATAATACCATTTACCTCTCCAACTAATCAACCGTTCTGGATGACAACGCTGCCATCCATTTATCTCCACTTTTACCGGATAATAATAAACAGAGTCAAATTAGAACGATGATCCTTATAGTTAATTCAATGAAAATAAACAGTCAATGAAAGTTTCTATTAGTTAGTTTATGACAACCAGTGAAACGCAATTAAACATATTTTTTACCGAACAATCATTAAAATATTTTCACATGTTTGGCTTGTGAAAAACAGTTCGTGATCACGACATAATTTCTTATATACAAGTGAACCAATAAATGTGGTCTAGGAACATAGGAACATACATTTGTATTAATCGTTAACAACTCTGTGAGATTTAAAGTACATTTTAATCGAATTGTGGATTTCTCAGTTTGTATTTGAAAATCTTTTTGTTCCTCAGTAAACTGATAGGGGAAGTTTAAAAAGAATCAAATACTTGTCATTGTTAAGCTTAAACGTTTACAATACGAGAAATGAGTCCCTAATTAATGGCTTTCATTATTTTATATTTCATGATTTTAATTGTAAAGACATACTATTCAAGTTAAATTCATAGTATCAATGGCTTACGGAAAATGATCATTTTATTTAACAGTCGATTGACTATACTAACCAAAGATTATTAACTGAAACCTGTTAGTATGTATACTTCGTATTAGGATATGACCAGAATATCGTACAGTGCAGTAACAATTCGAACTAAACAATATAGTCAGGATATATGTCCCAGTAATCGCGACCAAAATCTTGCTGTTCACAGCAACTTCGTTTCAACAACAATATCGTTTCTGTAGAATATTTACATATGACCACGCTGCAATACTCTTTTATCGATAAGCACGTCACGTCATGATCTCGGGCTTCAAATGTGAATAGCCTTCATAACAGCGTCGACTTTAATTTCGTCTTACAAATAAGGTGATATAGATAAGCAAGGTTTCTTTATAATAAGAATCCGCTTACATTGTCTAATTTATTCCAAAATAACATGTATTACCCTCTCTTTCCCTCTGCCTGTCATGGCTAGCTTGTCTGTCAGAGCATGTTTAGAGAAGGAACAATTTAAAAAGATTTACAATGATGTTATTCTTATTACTGAATACAAAATGATTGAGTATCGCGAAAAAAAAAACTGTTTAAATATCTAGTGATAATATGATAAGAATCACATTTATGCGTTCCTATATTGCAAAATAAAATAGGTTAGTGGTAATATTGCGTGGGAATTGGAGGTGATTTGCTTCTCAGGATTTACTAATGACAATATATCACGTCAGCTATATAAAAATATTCTAAAATAGAAATACCATTCTTAAGAATATGATTATATAATTTAAAAATATATAATAACATAACAATATATTTTAGCAAAATTTCTGTAAATCATGCTCTCTTTTATATAACAAATGATATTTTATATCCCCCATAAATCACATGTATATGAATAGAGATTACGGATCATGATATGTCTTGTAATCAAACAGATTTAAATGTAAACTCTATTCCAAGCGTAAAAGGTAAACGGAATCCGTTTATGTGGTGACAATAGTTGTTTAGATAATATGTCTAGGCTGTTAGACAATAAACAACTGACAACCTATAAATCCCTTAAGAGTGATTATAAATAACAGACTTATATATAGTATTTCTATATTAAGTGATCAGATAATTTGTAATTAAACATCGTTCGTTACGTAAAGATTATCATAATGATATCAGTGTTAAGTACTAACACCTATTGTGAGTCATATTATTATATCACCATATCGTAAATTGGGGAAATATTTGCTCATATAGGTCCGTTACTAATAAAAGGACTTAAAAGACCAAAAATTAAACTGAAGCTGGATATCTTAGATATCACAAAATTGACACATAATCGCAACCTTCTTTAAGATCAATGCAACGTTTTGACTCTACTCGAAGAAGCCACAGACTACACCCAGAGACAGAATATTTGTATATCCAGTTATGTGGTTCCATGATTTATATGATCTACAGTTTTGAGGAAATCTGTGAAAAATCGACCAGCACAATACAAGTCCCGTCCACTGTTCAGATTATCTGCTGTACTAGGCCCTTCAAACTACAGCGTGCACGAGGCAGTGAACGAGACATTGAAACAAGGGGACCATTGAAGGCTGAGGCATTTTCGAAATTGTCCCAGCGCTACTACCTAAGTGTGTCAACAACTTCTCCACCAGTGAAGACATGTTTCAGCATTGGCAGTCGAATGTATCACCATAACCGATGTCAGCTCATTGACAGTACATTCGAATATCTGATGGACATCAAAGTAAATGGACTTTTTAGTACTTAGTTTACATGTAATCTTGTGTGGTGCACAATGTGCAAATATTTGTGTATAATATGTATCTGATAGAGATCAAAGTGAATGGACTATTTAGTACTTAGATTATATGTAATCTTGTGTATAAATATTTGTATATAATATGTATATGTGTATGCCATGCATATAATGTGCTAATGATATGTACATGGTGTAAATAATATGTAGAATTTTTTTTAAAATAGTTTTTGCGTTGCATATAAATATGTATATACGAATATGTATAAATATGCATAAATATGTATACAGATATCTATCTATATCATAGATATGTCATATTAGAAAATAAAAGCATATTTTAGCATAAAATTGATGTTTCAAAGTATTCTAAGTACTCAAGAATACCTTCAAAAAGTATTTGTATTCTAATATATTCTCTATTCATGTATTCCTGTTGGTATCCATATGATTGAAAAGTATTCGTATTCGTATTTGAATACATTGTGAAATATTCATCCCATGTCTGAACAGAATGCCATCCATTTACTCTCTCAGACTCTGAGTGGCCATAAAACACCAATCATCATCACCTATCTATATCCATCTATCTATTTATCTATCTATCCATCTGTCAATCTCCCTCCCTCTCGCTCCATCCTAGTCTCTCTCTCTCTCTCTCTCTCTCTCTCTCTCTCTCTTTCTTTCTATCTACCTCTACCTACCTATCTCTTTCTTTCTCTCTACTATCTATGCTCTCTCCCCCTCTCTCTCACACACACACACACACACAACACACACACACACACACACACACACACACACACACACACACACACACACACACCTCTCTCTCTCTCTCTCTCTCTCTCTCTCTCTCTCTCTATATATATATATATATATATATATATATATATATACATGTATACATATGTGTTTCTGAGTGTGAGTGTGTGTGTCTGACTCACTGACTCTCTTTATCTTTATCTGCGTGTGTGCGTCTCTTTCTCCCCCTCTTTCTAGCAAATGATACAGAATATTGACGAATTTCTGTGTATGAATATTAGCGCCTAGGTTTTCGCATGTACGTGTCTGTGAGGGTTATATTTATGACTGTTTGCTTGTTTACCTGTCTACCTGTATGTCTGTCTGTATGTCTGTATGTCTGTCTCTCAGTCGGTCTCCCTGTCTGTCTGTCCTATACATACTTCTATAAGAGTGATGTATTGTAGATGAAGATCCAGTCTGATCCGTGCATATATATATATATATATATATATATATATATATCACCTCAAATGAAGAGAAATTATGTTCGTCAATAAAGCAACTTTTCTGTAACAAACAATAAAATTTAATATAAATGTGGCTACCTCTAATTAATCGACCCTTGCCTACTTATTTAAAAACTTGTACCTTCGTGCATCCTCCTTTTTCTAAAAGGTCATACCCTTTTCTGGCAACACGTAAACAGATGTTTTGTGTAGTCCACTATCTTTCATATGAGAAGTGTCATTTGGCTGAACAACTTCCAGCTTCCTACAGTTGTATCGAACACCATCTGGTGGCGGGAGATGTTCATTGTTGAAGCATGGAACATAGTCAGAAATAAAAAAGCTCACACAAAATCTGAAATTTCTCGGTTGAAACATACGTGGATTGTATTCGTGGAGCAGGTTAAAGAATAAAAAAAGTGATTACATTCAATCGGATTCATCGACTACCAAAAATAGACATCGAATAATCGTTATTAAGCCCTCAAAGATGGAAATTATATTAACAATAATAATAGTGTTACTAAAACTAAGGATAAACATTTAAATTACTTTCTTCATAAAGCGCTGCTAATGTCCAATTCTGGATTCGAATACTAGCTTTATCTTTAGCAGCATCATGTTTTATATAATCATCTCATTTTGATTGGTGAGTTGCCCTTTGATCTTTTATCACTTAATCACTAACAGCTTCCTTCACGTCGTAATATTTTCATTACTCATAGGAGTACATTTATGATATCCACCGACACAGTTTATTCCAGCGTCATCTCCTATCCTAGTACAGGTGACCAAAAGCCTACTGATGGCGAACACATTACTGTCAATTCGGTTTCATGTAGAGGTCACACATACAACCAGGCTTCATCAATGCTTTGTTTAGCTAGATGCCGCTTCACATACCCAACTCTATAATGTCAACAGTTTCAGCACTGCCATTAACATTAACGTCCCAATTTCTGGATAGACACATCCCAGCCTCCACAAATAAACATTTACGAGATTAGTGCAACACTGGAATCATCAACACTTATAGATCCTCGAACCTTGAATTCAAACTCTGGACGTTTCTTCAGGGGACTGAATCCAGAGTGGCGCCTTTGTTTGCTGAGACATGTTTAATTTCTCACCAGTCCCTAAGCCGCCAAGCAAAAACGGAACTTTCTCAACTGCAGCATAATATGCCTTGTGATATTTGTTGGAGGGTCAAATACCCCATAAACAAATAAATCCAACAAATAGTATGACCTACTCGTCACTATTATAACAATTTACATCGGCGCTTTAGTAGACTGTTGTGGCAGAATTGCCGTTCTATATATTAACATTTTCAAATCAGACCTAATGTCTGCTTTACAAACTATAATTATAATATAGAGTTGTATTAATGACAAGGAGACTCAAGTTAGCCTTGAATGTCATAGTACAGACTGGACATAACTGGACCTAGGAAAGATAATTATATTCCCACATACAACGAAGGTGAATTATATAAATATAAGCTTGTTATATAAAACACACCAACCACACGAACTCTGTCCAATGCCACCGCTCGAGATCGGTTTGTTTCTATGATACATTACATCTATTAATAAAATATTTATTGTTATCATCTCGTTTTAAGCAGTAGTCCTTCGGCCACATGTACATTCGTTAGCCAGCAGCATAGTTTAAAATAGAACTAGCAGCTGGCTAATGTTACTGTCGTCATCACAGATTGGCTATAAAGTACCATAAAAAGGTAATAAAAGATAAATATACCTTACTTGCTCACGCAATATGGAACCTGAAAAGCTAGATATTTGCATTTAAAGACGACTGCTTTCATAGTATTACAATTCATGTGGGATGTTATAAGACTTATGCTAAACAGGTAAAGATAGATAAAGAACTGGCAGTAGTATGCGTTTTATTATGGTTTCCTGGGTTGTGTGGTGGTATATACAAGACATTGCCCTTCTAGAAAAAGCGACTTTAGTGTGTTAAGTTTTGATAATATTAATCGATCAGTTGGGAAAACTACTTATAAACATTTGATAAAACATTTATCCCCCAGAAACAGTTATCCAGAATACTTCTAGGAATCATCACGTTTAATTGGCTGATGTGATTCTTCATCGTATATTGGTAACACATGTATGTTGACCGTTACTATTAAAGGTTATCATACGCAAGACAAGGATCACGAAGAGAAAATTTGGTGAAAGGTCGTGGGAAAAACAAAATAACTGACAAGGAAGATATTCCAACAAGCTAAACTACTCTTATATTAAGACGATCTGGTTATAATAAATTCTACACATGCGATATACTTAGTTAAAGTCGCAGAAATATGTTCTATGCCTGGTTTTATACACAGTTTATACAGGAACGTAGTTATATAAAAACTATGTGATGACAGTGAATATAAATTTGTTATATTCGTTATTTTACCAAGACATTGATAAGAACAATATAGTCAGCCGATCAGGTCTAACTTGTAGCATGTAATAACCTGGTAATGCCTTGTTATCAATTTAAATTTACAAACTGAAAGTACTATCAGTGTTTAAAAGTTATGTGTAGCAAACTTCCGAAATATGACACTTATGTCCAATGAGTCGTGCCAATACAAATTGGCAAGGTGAACGTATCATGTGGAAATGCATCTTATTCAATTGTCATTGAAAAAGAAATAATGACAAAATAATATTCCTATGACTATAACAATATTATCTAAATTCAAAAGGCCTTCCCAGACAAGTTCATTTCCAAGAGAAAGTATTTGGTGCTATTGCATTGTGATACGATATACATCCAAGTTTACATACATAAACAGTTTATAAGAACTCTAATATCTATTTGTTATCATCGGTAATTTCTTCCGCCTGTATTTAGCGGAAATATTGTTATATGGCTTTTCAATAAAGAATGAAGTGGATGCATTTACTACAATCCATGACTAGTGTTGGTAACCATGGTGCTTGCCTTGGTGAAAATCAACAAGCCAAAAGGGGTCTTCTTGATGCTGACAATAAATGTCAAGCGAAGATAATATGTTTCACGTGTAATAAATATGAACTCTACTCTGTAGTCTGCCGGAAATAATCTTACAGATGTAATTGATGTGCTCTGCATAGATGAGTGCATTCATACAAATAAACAGTAAGCAAAGCTGGATAACAGGTTTTTAAGAAAAAAATACACCAGTCAATGAGAGGTCAAAGATTTCAAAGATTTAAAAAGAATATAGTCGCAACATTATACTTTCTGCATTTCGTTTACTTTTCGATATATTTTGATAATACAGTAAAACTTGGTTATAAATAATTAGGATATATCGAATTAGTAGCTTAATACGACATGATTAGCTGGTCCAGCCAAATGTCCATTCACTTCTATGGTAAGGAAACTCGGATATAACGAAATTTATATAAAGAAAACATGCTCCATTCGAAGTGATTTTTCAGTTTCAGCAGCATTAAATTAATATAAATAGCGCTAGTTATAACGAAATCTGATGTTTGAAATTTCAATTGTCCGTTATCCAACGACCGTTGTAATCATTGCAATCATAAATTCAACAACCAATATGAAAATGACAATTAAATTTAATTGCATTGTTTTAACGACTGAAACATGCATTGTTATTGTTACATTAGGGTTCGAGTAGATGTTGAGTAGATATTGACACCTCTCACTTTAAAGTGTATTAATGCCATTCAAAACTTAGCAAATCGGTAACAGATTAATTCCCAGAAATAGTGTTTTCTAACAGGTTCATGTAAAATCATTAAGGAGAATGTATAAAAAAAGATGAAATAAATTGTTGTTTTTCATCATCCAATCAGAGACGGAACACACCTGGTCCGTGTTTTCCATTCATCACAAAACACAAGATAATACACGTAATAAAACGTTTCTTTTCACCAATTATCGATAATGTGTCGGTAACTAATATTTGATACATAATTGACACCTAGATTGGAAAACTGGAATATTTTGAAATGTCATTATAAAGAAATGAATTACCATTCCCCTTGAATTTCGTAATAACCAAATAAAGATCACTACATATAATTGTTTTTAACAAATTGGCAGGAAATTACGAGAGATTATTTCTTTCCGGAGTGAAACTATGTTTAGTGAAGCATACCAGTATTAAGTGCAAATGCATTTTCAGGAAACGGCCCACTAGTTTGCACTCCATCTTATATTTAGAGTATGAACTGCAACCACAGACACCATTAAGGAGAAAACCTTTCTCAGATATATAATTAAGCTTTATTTCTATCCATCGTTGTGGGTATTTGACGCATAGTTTCTCAGAAAGTTTGAGGTTTTTGAATCAGCTGAACAACGTACAATATTCAGGTTCAAGCAGCTCTTCAGCCATGACGCTTAAAAAAGAAAGGAATAACTGTCACATAACGAGCTAACAAAGGCTGGAAGTAATAAACTAGTAATAACCTATTTTCAGAATCATCGTATGTTTTTATTATGTATAGCTGTTTCAGAGAGAGAGAGAGAGAGAGAGAGAGAGAGAGAGAGAGATGGGGGGAGGGTATAATACTACCTAATAATGGTTAATACTAGTTGATATAGATTGTAGCTCTATTTTTTCACCGTATTAATACTCACATGATGGTTTGTTTAACAAACGTTCATATAATTATGATTTTTTATTTTATCCATAGAAAGATGATATATAATAATGGATGGTGGATTAAGGTTTTGTCGTTTGCTTATCACTGTTGAATCATTTAAGTTATTATTGTCACCACTAGACTGTCATAATATTTCAATGAAGCCTATTAAGTTTCTGGGCCCAGAACACAGTCAGTAAGTCATATTGGTTACCAAATATGTGTTAAAGTGTTATCACTGTTCGGCATCTATGATTTCTGGTGTATGCAAAACACTGGTTTAGAATAGAACAGACAGAAAGGCATCCGAAGAGATGCTGATTGAGCTGAAATGTATTGACTTCTTTAGCCTTGGAACTGGTCACACCTGGGACGTATAGCCGATAATGTTATTAATCATGTACATATCGGTATATAAGAACGATGCTAATCTATCTGTTTCGTGTTATATAACAAAACTATGAAAAACAGTTTGTACATTAGCTCATATTTTACTATTAAATATATATTTAAACCATTACACTAAAATCAATTATGATCATGACTCTAAGTGGTGATGCCTTGAAAATATTTCATATACATTTGAAATGTCAGTTAATAAAAATAAAATCTGAATATTTAATGTAAATAAGCCACTTGGGTCAAAATAAACGTAATTCTCAAAGTCAAACATCTTTGTTTATCTTTGGAAAATGTTGTTTAATATTTTTGAAAATAGTAAATTATTTTGGGTGTCCGAGAGCAGGACTTTGATCTGGACTATTGCGTGTGCTCATTATCAGTAAAGGTCTTGCAAAATAAAGGGAAATAGCATAGATAATATTTTAATTGTAATATTTCTAAGAATTTACAGACAATGTTTACCAAAATAGAAAAAAAACAACAACAAAAACAGCCAAGATGTAATCATGTTAATAACATGTCCATAACTACGGATACAAAACGACCTTGTTCTAACAGAATGTGCCATTTCGTTGTTTATTAAGAGCTATGAGATTCAGAAAATCTACCTATCACATATCATGATCTTACTTTAGGCAACCATACCACCACCGCAATAATATTACCTTTCTATAACATAGAATTGTCGTAGTGTAGAAAATAGCAAAATCTACGTATGCTATAATTTGTATTGTAAGGACATATACATATATCCCAGGTACATATCTTTAATTAAATATAGAACACCTGATTTGTTTAAATTAAAACAACATGTTGATGAGTGATTCTAAATTATAATGGATCTTTGATTTTACAAATATCAACATACAATAATTTGGTTGTGGTATTTACAGGATTTATAAGAGTTTGGCTACTAACTCTGTGTCAGTTGCAACCGCTCAGTAGTGTTAGTTACTTTTTATGATGTAGAGCATAGTTATTTCTTGGCAATCATATTATATTTATAGTTTGTACTAAACATGTTTTGGCTTAAAATATTAAGTAAGTATTTTTTCATCCCATACAATATTTCACAGAACTAAATGATCCTTAATTGCTTTATTGACATTTATTTACAATTAGCATTAAGGTTAATATATTATTTTACGTGTCTGTCTGCACATTCTGGATGTCATCTATATTTAAAGTTGACTATCAGAATTTTGAATTAAGTGATGGTTAGGTATTTAACGACTCAACATTTGTATGTGTGAAGTCAAGTCATTATAATATCATTTCAGTCTTTTACGCAATTTATCAAGAATACCACAGGCTATTAATGAATACATACGATTCCCATAATACAAGTTTTATAAAAGGTTACATGTTATGTCAGAAGAGACGTGATATTTAGATATCTCGATTTGTAAATAAGTTAAAACTATTTTTAACCATTGGCTATTGAACAAAATGTATTCCTCATATTGCGCAGTTATTTCAACGATAAGTGGAAGAACAAATCCATTGGTGGACAGATCAGTAACAGCAAACGCATAAGATACATATATGTTACATTATGATAATTCAGTGTGTTTCTTTCTTTGTTCTTCTAGCAAAGTATCTTTTCATAATAAGTCCAATGAATATTCAATATATCATTTAGTTCTGAGTTATTTATTCGTCCAAATCTTAATTACATTAATAAGTATTTATAAAATTTAACTTAATTTGTATACCAGAACAACACTATTGATATATTAAGATGGACCTACTTAAGCTATTTGTTAGAAAAGAGTTTGGAAACGACGCTTTATAATTGATTCATATTATATCCACCTAAAGGGTTTTATATGAAAACCAAAGGTAACGTAAATTAAACCTAAAGACGGGTGAACTATTGAATTTAGGGAACATTAAAACCACGAGTTTGAGATTGAAACGATTTGCGACGATTCTATATTTCGGATCATCACTTTGCGGCATATATAAATCTGTAAAAGATAATACATTCTAAACAAAACCTCTTAGAATCAGAAAGTTTTAGTTCCAACTCATAACGAAACCATAGATAAGTTTTACCGACTATTAGCTAAGAAATATCCGGTCCAACTAGGTCAGATTAAACACTAATTAAACCCTATGTCATTTATTAGATAATGAATGTCAATCCGTCGAGTAAAATTGTATTTGATTATAAAATTATTGTAATATGGTAAGACATTACAGCCATTAAACGACGTACTACGAATAGGGTACTACGAAATGTACACTTAACTAAACTAATTGTAGATGCCAGAGACGACGATCGTACGAGGTAACGCATATACAAAGAAGAAAAACTTCCTTATTCAATTTTCTTACATTGTAAAGGTCAGATGGATACTAGGTTCTATTTAGTGGGGAAATATTGTTATTTCCGTGTTTAGAACTTTAACCCGTTTAGCTCATTAAATACGTTTTGGCCGAGTGTAGCAAAATAGAGAGAAATTCCGTGATTTCGTTTAATTTTATTTGCACCTAATACAGAAGGCGTGAGGGTTTTTCTCTCTCGATTGAGCAAAGATTTGTAGATTAACTCTTATGGGCTTCAACATTTATTTATGTAGATGTCAGTGAGGAGCTCGGCGCTAGGTATTAGTGCTATCTAGTATCCATGGCTTGGGCGAAGGATGAAGAGTGGCTACTAGCCGTAATAAGGGAACAGAGATCGAAACTCTAAAAGAAAGTGATACAAATGACTCGTTGATGTAAAGATCTGCGATAATTAAGAATAATGTCATCTGTGTACCCTATTAAACTACTCGAAATAGGATAATATTATAATCAATACGTATTTCGTTAACTTTTATATCACCATCATTATATAATGTTTTCGTGAGAATTTAATATATTGTTTATGTTAAAATTGTGTGGAGTTATTATATATTTTTCATAAGTGGATTACGGGTTATATTTGATGTGTTGTTGGATAATTATTTCCCTAACACTGACACATATATAAACGTCATAACTAACCGTTAGTGATATTTGTAATCTTTTACTTTATCACGATTTTCAATTCAGCTACCATGTTAGAAATGAAAAATATGTCTAAGAAGTTAGGTTTGTAAATCTGCTCATTGATGTCAAACATAGCTGAAGATCTTGATTTAGGGTGTGACGACTACATTGCTATCAGAACTTATCCAATAACAATACATTGTCAACTGTTGTAAGTATAGGATGGTAAATTAGACAAGTTCGTACCGAACTATGATGAAAGGTTTAGCGTTGAGTATATTTGAAAGATGAGTTCGTTAACCATATATCGAATATCCTATCCAATTACCAATCAGGCCCGCTCTTATACTCACTGACTCGCTGACGCACTAACACACTGACTCACTGACGCACTGACCCACTCACAGATTCACTGACTCACTCGCTGACTCACTCACTGACTTACATACTCACTGACTCACTCACTCACATACAGACTGACTGACTGACTGATTGATTGACTAACTGACTGACTGAATCACTGACTCAATCGCCCATTGACTCACTCAATCACTCACTCACCCACTTACGTAATTCAGCAGATATCCTTTACTTAAATGAGTTTTCTTTTGGTTTGGTATTACTCGCCAGTAATTCTATAAATATGTTCAAAGCGGTTGCAGATGGGAAAAGAAGGAGGTAGACAATATATCGGTGATATTGCTATTCATTAAGTAATTATCCGTTAAAAATATGCTCAGGGTGTATCTCCGGAACGAGTTATCGTACGATATTGGTACTTATGTATAGATAATTTTATGTAACTATCTGATATGTATTTTTTATGTGTGCCTGCTTTACGAAGGTAAAAATGAACTATCCTGACTTGTTTAACTAGAACGAATGTAGCCAGACATAAGATGACAGATGCTCTGCGGAAATCGTGATGGTGAGTCGATTATATCAGTTGTTAGCGAGTTTGAGATTGCACTGGGTCCTGATTAATGACTCAATCGGGGCTCACGTGAGAGCAGAGTTATTACAGGTAAGCCCTATTAGGCGATCTAGTTCACCTTTTGTTACCAATGGAAAGGCTGACTGCCTCTTCATCTGATTGCCATTGTTAACGTGCCTCAATAATGTAGAACATTTAGGATCAATCTGCTCTTCGAACAAAGTTTTCTTAAAAGAAAGAAAAACTGGCATAGGATGAGCATATTATGTTGTCTAGGTTTTGGCGACCGTTGCATATCAAACAGAAATCTTTGGACTAATGTTCAGCTTGGTACTTGATGAATGGGTCAGAATTATTGTAGAAGTCAGACTATAGTAATGAACATAGTTATGAGAATAATATATTGATCTTACTGGTGTGTTGGTATCAACTGGATTATTGTCAGTTTTGAATCAGAAATGTTTTCTTTTCCCAACTACACTTTTTTTTAAAGAAAGACGGTAAACATTCAGACTCTTCGTAAGCTTTTATTGGAGAAAAATAATGCATTAAGATTTGCGCCATAATAAGGGATGCACAGATGCACGCACGGATGCATGCAAGCATGCATGCACGCACACACGCACGCACACACATTGTAGTTCCTGAGACTGTTGACGTTATAGTTTCTTGTTTATATTTAGATTATCCTCTTTTCAATTGTTTTAGTAATTTGGTATTCCCCCTAATTTTAAAGGTAATTAAATTGTTCATATAATATATACATATTATACATGTAATTAAATATATTTTAACCAGTTTGGAGTTATAATTCTTGTGTGAATAAAAGCATAACAACTGTGCCAGTGCCTTAATGATTCTTATAACACACAATAACACACACACATACACCCACATACAAATACACACACACACACACACACACACACACACACACACACACACACACACACACACATATATATATATATATATATATATATATATATACTGAACTTAGCATTTTGTTTAGTTGGTGCAAAATATATAAACGTCTGGAGGTGTTGGATTAAGAGAACATCTCTGTTTTATACATTGTGTATCATGTACATTATTATATTTGATTGTCTGTTAAATGGTTTTCAATAAACGTCGGGATGTGAACTAGATGGGTTAGGTTATGGCCTCAGTGTACTTCAATACAATACGACTTATAATCATGGCGAGATATATCCCACGTTTTCATGGCACCAATATTCTAATTGGTAACGCGTTGGATCACAGATCACTATCACACGAGTTCGAATCTTGGCGTGGCCATATTTGAAATGTGTTTCATCTTTGACTTTGCTTCATTACCTTTTGAGGTTGCTCGGCACATGTTGTCTACCATGTGCACAGAAGTGGCCGTAAAAATATCAATCATCATCATCATCATCATGGCACCAATATCTTAGATTAGACAAACTACACCAGATGGGGAAACACTTTATAATAGATACATCACATCTAGAAACGGGGCACTGAGTATCTATAAATGGTGAATTCACAGTGAAAGAAATGCACATCAGTTCAACTAATTTCCAAAGAACCGAGAACGAGAAGAACGCATACACTGCAGGCTGATCGAGCCAAGTTGTGTCGGCTTATTATTAAAAATATCTAAGTCTAGTAGCTCTGGCATTAACTTTCATCAATATAAACATCAGATCAATAAATAAAACCCAATTAACTCATATTATTGAGAAATGTAACAAACACAAAATCCAGCCTGCCAACATGTGATATACATATACAGGTTGGTACAATAATTGATTGCATTGCTGTAGTCCACGCAATAAGGAAACCAGTTGCGCGTAAGCATTTTGGACATTTAGCTTAAATTGCTATTTACTCGATGCGTTACTCTTTCACTTGTAATTATACAAGAGTTGAAATCGTCTTTGACGGTAACGGAAATCAATCGGTCAAATTAGATACCAGAAGCAAGCATAAAAAAGCATGAGACCAGAAAGTAAAACACTAGAAGATAGGAATGTTATAATCCGTAAAATAAGCTAAACCTAATTGGTAATGGAGGACAAAAGAGGGAATTTGCCAGATTTCTGTTCAGACAACCCAGCATGAAGAAGCCGAAGGAAGGCTGTGAATCGATTTTAAGTGGTGGCTTTACAGTACCAATAAGTTATTTTTGGGATTCACTATATTTAGCTGAATTTATCTCTGTAGTAAGTACCTTTATGCAAGGTTGCAAATACTGGCTAATATGTTTTATATTACACTGGTAAGTTATATGTTGCACATCATTTTCTAGATGATAATCAGAACTATTGTGGATTATGGCATTAATTAACTTATCCATGTATTTCCGATAATAATAGTATTCTGGGAAACTGTATGAGCATTACATGCTAGTGAATGTATTCCTTAATCAATCACAATTAACCAAGTATTCTTGCATCACATTTTACTCTAACATAAATTATTCAGATCTTCTAGTTATTACGTGGAATCATATCTTAATGTTTATTTCGGTACTAAAACAAGTCAGCTACAATGAATAAGCAAGGAATAGAATAATACGTCTGCAAAATTATCATAACATGTATCAAATTAGTCAATTTGTAGATTACTATAATAATACTCAGGCAAAATCAGGGTCCTGTTCTACACGCATCTAAACAATAGATGTGATACGCTTGTTAATTTATGCATACATTTGACTAAGCCAGAGATATATATTATTGTTAACCGGTTCAGTAACCGTATGAAATGTGATAGCACAGATTATGGATACTTCGTGATGGGGTGATTATTATAATTGACGCCATTATAGTATGAGAATCCACGATGTAAAGATGTTGACTTAATCGTAAAATGGCATTATGTTTAGTTTTACTGATTCATGGTTATCAATCTGGAATATGGTAATACGAAACTGTGATTATTTATATTTATTATAGAAATGGTTAATAAGATATATGGTTAAGTTAATTATGATCTTATAATATAATCTTAGCAAGAGAAGGAGACTTTATTTTCTAGATCATGAGTTCATTAGCTCCTTATTCATACTCCTTATTTATACCAAAGGGGTAAGGAGAGGACCTTGTCGAACGCGGTATAATAAACAGAGAATAAGCAATGAAACATAACGAACTGATCCTTTTTGAGAACGTTGTCTCATATATGATATAGATCTCTCAATTGGAACCAATAACACTTTGTTCAGCTTCGGTGCTGATGTGATCTCGGACAAATGACTGAGAAGTTACACACTTTTGAGAAATGAAACGAACAGCTGAAAGCTTCTATTGATTAATAAAATAGTCCATTAACGTATACTCTGCTATACTTGAACTGTTTTGTTAAATTGATGACAGCCAATCATTGGTAATTGAATTAAATCCAATAGTTAGTTCGTCAAGACTAAGAATACTGTACTCATTTGACATAAATTACGGATTTTCGATCCAGGCTTGAAGCGTGGCCTGAGATATCAGTTCAGAGAAATATGTAACCACCCGTGGCTTATCACCTGCCTGATAGCCACTTCTTATCAGCGATTACATACTAATATACATTATTATAAGAAGGATCATGGTGATTTTTAATACAAATAGGTTATTAAAATGGGAGGTATTCTTTCATAGGTGTAATGATTATGGCAAAATAGTAACCTAAAATAACCATAAAATATCACTACCTGTCTTGGCAACAGGTAAGTGTATACAAGCGAAATGAAGACAACCATCCAGATAAATATATGTATTTAATGAGTGAAATGAAAATGGATGCGTCGTGTAATAACAGTCAATTGAAATCAAATGAACTCAGGATATTGCTTCTAACTTTCGATAAAATAACAAAATTGTTAAACAAAATGCATGGTCTGAAAATTACTAAACGCGTCTAATAAAGCACCGAGGATAACATCTGAATACAAAGACGTGTATTTAATGCGAATGCAAAAATTCTTATTACCAGTATTATGAAAACTGAATCAGTGATGGAGATAAATGATTCAATCGTGATGGGATCATTAAGACAACAGTTCGTATTCATGTCGTTATAAGAATAAGGCTGCATAGACTAAAATACCAACTGAATTAATAAAAAGGGTTTGTAATGCGCACTATTAAGAAAATGACAGTTTATGGCGCCATTTAAGTTTTTGTCAATTGTCTCATTAATGTACTTAAGAAAAAGAACTACTAATGTAGGAAATTCTGACTTTAATTTGTTTTCTTAGTTGTCTACTCAAAGTTGTAATTGTCACGTACCACACTAATTACACTTCCAATCAGCGCCTGACAATTCTAAAAAATTACGGCTAATTACCTTATTCTCTAAGCATGTAGCAATTTGGAGAGAGGTGACAAGCTCTAAACATAATATTGATGCATCTTATATAAGGAATCCTTTTTGAGCGTACACACGAGAGAGATAGCGAGCGAGAGAGAGAGAGAGAGAGAGAGAGAGAGAGAGAGAGAGAGAGAGAGAGAGAAAGAGAGAGAGAGATACCCCATCCATAAACAAACTCATACTGGTGGGACATAACACATGTCTCAGTCTCAGCATGGAAATTTACCACTCTGAGTTCAGTCCCCTGAAGAAACGTCCACAGTTTGAATTCACGGTTCGATATTCTCTATGCCATGCCTTGTTATACACAGCTAAAACACATTGGCCGTGCCAGAGATTGGTGTTCGTGTTTTCTGTTTACCAATTTTGTAATATTTTATACCATAAAGGGTTAGTGAGGAGTAGGTTATAGTATTTATAGGATTTGTATATTTATGAGATTCTGTTAATAACTTATACATCTATTAATGATATGGCGCCAGAATACCTGTGTGAACTGGTTTCCATTAGAAAGTCATCCCGAAAACTCAGGTGATCCAGTCAGATACTATTGCAGGTGCCAGTGTCTCGGCTCAAGTCATATGGTAATTGTGCATTTAGTGTTGCAGACCCCACTTTGTGAAATAAGTTGCCGGCAAATATTAGAAATGCGTCGTCTCTTGGAAATTTTAAGTCTCTTCTAAAAACACACTTATTTAAGGTCGCTTTCACAGATAAATAATTAATATCTTTTAAATCATTACAGGGTTTTTACAGACATTATTTGAGGTATTATTATATTACATATTATTTGTACAGCGCCTTTGAATGGCTCCTGCTAGTAAAGGCGCTTTATTAAATATACATTATTACTATTATTATTATTATTATTATTATTTATGAGGTATTTGATCCTCCCTAAAAATAACACAAGATATATTATGCTACGGTTGAGATGTTATGTTTCCTGTGCTTGGAGACTATGTTTCATGGTCCGTGCATTCTAAGAACATTTGATCTAAAGCTGTATATTCCGTGCACTATTTGGGTCTTTGGAGGGACGCCGTTTAGGTGTCTAGCCTGGTTATCCAGCATTCAAATGAGTGTTGCAGGCACAGTACAGTCTGTAGGTATTATATGTACTCTTGACTCAGATATAGAAACATTGCATCACATCCTGGTGGCATTGGACACAACTTGTTTTTCGGGAAGAATCCCCAGGTTGTCTCTTATTCAGCACAGCTTGTATGTTGGAGTGGTTGAGAAACGTCCTCCATTATTCACAGGGGAGCAGTACGGAAAGATGGAGCCGATATAATCTGAGGGTGGTCACTGCCAGAGTGTTTTTCGTCCTCAGGGGTATTAACGTCCCCTTTTATTTTTAATAATTCAGTGGAGATGGCAGTGCCATTTGGTCAGCTACCCATGATGTTGTGAGCTGCGAAATTAATCTCTGGAAAAGTTTCGACCTCTTGCTGGGATCAAACTTGTGACCCTTGGCACTAGGTGCATTGTGCTTAACCGCTAGGCCACTGGACCTCCAAGGATACAGCTTGCTTGTAACTTGTAACTTGTTGAAGTTTGGGTAGAGACCCCTGGCTGTCGCTTATTGGGCACAGTCACCTGGTGATACAGCTCGCGTGGTTGGTGCGTTATATATAACAAATTTAGTTGCATATAAAATTAACCTTACTTGTATGTGGGAATATAATCAACTTTCTCTAATCTGCTTGTCATAAATAACATTTAGGAACGTTATTATTACAATAGTTTGAATAGCAGACTGGTTTGAAAATGTTAACATATAGTTTTAAAGGTACCGAAGCTGTGACGCGCTATTACGGTCTGCTTCAGCGCAGTTGTCAGTCTTTTAATAGCAATTAAGCTAACAGTTTTAATTGTACTCGGTTTGTGACGACCGTTTTAAAAACTAACCGTTGAAGACAGTGACAATTGGGTTGCAGTATTGCTTTGAAGAAAGATACAGCAATTGAAAAATAGCTATGAATAGGGCAACTTAGATAATTGATTTGTGAGTGGTGGGGGAGGAGGGCGAGAACTTGCGAGTTATTACACTACTAAATACCACGAGGTTGTATTATAGTGACAAATACTCGAAAATATAATTTTATCAGACACATTCTTCAAAAACTATATTGTCTATTTATAAGACAGCGTATCCATTTAACGATTTTATCAATAACTTATAAACGTATTAATGATATGGCACTAGAACACGTATGTGAACTGGTGTCCATTAAACAGTCATCTCGAAAACTGAGGTCATCCAGTCAATTACAATTGCAAGTCCCTGTGTCTCGGCTCAAGTTACATGGTGATTCTGCGTTTAGTGTTGCAGCCCCACTTTCTGGAATAGGTTGCCGGAAGATATTAGAAATATGTTGTCAGTTGACAATTTTAAATCAGTTCTAAAAACTTTCACAGATAAATAATAATTATCTTTTAAATCTCTTTTAGGAGTTTTACAGACATTTATTTTGGATATTATTATATAATATATTATTTGTACAGCTCCTTTGAATGGCTCCTGCTATATTAATTATACATTATTATTATTATTATTATTATTATTATTATTATTATTATTATTATTATTATTATTATTAATGATTTTGGATTATATATGATAGTGTTTCTTTACACACTATTAAAACATGTATGAATACATTCGCACACAAATACGGGCACACATCCATAAATACATATACTATAACAAATGTATGTCAACTCAACTGAGTTATAACTAACGCAGAAGACAAACTCCACATCGTATGTCTGCATTGTTATTTATATTATTGTATCCAAGTCGACAACCAACGGACAACAACACGATGTAAGTGGACGAAGCGGATGACGAGGTGACAAAACAGTGAAGTAAGGCATCTCATCTCACTGATAGATCAATTATCTAGAGAGTACACTAACTGGGTTGATATCATTTGAACGATGCAGGAAGTGATTTTTGAAATTATCCAAGAAAACCGACAATTTAATTATATCGCCAATGTGACGGGTCTGTGATGGACAGACGAAGAAGCATTTCCAAAGGCAACCTGCCGCAGAAAAAAATGAAGTGGAGATTAAGAAACAGAACACTACTGGGATGTCAAAGAAAGTTAGGCAAGGCAGAGGCTTCATGCTTGCCTTAGCAGGAAGTCGGTGCAACAATAGGTACTGATGATCGGAGATGGGTAAATGATAATCGATGATCGTAATCAATGGTAAACGATTACATAATATCAAGTAATCATAAACATAATTGTAATCATCTTCTCCGGATGTACTATCATTATAAACGTAATCAATCACTTTGTTGATGGAATCGTAATCGGTGATTATCTTCCTGAATACTAAATCTTGTAAAATGCCATAAAATCAATATTAGAGTGAATCTTTTGTCATGATCTCGTTCCGTGTCACATGGCATATAAATATTGAGCAGTAATATCTTAGACCGGCATGGTAATTCCATAATGAGAGCACACCTGTTGCTACTAACAACTACTGGAGTAAATTTACACTAAAGAATATGTGTAATAGCCATTTTAATGTATAAAAGACAAAATTGACATATTATAAATACCTGCTTGTAGCAGTTCATTATGAATTTAAATCATTATTTGTAATACCCTGCTTAGCAGAATAAAATCGCCTAACATTGACTCTACTAGGCCAGAATTCAGGATTAAGCACTTGAGTGAAATCCGACAGTCAAACTTCAACAGGTAGCATTCTCTTTAGATATACAATCAGTTGATCTAACTTCTACATCATTAATCATAATATATTTTATGCAATCAGCAGTGTTGTCCTTTTCAACTTTGTACACAAATATATCATTACTTGGTATACGGGCTCCACGGAAGGGACCACCATAATCAGTTTGTGTGCCGGTAACAGTTTTTGGTTGTCGGCGTTCATTGGGTTGAGTATTCTGGTAGCGATAACCCTAGCCATAGCCACTCGGTCTACTTGATGCATTTGATGTGATCGACGTTGTAGATGTACCATGATTAAGACGGCTAGGTACCGCCAGTTTACGCAGAATTCTATTGTCTCGAAAGGGGGTGGGCCTGGCTCTGTGCTGTTTAGGCTTGGAATCACCCATATGGTGTAAATAATTATGGTGGCATATATTGTGAACTAATTGTCTCAATCTGTATGCAAGATGATGCCTGTTTACCACTTCCAGAATTACTCCTAGATAAAGCTGAGTAGGATGCAAAGTTATTAACGTTATCTTCAATTTGAATTGATTTGCTGACATTCTCTGACAAGGCCTCCTCTGTTATTTTCCAGGCAACTTTTCGACACTAATTCCATTGGGAGTTATTGAGACTACAAACAATGAATGTCAATACAGAATTGATGACTACCTCTGTGAAAAAGTATCCTGAATTATTTCTGATGATTGTACCTTATCAGCTAACCTTTTTATATACTCATTTAAGGCTATCCCATGTCCCTGTTGGTCAAACGCTCCAGGATATTTATCCATCTGTCTATGCGCATATCCATAACACAACTATATCCCAACTTGCCTGCCTTTGACAACATCATAATAATTCTTGTGACCCATAGTTCAGTCCGAATCTTTTGGATGCACCTGTATATTAATGTAAATGTTCTGCATCATAACGTTCCTTAATGAGGGTTTCGTGATTTTCACCCACACTGGATGATATGATGGTGTACTATTTAGATCTAATCCAGGTGATTATAGAATAATCACCAGTAAACTGTGTATTTTACATAATACTATGGTTCAGAAACTGTCCCACATACTCTCTCAGCAGTCTATTATAGTCAATAATTATTGCAGATAATAATATGGTTTACGCTTACCTGAGTTAATCTGATATGACACAATATTCCAACGTAATCTGCACATTGCTGTTTTGTTTACATTTTGGCAAACAACAATTGTACTTAGACGAAAAAATACAGAGGAGCTTTTGACAGAACTGGGATGGTCCAAACTTCAGGACAGAAGGGTCTATCTACCTTAGTCAGACTCTACTATACAATATTGTAAATGGACAAACTCCAGCCTATCTTATAAATCTTCTGCCACCCAGACAAGACCAAAGCGGCAGATACCCTATAAGGCGAGGACATCCCCTCATCCCAATCAGAGCAAATACTACAATTCGTTCATCCCTACAGCAGTGAGAAAATGGAACCCTAGACAATGCAATCAAGGTAGCCACAACCCTGAACTCCTTTAAATGTACTCTGAAGAAATTAATGTTTAAAAGCACTGCTGGAAGATATAACAATAGATTCAATGGAAATTCTTCTGTAAATCATACGCGTTATTTGCACGTTCACGGTGTACCCTGCATTTATTCTTGAATCTACTCAGGCTTGTTTTGTTTTGTATGTCTTGATCAAGACCATCCCATTACTGTATTTGGCAGGAATGAGCTGTTGAGTGAATTAGTTCTACAAACAGGCATTCTAAGATCTTGTGACGTGTGTAGAGCGTATCTCATTCTATCAGCTACACGTGTTGGTAGGAATCCCATTACTGGTAAGTATGGTGGTGACAGGCCATTAACTATTTTGTAAAATAGTGTCAGTCGGTAGCTTCGTCTCCTGGATTGCAAAGGTGCCCATGCCACATCTTTCATAAGTAATACTGTGCTACAACGAACTGTAGCCCCAGTCACCACCCAGGCAGCATCTTTTTGGACCATCTCCAATCTTTCTAAATCTGTTTGATTATCATCAGCCGAAATCGCGTCACCGCATTCCATGATAGGTCTAATATTGAAGATGTATATTCTTTCAAGGCACCTCCGATCTAGTATATATTTAAACCGAGTCATTCGGTTCAGAACAGATCTTGCTTTGGTCTCTATTGAACTAATATATTTGTGCCAAGAGAGGTCCTTGCTCAGAATAATACCCACATGTTTTGTGGTATGACACTTCATTTAGTGCACTACCATGCATATGGATGGGCGGGTGTTCAGCGAAATTAGTTTTATTAGATATTATGAGGGATTCCGTTTTCAGTGGACTGAACCTCACTAGCCATGTTTTTGCCTATGCACTAATAGCTGCTAGGTCTTGTTCGAGACGTTCAGCTGCACTAGTTCTAGTCAGCGGAGCAGGACCGTCTACAGCATCTGGTGACTCATTTGGTGTTGATTCGATATCATGTTGTGTTTGCACGGCCGGATATTGTTCATCGATCTCCATGTCCTGGATTTCAGGCTCTTGGACTTTCAGTCCTAAAACACGTTTGAAGTGTGAAGCATTGCGAGTTTTGTTACCGTGAATTGTGTCCGTAGCTGTGATCATCGTCCCTTTCACTTCAGCTACAGTAAGGGGGTAGGATGGTAACTAGTCGACAACTTGTTTACTTTCGGCTGCCTCACAAGAACCGTATCACCAACATGAAGCTGACTGATTGGTTTCACACTCTTGGCATCAGCGTTGCACTTCTGTTTAGCTTTCTGGTCGGTATCACGAATGTGGACCACCTCATCATTGACTTTTACAGATAGTTCAGGTAGTAACACTGATATTTGTACCAAATAGTAACTCAGCTGGAGGTTTGCCTGTAGTCAAATGCCGCCTGTAGTTACGTAAAAACTTGTATGGCTCCTGTCGCCAAGACTTTCCTTCAACTGTTGCGGTTTTGATTGCTTTGTTTAATGGGTTCATAACAATCTCAGCTTGAGCATTGGCTCTTGGCCACAATGGTGTAATCTTACGATGGTGTATGCCACAGTACTCCATGAATTTCCGAAATTCATGACTTTGAAATGCAGGGCCGTTATCCGTCTTGAGGGAGTTGGGCACACCATGAGTAGCAAAAATCTTATCTAAAACGAGTATGACGGCATTTGCAGATGTGGAACTAACCAGCTCCACAACAGGAAATCGCAGTACTCATCGATTACCACTAGGCAATAGTGACCACTTGGATATGGACCACCAAAATCTGCTGAGAGTGATTGCCATGGCTTATCTGGCAACTCAGACATCTGCATAGGGTAAAGGCGCTCATCCATGTTCACTAGTGCACATGCACTGCAGTTTGAGCTACTTCATCCACAAGCGAATCAATTTTAGGGAACCACACTGGCTCGTAATAACAATTTGGTCTTCACCAGTCCTTGGTGACCTTCTTGTGCAAGGTCAACAACGTTACGATGCATGCACGTGGGAATCACTATCCTGTGTCCTCGCAGCAACAAACCACCTTCTGACACACTCAACTCACTAGTGAGCTTCTCATAAGATAGCATCTCCTCACATTGTTTATAATGGTACCACTGACCATCATGAACGCAGCTAATTACATTCTGCAACACAAGATATTCAAGAGTGGCTTTGCGCAGAGCGATTCACACGCATAGTTCACATATTCTTCTGTCACTTTTCTACCACGAGTGCAGGTAGACCTTAGTCGATGTTGTGACATATAATCTACTGGATTTGTGGATCCAGGGCGATACACGATTTTGAAATCATACTATTGCAGGCGAAGGCACCAACGCTCAATCCTAGGCGATGGTTTGGCAAGCACATTAGTGAATACACTCACCAGAGGTTTATGATCTGTTATCACTAAAAAGTTATTTCCATACAAATACAGGTGAAAATGTTCCACACCCTAGCATACAGCTAAGGCTTCTCTTTCAATTTGAGAATAGCGCCATTCAACCTCGTCAAGAGCACGTGATGCATAGGAGATAATTCGGACCTCCCTCTGATCATCATCATGATGGTGGACTTGAGTTAGTATCCCACCTAATCCATGCGGTGAACCATCTTCAACTAACTCAGTTGTAAATTCTCGATCAAAGTACGACATTACAGTGTCATTGGTCAAACTCTCCTTCAACTTTGACCATGCATCCTCACACTCGGACGTCCACTCAGGCCGTGTAAACATGCACGAACATGTTTGACGTGATCTTCATCATTAGCGCTTGCAATAATGATGTCGTCAGATAGATTTCTGACGCCGTCCAGTCCTTCAAGTACTTGTTCCATTGTCTGTTGAAATTTCTCTGATGCAGTATTTACGCCGAAGCTTAGACGTTTATGTCGATGTAGACCTAAATGAGAACTAAACATGGTGATATAGCGACTGTCCGGATGCAACTCTATTTGATGGTAACTTTGATTAAGATCCAATTTAGTGAACACTTTGCATCCATTGAAATCAAGAATTAACTCACGTTCAGTTGGCATTGGATATGTCACTCATTTAATTCCTTGATTAGCAGCTCTCATGTCAACACATCTTCTGATTTTCTGCGAATCATGATGTTTAGGCACTACTACGATGGGCGAAACCCATGGGGTTGGTGTGTTTTCTGGATTTTCACATATATCTTCAGAGTATAGCTGTTTGATCGCTTTCTCAATTTTTGGTCTTGTAGAGAATGACACACGCCAGTGTTTCTGGTGTACTGAGGGCACACAATCATCAGTGTTTAACACAAGTTGAAAATCTTTCAGCTTACTTAGACCATTAAACATGTGTTCATAATCAGGAATGATTTTTTCAGTCATAGACATACGCCAACTGTCGCCAAGATTGACAGCATTCACAATTTTTATTATACCTAGTCCACATGCTGTTTCATACGTCAACAGATTTCCATGTGCATTTTTCATCACATAAATCTTTGTGACAACTTCTTTCCCTGTACGGTTAGAATAGATAGGTGATAAAAACATTCCAGCAAGAGGAAGCGTCTTTGTTGATCCATAGGAATAGAGCTTAGTGTCAGGCACTGACAACAGTAGTTCAAATTTCTTCATATCACATACATATTGGTAAATGTGTTTATCTATTATGTCCACTGTGGTACCAATATCCATATACTTGGTACAGGGCACTCCATAAACGGATACAGACATTTTAGGAACTTTGTTCATTCCACTTGTTTGATGAATAGCTAATGAATAATCAGATCCAGACTCGTTTTCACTACGAACATTTCTCACTGGTTTACCTTTGTTTGGCCGTCTGCCACGAGATGTGCTGTCACGTTTATTTCTGCATTGCTTCGAATAGTGTCCATACTGACGACAAGTGTGACATTCTCCATCATGTGGGTATGAACCACCACATTTGTAGCACGTTTTGATGATGCACTCGATTCATGGTGCACATCTGTTTGCCAGCCACGTCGACCATGACCTCCTCCACGATAGCATCCACGTCTGTGCATTGAACTGGACTGATGTGATCCATGTGATTTAACATAGCTAACCACATGTAATGAAGATTGTGACATTCTTGCTCTCTAATGTCTTGTAAGTGTTCTTCAACAAGTTTGGATTGTCTTCTGGATAATTCTATTGTTTTACCTAGCTCCATGAATTCATCAAGTGTCATTGGTATTCCCATACCTTTTATTCTGAGCTTTAAGGAACGGACTCCCTCAACCATTTGTATTTTGATTTCTTGGTTGCATGTATTGGAAGGGAAATCACAATTGATGGACAACTGCCTAAGCCGTGTGCAATATGGTCTCGTCTCACCTTCTTTCTGGTACACTTTTCTGAATAAATGTCTCTCGAACTCACTATTGTTCTTTGGGATAAAGTATGTATCCATTTTATCCTTCACATATTTGTATTCATCGTTATCTTCTTTAACAGTGTCATAAATGTCAAAGGAAGCAGCACACATATAGTGCATTAACAGGGCCTTCTTATGCACCTTTTCAGCGTCGGAACTACTGACATTCATTGCCAATAACAAAACTTCAAAGCGGGAAATCCAGTTTTTCCAACGTGGTCCGGCATTGATCAAATCATCAACTTCAAACGGCGGAAATTCCGGCAATGCGACTGCCATTGCACGAAATATTTACGTCAACAATTCACAGTTTGTTAACAACGATGACACAGGACTTTCTCGTCGCATTTGTAATACTTGTGTAAGATGACCAGAGATTCTCACAGGCATTAACACAAAGTACTTTTGCTATCTTTTCTATTCTGGATCTTGTCATATACCACAATGCATTAGTACATCGAAATTGCAATAAGGAATTCCCAGTTGGGACATGTAAGATTTAATTGCTGAACTTTACATCCATCGGTTCTAAAAGTCTTGGTTGTGTCCATCTGAGACAGACATTTTTGCACATCACCAACTCTACTTTCTAGATGTTCCAGCTTATTTTGAGTCAACATTTTATAATTTGGCAGGAGATTCGCAGAACTGTCATCTAGTGTAGAAAATTCAATAAAATAATCATTGAATGCCTTTGCTTTTGCATGATCATCAGATATAATGATCCCATTTCTAACTACCGTATATACTCGCGTATAAGTCGACCCAACAGATAAGTCGAGATCGGTTTTTGATCCTGTAATTCTTTCCTCAGGCCTATGCTCACCATATAAGTCAAGGCCAATTACCGTAATTTCCGCCACCGAATTTTCCGCATTATACACCAGAACTAAATGTGTCTTAAAGAAAAACAATATAAATCACTGCTCACAACTGAGAGAAGTTTGTTTATTAAATACAACATCAAAGCAATTATAAAATCTGTATTGCGCTGTGCTACACGGAGGGTGTACCGTTGTACGTAATTACGGACAAAATGATGCACAAGTCCAGCTGCAGATTATCCTAATTCCTCCTGCGTGTTATACACCAGAACTAGCTTTTTCAGACATTTTACGGTATTGGTTTAAAATCCCTCAAAATCTGAATCGCTGTCATTATCCGCGAAAAAGCTGATCCAGTCGTAATCCGGAATCTCACATGTATCAACAGAATCATCATAGTAATCACCATAGTCGTCACTGTCCGCCACATCCTCAGTTTCGGCAAGGCATTCCCCATGAACATCTTGTATTGCTGTCCCGAGTAAACTTGATAGTCTGTATCCGTATGATAATTTTGGTGACGATATATCCATTGTGGCGATACTCCATTACCCAATCATTCAAAGCTGTCTCTAATTTGATGTACGGACTAACTCCGTAACGCTTCGCCCTTTTTGTCCTCGGCTTTTCAAATAAACATTTCTTCTGCTTTCTCCAGTCTCTCACTAGTTTTTCACTAACAGCAAAATGTCTGTCTGCAGCAGAGTTGTTGTTTTCTTTGGCAAACTTAATGACTTTTAACTTAAACTGTGCATCGTACGAATTATAACTAATAAACAAACTTGTCACACCAAACATGCAATATGAACAGTGATTTCTATAGTATCGCTAATCATCTGGAGGTACTGGTAGTTAATGGCGCGTGACCATCAACCATTATTACACAAAGACTGGCATGTTTGTGAGATCCAAATAACAGTTTGGTGAAACTTAGTCGTTATTTATTGGATAAGACTAGTAGGCAGAGATTTTGTTCCAACTCTGGCTCACAGAAACACGCCTGATTGCAAGTGTTATTAATTCATTGTTTCATAGCACACCTGGAAGCGCTGGTAGGTAACAACGCGTGACTATCAAGTATTATTATATAAAGACCGGCATGTTTGTGATATCCAAATAACAGTTTGGTGAAAATTAATTGTTATTTATTGAATAATAATGATTTAGTAGGCAGCGATATGACGATTTTATTCTGACTGATTTTTGGATTGAATTCTGTAGTGTTGTGTGTCCAGGATGGCCGAAAAAATATTTCCTTCGGCTGGTAGGAACTGTGTCGGGCGTATAAGTCGAGGTGCTTCTGGGAACTCCCTTTTCACCACCAACAAAATCGACATATTAGCGAGTATATACGGTAGAGCAGGTGTTGACTTAGACTGTTTATTGTCCCGCGGATTGGACGCCAATGACTCACCCAAGTCAATCAGTACCTTTTTGGAGTGTTTCCTTTTTCAATCGTCTCATTTCAGAACAATAAAATCTTCGATGGTTTCTAAATGATTCCTAAGCTTCGGCTGTGCTATACTGTTTAGCAAGTTAATGGACGCAAACTTTGGCCCTTCTCAAGCACCTTAGATATCCATTAAAGAAAGATTTGTCCCATGGTCTAACTGTAACCAAATTATTGGGAATGCATTCACGAGCGACACTGAGTAAGGTGTCAGTCAAAGCCTGAGATGAGACATCAATATCATCACTACTAAAACTTTCATTCCAATTATATTCGCTTAACTTTCTTCGAAAGCGTTCGAAATCAGCCAATTCGTATTGTCACATCAAACGCTGGTATGCTTTGGGATGCTTTACATTGAACTTGATTTTACGACTTACAGTTTGGTTGTCGTTATACGATATCGGACTTGTCGCTGCGACATCACATATCATGTCCTCACAGTTAGTGATAATCTGATCTAATTTAGAAGATGCTAGTTCAGTGATGCGAGTTGGCTCATGTATGTGTTTTATGAGGTTGTTATCCTCTACAAAATCCAGCAACAATTCACCATTCTGTGTAGAGGGGTCAGCATTAAGGTCACCAATAATTATGATATAACTATAGCCGGAAATAACAGCTTTGTTATAGCATTCTTGTAGTGAGTCCCAGAGGTGTAACTGTTCTTTGGTATGGTAAGCGACAAGAAACAGGACCTAGTTTTTTTTGGACTTCCAAAGACATAATTTTCACGTCAGGAATTTCTAAATCTGACATTCTTTTGCTAACACAATTTTCTGAGACCCATGCCAACAATCCTCCACCTTGGCGACCAACTCTTGTCATGCCTAACCATCAAGTTTGTGCAATGGCCTCCCATATGGGTCCAAATATTATCAGGGTTTTGGGTGGGCTCTTCACAAGCCCTGAGCGTCTACTTTCCTGTATCGTTATTTTGTATACCGGGGCTTCATTTAAAGTTCATGCTACCGTCTAACCCACATATCAGCGATTGAGACTTGATAAATCATGATCCGTTTATTCACGATCCATGGTTAATGAATACCAATGATCCATTTCTGATATTCACATTTCCATTTTCAATAACATCACAAGTAACTTTTACAACAAGTCACTTTTCGACTTCATTCACCGAGATCCAAACAAAAACTGATTTACATTTTGAAAAGTGTTGCCAGCTCTAAGCTGGGTCAGAGGTTACACGGATTACGAAACAGCCAATGAGAAATATTCAGGTCCCTCGCCAAATCCGAACAACAAAGCTAAGCCAATGACATTCGAATATGGCATGCGACTCATGAGTTTTCAATTTCAGTTTTAAATATTTCCTAACCGTTACAACATTTTAAATGTACCCGAGTTTGAACAGCAATTAATGATTTCTCTCTCAAGGCACATCAGGGTATAAAACAAAGAACATTTACAATCCATATACATAGATATATTAATAAAACAAACTTCAATTATTTAAACTCTGATAATATCGTAAGTTCCCATAAACTCAGCCCTAACATAATCAAGTTTATCAGAACATTTCTTGATACTTTGTTTGTTAGGGTGGCAAAATGTTAAGTAGCTGGACCTGGGTTCAGTTCGACGTTCCCGCTAAGTACCAACAGTATGAGCAAAACAGTGGTCAAATAACATGTGACAATAATATCAAGATATTCGGATAGATATTGTTAGACCTCTAAACTTCACTTTATGAACTATAGATATGGACTCACTCGATGCTGTCAGGTGATGGAGCAAAATACTGGCTCTATACACATCTAAAGACACTCCCATAAATGATCAGTGTACCACACAGTATCACCCGCTCTCCACATCGCCTCGCCAGTAAACCTACATAATAAAATATACTTTTTGGACGCAAAACGAATAATCGGAGATGTTACTTTGTTTATAATATGTTTTGTGCAACTACATTTATAATGGATATGTTACAATAACATCGGTGATAATATAGAGGGGCTGACATTATATGTAAATATACATAACAATTTGAGCTCATAGCAAAAGTGTGTCTTTTATTCTGGCGATAATACTAAAATATATCAATAATAAAGTAACTAATTGGAGAAAACATCTGTTAAGAATTAAGAATTGGCCTTCTGTTGCGTGTATCGCTCATAACGGAGACATTTATTCCACCAATGTAATAGAATAACTTGTGGCGACGAGTTACTCCACACAAAGCAAACGACATAACGTCACAACTTTCCCATGCTTCAACCAAAACAAAAACTGAGCACATGTACCGTACTCAGATCTAGACCGTTGTTTGTTTGTTATTGGTAATGATACAATACAATGAATATTGTGGCTAGCGAGAGAAATTGTGTTAATATTTATTTACAAAGTAATTCACAGATAATTTCAATGATAGAGTTTAATATGAGAATAATAACAGACCTTATTGTCCAATTCCGATTTGACAAATAATACAATCTAATTAGTTAGGATAACTATTATTATGATACTCTAATTCAATAGAATGCGTGCAGCATAACTCACTGGTATATTTAGAATTTTGGTTTTGAAATGTTGGACGCTTTATAATTCTAATTGGATAAGACCAGTTTTTTGCCACTTATATATTGTAGTTATCATAACACAAATAGTACAAAGTCTTTTCAGAGCTTCGTTGAGAGGTCTTACTGATGTTGTATTAACAGGGATGTGGAAACAAAGTATCCCAGTTGCCGAGAGGCTGTTATTATTTATTATCGCACATTTCATAGAATAGCACAGGGATTTGGTGGAAGCAATCTTCATATAGAGAACCACTGAGTGACGTGAGACATCGGATGGCTGTGGGCTTAGCTATATAGCCCATTGTAAGATGAATTCAAAATTTTGAATTACATCTTAGATGAGTGTATGCCTTAGCATCGGGAGAATTAAAATATTTTTCTCTCAGGAACATCAAGAGGTAATGATACATTTACACTATGAATGGAAGTAGATTGTACATTGTGGCTAGTATAAATAAAATATAACTAAAGGAAATTGTTATAGCTGAATGAGTAAAATAATATTATGCTTAGATATAGTAAATACACTTATACATAAACTATGTATCCTCATATATGTTTGTCCTTCAATAATTTGTGTAGTTTATTCAGTAATATATCTACCATTAAAATTTCCAGACCAATGGCTACCATCAGAGGCATGACATATCAAACTCTGATCGAGCTGTCTGCAAACATTGAGAGTCCAGAATACAGGAGGAGCCTAGACAGTAAACTGGGACATGCTGAGAATCTTCTGGCTGTCAAGACTGATGATGTTGAATGTTTTTTTTCATCTCGGTTCATCAGCGCATTGCCCTGCCGAAATTGTGAACCAGCTTTTCCAAGACTAGTTAAGTAAGACATACAGATTGTACAAGTTCAAGTCTTTGTTTGAGACATTTGGTTATTTAACAAAAGGTTACACTACTGGATGATAAATGGGTGACCTGTGAGTGATAACATGTTATGTTTATCTTTATGTATGTGTCGTACACTAGTTTTCTATATATTGTATTTTCGGAAAATTGTAGAAGAGACTGGAGGAGGAACCTCTGTTTTATTATTGGACTCTGAATTAGAAGTATAAAGTTGAACTAGATGACTTTGACCACAACCATAACAATAACAAAGAGAACCATAACTAATAACTATCATCAGGTGAATCATCTGTGTCTTCATCATATGAAAGTAAATCGTCCAGAAGATAATGCTCTATTCACTGTAGCCAGACCTTTTATGCCATCAATACCACATCTCTGGGAACATCTGGATCGATATGGTGTGGGTCTTCCATCTGTACCTCATGACTGATTGCAACAAATGAATTTATTATATCTAGCGTGGTTGTTGACTGATGGGATATTGTGTTTATTGGTTGTCCATCACTTCAATCACCCTTTGAAGGGTACCACTTTAGGCTCGTTTAACACACGAGTGGGACTTGTTTCATATTTTTTGTATTTTAGTTACTTTTAGTTACATTTGAATCTCAATGTGTACACTTGGAATTAATTACATTTACTACAACTTGCTAGGGTCTATATATGGGCATATATTTATAAATGATAATTAGTATTATATTTATGTATTACTTAAATTTCTTTTCTGTGTTAATCAATTAATTACAGCCAATAAATCTATTAGAAGGTAATGTGATGTTAAAAAGTGAGAATGTTGAATGTGAATCTTTCATGAAAATACAACATGTAGAAACTTATCATGCTTACAACCAGAAATAATTATAATGAATTAGTTCATCTTTTTTAATTATTCGTCTATAAATTAAAACCAATACAGATTATATTGATGCATGCACTCTTACGTAATCAATACACAGAAACAAAGCTGGCTACGAAGCATGTCATTATTGGGTAATGATGTGTTTGTCTCTTATGCTTAAACTACAAAATCTTATGAAAATCTTAAACTTATGAAAAGATGGACAAACCTAGAAATAAATATATATTTCTTCTCGTCACAAACATTTTGAGTTTAGTGATGGTGAGAAATAGGACCTTAACTGATAAGGCGATGTACTGACAATAGGCTGATCTCTTAAAGTTACTGATACTCTAGACTTCTAGATATGTCTACATCTTATGTAGGTAATAATACTTTTAGTAATATTTACTGTATGACATAATAAACTAACTGAAAGACCATTGAATCAATTATATTATCAGGACATCTTGGTCTTGGTGTATCTTGTCCGTTTTGATATACTGCTTTACGGCAATAATTAGGATATCATCGTGAGCCATTTTATCACGTTTCCGGCGATTTATTGTTTTCCGGCCGCACGGAGGGTATCCCAACTATTTATTCGCTTCTTATTGGTTGTCGTTGTGGAATTCTATAAATCATCGTGAATGATAGTGTAGGAAAGGTGGACTTTAGATGCAAATTCGATTTTTTTCTTTCCGACAACTCCTTTGATGTCGGCGCGTGTTGAATATTTGCTCCAACTTCAACACGCTAGTTTGACTTGATACGGTTTATAGGGAAGATTGAAAGTTAAGAGGGGGTTAAATCAATTTACTATCTCAAGTTACTGAAAGTTTTATAACAATCCTTTTATTTGTTAAGGGGAATTTATACCCCAGGCCGTCGGTGTAGGGCACGGCCTAAAAATAACAATAGTATTTTTTAAACTGTCCGAGATCGCCATGTTCAGGTCATAACGTTAAAAAACTGTCATGGCGGATCTGAAATCGACCTATGTGCACTGACACATTTTACTTAGTAAGACTTCCTAGATTATACTTAAAACATATCAGAACGTCCTAAATATATCTTAGATATTGGAAAAGTGGATTTTATTAAATCTTGTGTTAGTGACTGGCTGATTACCAATTTTGAAAGACGTTCTTTCTATTTTGTTGAGACATTTTTAAATATATCCATCCAAGAGGATGCTTCCAAAAAAAGAAATGGGGACATGTACATACTCATACTGTAAGTATTGCTAAGAAGCACTTGTTAAAAAACCTTTCTATTGCTCATGAAGACTTTAAATTGACACATTCTGTGCATCTTTGCTTTAAAATGTGACAATAGCCGTACTAGGACTGAAAGAGAACTTTTGTGATTACAGATTACTCCCCTCTGACTCTGCCACCTCTTTATTTGCGTATTAATGCTGCCATTCAGAAAGTGGTTGATAGAACTTTGAATACATTTATTTTATATGAATTCAGTGTGTCCACGTCTCCTTTATTTCAAAGAAACTCCTTTATTTTATGATTCTGCTAGATCTCTTTCTTTTATTATCCCCTTTTTGGGACAAATCTCTTTTTTTAAAAGAAAAGGAGTTTATATTTTCTTATTTCCTCACAGTTGAGTGTGTAATTATATTCAAGTGACTGTTATACTTACAAATTGAGCTTTTCCTGCAATAAAACACTCGTTTATTAAGGTGTATTATCTATTTTCCCATTCATGTCTATATACAGCTCTCCATCTAAGACTATGGTGCAACAAGATAGGTCTCCGCCAGTCATTAATATTAAACTACACCAGCAAATGCAAATATAACACGAGTTAATATTTTTACAATTAGTTTTACTCTAGTCCATTGCATACTTGCATGTAGCATCATATGAGTAGGCTTTTGATAAGTAGTGTAAATATTAAGTAGTCACATAGGATAATAAGATAATTATCATTGTATAATATGTTGTAATTCACATGGTGGTGTTCTTTGGAAAATTGTCTAATCTAACTTAAATCTAACTTAATACAATATCTTGTTAAAATCTTATAGATTGTGGACAGATTTCTTTAGTGCAAACCCTGAAATGTTGACTCTAGATGCAATCAGAATTAAACTAATGTCACTTTTTTCTCCAAATTTTCATCCCTCCTCGAACTCATTCCCATGGTTATATTGCAGCCATAAATAAAGCATACAGGTTTATTTCTTTTATTTTCATTTCAAGTCTGTTGATACACTGGAATTGGAAAAGAACAAACTAGTTGCCATAATGATTTGTTTTGAATTTTTTTCTATCAGATCAGATTGATGTTTTCAACAATCTCATAAGAAATACTAAGTAATTCTGAAAATTAAATAAATATCTGGAATATCATAATATACCCAAGAGGATGAACATTTCATTCTTAGCATTTCTAAAGGATTAAATCAAAGATGTGATGTACAAATTTAAACTTTATTTAAATACTTACAGTTAAATCAACTGGCAGTAGCACGCAACAAAACAACCAATCAGTTTGTGGTTCATGTGATTATTCATTATTGGTAGCCTGATTAATGTCATCTTCATATTAGTTGACAAGAATCCGAAGCAATGTTTACATTTAGAACTCTGTAAATGAACACAAGTTTGGCCGCTTTTGCTAATCCAAGCCTTTTAATGTTATGCAGTTTACTGTGTACAAGACCAAATGTTGAAAAGGCTCGTTCCACATCGGAGCTTGATGCAACTGAGCACAGCAAGCATTTAATTAACTAAATGATTATTATTATAAATTTGCACAAATAAAGTGAGTAATCAGGTTAGTATAAATTTAAGATGACCTGAAAAAAATAAAAAAAATAATATATTCATTTTCCATGTTGATTAAATTGATGGTTTAATTAAATCAATGCCAACCCTGGTTGCCATCCATCTTCATTCCAGATTTAATAAAGAAATCTGGATTATTAAGAAAGGTACTGGCATTTTACCATTTATGCTATTTATAGTAAAAAGCTATCAAATTTTCATCACGAAATGTTTATTTTGCTAATTAAAATCCACCTAGGTACTAATTCTGTCTTCTACTCCATTTACAGAATATGAAAGAACTACATGCCGTCTATATATTTTCAAGATTTCGTCAAAAAATCTTGATTACTAAAAAAGTTATAAGCCTTTTAGTGAAAAACTATCAAATTCGGGTCACACAATTGTAATGCTAACATATGGGAATAACAGAGACATAGAAAATGCCACAACTTCCTTAATACTCAACATATTCACATGATATTTGGGTCATATTATAGGTATGTTAGAGCTCTTTCCAGCTGCTCCATGTACTGGAATTAACTCAAATAATAATGACACGTTGAACATTGTCTGTAAAATATCCTGATTTTGATGTGGTGGATGAAGTTCTCCATTGACAGTATATGAGAACCGATTATACTTCCCGCCATTCATTGTGTGTGTGTGTTAATATAAATGGTTTATACGTAATAACGAGAGAATCAGATATAGTTTAGCTGGTATATCAAAATGTAGCTGATTTATTACAGCTACGCTCATGTGTGAAGTAAAACATCAGACTATAAATTTATCCGATACAATCCCAATCATAACGTTTAGAAAAGTAATATAATATATTCCATGATTAAATGCCATTAATCATCCAAAATGATTATACAGGAGACTGGTTCCCGTTTATCAAATGAATTTTGAAATATCTTTGTTTGTAACACACACACAACAACAACACACACACGCACACAATGTACCTATTAGTCATCACATCGGATATTCTGAAAATAACAATATATTCAGTACATTTATCCATCACATTAAGACGACATATTTGGCCGGTAATCAGAAACTATAAAATATATCGATTTTTATAGATAACTCTTTTGAACGGTTTGTCTGTATTAGTATTATATTAGTGTCATCGACAGCATCGTGATCCATAACAACATCATCATGTATTATTCGTCCTGTTTCTTTCCTAATGTCTGTTATCATTCAATTTACTGGATAAAACTCTTAGATTATCCAAAGCTTATACATAAACCATAAACACACCTTGTACTATTAGTTATTAAAATATACAACAACAATAAAAAACGTTTATCGACGATAAAAACGACAAAACCGGTGTAGTTAATCCAAATTTTAGTTCATTTAAATTTTGTAATTTTAAGGTAGACAACAATGATATCTGCAAAATTATATACAATCACAATTAATGTGTTATAATATAACACATTTATACAAAACGACATACGCCACTTTAATGACGAAAAATCAACTGGGAGTATTACGCACTAGAACAAACTCTCTTAAGTCTAGACTTATTGTAATAGGTTAGTGAAAGTTTGTATCTTTCTGACTGTGGAAACTAAGCTCAGACATGGGTACGTTATGACCTGAATGGCGGCACATCATATTAGCACAGTCTTGATACTGTGATACTAATTACTGCGTGTCATTCTATGTCTACCTTAGAAGTCTATCTGGCTCAGAATGCCGGAGAATGGTTCAAGGGGACACGACAAGGTTCGACGCCCTCCACAATGAATATTTGATTAAATATCTAACACAGAACTCCACAAGATGATGATGATGATTGATGTGTTACGGTCACTCGTGCACATTTTAGGACAAATGGGCCGAGCGACCTCCAAATGTAACGAGGCGAAACTAAAGATGAAACACCCTTTGGATATACCCACTTAGGGATTCGAACTCGGGTGGTAGTGATCTGTGATCTAACGCCCTACCAATTACATCATAGAGGCGCCCGGAACTCCACAAGAAGACAGGTTGCAAATTAAACGCCGACGATTGAGAACGTCTAAAGAAAGCATCTCCCTAAAGTGGACGCTAACCGGAAGACGGAATGTAATATAACCAAAGATAATAACACGAAATGCCAAGAATATCAGGGAGGTGATGGGAATGTACTGATGTAATCTGGATCTTTTGGGTGATATTTTACCAAAACAAATAGTACACAAGACTAGACGCTAGTAGACAGACAACACAGGAATGTAACCTGGTTATTCATCTTGATAGTTAATTATGTCGTAAAATAGGCAATATCACTTTACGTCAACTACTTTATATATGAGTACATATGCATACAAGTAGACTCAATGGAAGATCTACACACACACACACACACACACACACACAGAGAGAGAGAGAGAGAGAGAGAGAGAAACACACACACACACACACACACACACACACACGAAACACGTGCACATACATATACGTGCATATTTACACATTTTTAGTCGTACCTATAATATGACGTTATTTGTCTCATAACTCGAACAATATCCAATATATAATTGTGTTATGTTTATTATTATTCCCGAGATCGGCACCTGATAATAGGTCGCACAGCAGAATAGATGAAACACTCTTCAGATATGCCCACGCCGAGGTTCGAACTCAGGTAGTAGTGATCCAACTCGCTACCAATTAGACCACAGAGGCGCCCTGTAAAGGTGATGAAGCGAAGTCAAAGAGGAAACACCCTTCAGATATGTACACGACGAGGATAACCCATATTAGTAGCTATCACGGTGGGTGGTGGTATTAACGTGGTGGCCGACGGATCATGACGTAATGTACGGTCTTCTGGATGACGTATTTTCGGATTATTGATCTACCACTCGGATCCGTCATCATTGTTCTAGACATCCGCGAATGACGTCACATTACCGAGTGACTGATGGTGACGTCCAATCTTGCACAAGAATATTACTCCGCCACCTTAAAAGAATCAACACACACACAGTGCAAAGGCTTCCGTTTACATACAGACGGAAATGTATAGCGAGGGACCGAAAAAAAGTACCAGATCCGAACATGATAATATTTTAAAGGCACCCATGGTGCCCAACTATATTTCGCGAAATGTCGTATAAAAATGGCATTTCTGGGGGTTTTCTTGGACATTCCGCAAGTCAATGGAAAAAACGGGAATTATTTCGTGTCGAAGATGGATTTATCTCAGCAACAGCGACGTTAATCCAGGCCGAGTCTTTCTGAATCGATCTGGATATGACTGGCTCGAGATGGACAAAACTAAATATTATCTCACATATAATAAAGGTATGGGATCAGATTTTCGTGATGTTTATAATTCTTGCAAAATTATGACGAAACGACCACTACCTAAATAGAAAACAGACTATATATTAGTACATATATAATGCAGCTTTGTAAAGTACTTTCTTGAACCCATTGTTTTCATTTTGGGGTCTTGACCTCTGTTAAAAAACATTAGTCACAGTAGGACAGGGCTCGATTGTGTCGTACATTCGTAAACTCAAATACGAGTTGAGTCTCATTATTCGATACGATAAAGAAATGAAAATCGTTTTGGTTTGGTGTTAAAATGCGCCAACAAAGGATTCGAGGATCGAACTGCCAAAAATGTAGGCCATGAATAAATTCTGGCGAGCCTAATGAGCTCATAAAGCTGAATGTTCAGGCGCTGTGTGTGTGAGAGCTTGAAAACTGATGTTGCTTGACATATAAGAAAGAAATGATGCCTCTATTATAAAATACTTAACCATCATTTGTGCGATTCGATAAAACTTAATTTCACCTGACAAACTGAATGCAGTTTATAATAATTTCCTCCAAACTCTCCCACAACTGTTATTATGGGAAATAGATAACTCCTAGTATTCTTTTCTATAACGGAGGAAAGAAGTGAATGAGATTTTGTAGTCATATCTTGGTGAATGTAAAATTATGTTTAAGAACACACCCAGGCTATTAAGCAAAAACACAAAATATTATATTATAATGCTACATGAACATCTCAAGTGAACAAGAAAGTGATTTCGGGCTGTAAAGAGCCCATAACAAAATACTAACATTTCCATCCCTTCAATCAACCAATTAGTTATTGACATCCAGTTAAGATCCCTTCACTGTTTTTATTAATTATTTTATTTTCTATCCTAAATTGTTCATCTTACGTGAGGAATCTATTTAATACATACCTAGAACATTGTAAATGGCCTTGGATGATGTCACGAATTACGAAACATGTTTATAATCAAGTCATGTTCATGTTTAGTTAAAATGTTTATTTCAAGATAATCTGTATCAGTTAATTTTATTGCAGAATAATTAATGCTCCATCAATAATACTTATATTGAGATAAGGTATCCACGATATCCTATCTGACTGTTATAATGTAGTTGACATGTTCAATGTGGCATAAATGTGCTTACTTAGTAGAGTCAATCTTTGCTCATTATGAACTACTTCGGCCAGTCTAATGGGACATCAAGATTACCCACAAATGTACGTTCAGTGTGTTTATGTTATCCATTTACCAGAGCACATACAGTGTTCTTTTGGCCGCAAGATTCTGTAGATAGTTCCCCACTTGGGTGGCAACGGGAAATGCACAAAAGTAAATACATGTATATCGTAAGTTGTTTCCCATACTCACTGTTCTACTATGAAGGAAGGCTAAAAGTTCTGCCTGAAAAGGGATTTCTCTGTATTTGACTTTTGTAAAATGTGTAGTCACTCGGACATCATGTGACACTCGTCATCTTTTATACATCTCTTTCTGGGACACACTATTTTAGAAATAATTTTATTGTTGTTGTTCTTATATTTCAGTTGTGAAAACGACAGCTAGGGATAACAACTATAATAGATGTTTTTACATATATTAGTTATTTCTACTGGGTAAATCTAAATAATTTCAATGCTTTTATCATAAATTTAACTAATATTTGATATTTTATTTTAATCTGTGGGTTATAATTTTCATGTGTAAATAATCCGATGGTCCATCTGATGGTGTAGCATCATATTTTAAGTACATGGCAATTTACTAAACATTTTTGTTACGTTATGATTGGATAATGTTTGTAAGATAGTGCTTTGTATCTTGTCGCCAGATGGCAGAACCAGCGTTGACATAAAATCGGTAAATGAATGTAGTTAGGTAGATATGTTTGACTAATAAGCATGACAAGTAAAAAATATACCATGATCGGCCCAACATTTATTTTTTGAAATATTGCTTAACAAACAACTAGTTTTTTTTTTCATTATATACTTCATATGTGTGAATTTAAATTACAGTACTGTATCATATCATCAAATGATCTTATTTGGTTGAGTAACTGCCTAATATACACATAAGTGTTACTGATATTCTGTATGATGTCCGGCTCATTGACCTCCCACAGAGCAGACGCTTTGTACTGACCATGCCACATTGTTTGCACTTGGGTCGGAACCAGTTATTCTAGGGGTATTCACCTTCCCATAAAACATCCAAATACTGTCTTGCTTTCGCCCGGCCATAGATCTAGTGTAATATTCACAAGTGCGACAAGAGCACAAATATATATACAAGTTTTAAACAGCAGTAAAATAATGTGTCCAAAATCACAAGATCTAATAATAATAACAGCAAGTTTTTATTCATCACTATTTAAAGAAAGTGATTTAACACACAAATATTTCTCGTGTCTAATAAAACTCAAATAATAATTCAAACCTCAAAGCCAGTTTTATAAAGCTATATTTGATTAATGAATTATAACAGGTTGGTATGCATGAATATGTAGACGTGTGTGTGTATGTGTGCGTGTGTACATGTGTGTGTGTGTGTGTGCGCGCGCGCGTGTGTGTATACATAAAATATATAGCCTTGTACCTCTTAATAATAATAATATATATATATATATATATATATATATATATATATATATATATATATATATAAGATGTAAGGTATTTGTATTAATTATTTGACCATTCCCTTAAGATAACCATTGTTGTAGTATATGGTACTATATAAAACAATGTTTAACTGCTTCACTTCGTTTATTCCAAACTTCAGATTTACATATCCTTGCGAGAACCAATTTGCGGATGGGACACGTCCAGTACATGGAATGTCGTACAAAGCAGGGGTGTGTCCATTAACAGTAATAACAGTAGCATATTACGACATCCCCCTCATTGTAACAGACAAAGAAAAAAAAAAAAATGAGGAACAACTATTTTTAACCCGATTCAAGATTGATCATAACTAACTAGGATCATTGTTTTTAAGTGAGTAAATTATACATGATATCTAAATATGTACATGGTTGTCATACTAGGATGGATTACCAAGTATGACACTTAAGACTAGTACAAGAGATTATTCTGCCCTTTTGTTGCACTGACATAATAACTAATACTGACATCATATTAATTACTGTTGTAGTTGGTGTTCCTTAAGTGTCTCAAAACATGCCTGGTAGTTGACTTCCCAGGTCCAAGGAACGCCTGCTTTCAGTAATCCGCGGAGAGGATGTGCTTTTTCAGCAAAGTGAGGTATATATTGAGATAAGTATGTTAACATTCCCAAGAACCGTTGTAGATCATCTTTGCTTTGGGGTGCTGGCATCTTTTTTATTTTATTAATTGAACACTTTTTACTGTTGAAAACAAGACCTCTTTGACCAGCTCTCTCCATCAGCTTCAACAGGTTCACATCATGTTCCTCAGCTGTTGCACCATAGACACCAACATCATCAGCGATGCTGATTATGCCATCTAATCCTTCAAGGATCTCATCTATTCGTACCTGGAAAATGTCCGGCGAGACATTTAAGCCAAATGGAAGCCTCCGCCAGCAAAATCTTCCGAATGGTGTACGGAATGTGGTAAGTAACTGGGATGGTTCATCGAGATGGACGGACCAATATCCAGCTTTGGCGTCTAGCTTACTGAAGTACTTGGCTCTTGAAAACACTGGCTTCAGCTCTTCGACTGTCGGAATCTTGTGCGCACAACGCCTGAGGCTGCTATTCAGTTTCTGTGGGTCTAGACAGATGCGAATCGAATCATCTTTCTTTGTGCTGAAAGCTAGACTAGAACACCAGTCAGTGTGCTCTTCCACTTTGCGTATGACACCTTGCTCAGTCATCTTTTCTAGCTCTTTTTTTAGCTTGTCTTTTATGTGGATGCTGCACTTCCGTGGTGCATCAATAAAGGGAGTTGCCCCATCTTTTAGTAATAATTTGACTTTGCCTTGAAAATTGCCAATTTTCTCAAATTGTTCAGGGTACGCTTGTACAAGATCATTTACATCTTTTATTTTAACTGGACAAGCACCCTTTTGAGCTGCTTTCACCTTTGTATGCTGTTAATCTGATGCCCCCAACAGGTTTCAGCCACTTGTTGTCATTACCATACATTTGTCTGTATGTTCGAGTGGGCAATGTCTATCTTTAGTCGCAGTTTATAGCCACTGCCTATGAGCCCTGGTGGTTGTACATCAAGTGTGGTGTATGCAGAGTCTCGATGTGTCATGACACTGTCTAAACACTTATTGCTCACAGTTATCGAGTAGAATGTCGGTTCGTATGTTTCGCCATCCGTTTCATATTCTACAGCGCCAACAGTCTTGTGACCTTGGTTGTGTGACCCTTGGCCTTGATAGTGTGATCTTTTCTTCTGATATAGCTTCCTTTGATACTGTTTTTCAGATGGACTTCTCTTTGTAGGTGGATGAGCTTTTCGACATTTTGCCCAATGCCTTCTTTTTCCGCACAAGCGGCACTCATCATTATACGCAGGGCACTTCCGTGGTTTGTGGTTTCTCCCACAATTCTGGCACTTTATCTCCTTCCGAATAAAATGTATATCTTCTAAGCCTTTCTCCATCTGTTGTAACTGATCACGATTAGCCATCATAGCTTCGAACTTGCGGCATTCTTTGAGAATCTGAGCTATTGCATAGCCCTTTTCTTTACCGATAAAGTCTTTCCTAAACTCTTCATGTGGCGTACTCGCGATAATTAGCTCTATTATACGTTCGTTCATCTCTTCTTCGCTGAAGTCACATTTCAGAGCCAGAGTACGTGCTCTTATCACAAATGCGACCAACGATTCGTTTGTTTGTTGTCGATGCTTCATGAGATGAAGACGGTCTATCCGAAAGTTAACCTTTACCTTCAACGTATTTAAAAAAAAAAGTCCATAACTCTGTCGGAATCTTTTTCTGGTCGTCAGTTAATCCACTAGCATTGAGCCTCTTGAGTCCTTCATCCCCGATACCTCTCATAATCTTGCGAGCTTTCGCAGCTGCGTCAACGATGTTTTCATCTTCCAGATATAGTTCCATCTTCTGTTTGTATAAACATAAAGCCTCACCTATATCATGTGAAGACCAATCCATTATAGGTATATGATGTGCCATCCTGTGTTTCTATCTCGGACAGAGTATACACGTGCTATCTATGGCTGTCAACTGTTTCGTCAGACCCACGCGGTTTGGGCGATATTAAAGGATAGTCAGTATTCGATGCTAAAATCACGCATGTAGCTCGTTTTTCTGTCGTAGTGGCACACATAGACGTTTTCTAAATGTTCATTAGTATGGTATAGTTACCGCTGCCACCATGTTGTAGTATTTGGGACACGCCCAGTACATGGAATGTATTACAAAACAGGGGTGTGTCCATTAACAGTAATAACAGTAGCATATTACCACAACCATTCCACCATTAAGACCTTTAAAAAGTCCCGATATTTCTCCTATCCTGGACACACTGAAATAATTCCGTAAAACGACCATTCCTCTATTCCGATTTATTTTGATACCAGCCCGTAATTTACAAAACCCATTTACCATTTATCGTTGTTAAACATCGAAATGAAACAGTGCAACTTTCCAATGGAATAATATGAGTAGTGTATTTTAATAAGCAATGTTGCACGCGAGCACCTAAGTATTAATGGGCGATCTACATTAAATAATACGCAATAATTTCTAAAGAGTTACATAATCATATATAAACAAACAATTATAACTCTCCGCAAACTGTTGTTCAATCTTTGGCTCAGAGCATGTAACATAATTATAATACAAATGAATTAGCCTCTTGTTTTTTTTAATGAAGCAAAATATGTTTATTACCACCATAGGATGACCCATTTCAGTCCTAAAATAAGTACAAAAGTTGAAATTAATTAAGTAATTAAGGTTAATATCAATTATGGTCATTTTATGTCAGTCGGTGTATCAGAACACCGGGCACGGATATATTGGCTTATCAAGTGGATAGATAACAATACGCTATGGGATGCTTTATCAGTTAAACAAATGTAGAAGTAAAGCAAATTACCTCAGATAAGTCTACAATTAATATCAATCGAAATATTAATCTTCGTCATTCTTTTATCTGATCTAGGTCAGTGATTATGCGTAGCGATAAAATTGAAAATATATCGCACATAATTAAAATAAAAGACCCAATTTTTGGCGAAGAACGAGAGGCGCTCGTCACGCTTCCTTACCGATAAGACATATGAGGGAAGAGTGTGCAACCCCATATTGCACAGAGCGCAGTCAATTCGATCATAGAGAACCCGAATGTATTAAAAAAACAAGTATTTACCCTCTTGAGGCTGGCGCAGTATAGCGCCAGCCTCAGAGGAAATAGATGACATGGAGGAGGAGATTATCAGTATTACTAATAAAGGACAGGGTACACTGCATTTTATAACCCGTGACATCAGAATATGATCTCGTTGAGGTAGAAGTGTTAACCTTCTGTTCGATAATTTTCCTATACGCTGGATGTCTTCCTCCTTTTTTCCATACTGGGGAGTCCCGAAAGAAAGATCCGTGATTTCCGTCACAGTTAGCACGGTGATATTTCTGATTACATTCCTTATCCTCATGGTGTTTATATCGTTGGCATTTGAAACAACTAAGCTGATTGGGAATTTAGGCGTCAACCTTCAACCTGACGAATCCTACTTAATGGAAGTGGGAAGGACAGGGAGTCCAATCGTAAGAATAATGGTGCCGGTATTTATTGGGCGTCCATCACGCTGAATTCTTATCTTCTTCATTTCTGTTATGTCCTTTGCTGACATTTTCCACCGAAGGTCTGAAAACAACCACTTCCAGGGCTAAACGTGACTAGCCAATTGGTCAGATCGGGTCTTTCTGACCACCCGTCTTAGAAGGAAATTAGGTCCAAGGTAGTGAGTTGTGTTTCCACCGCTCAACTAACAGGATCCCCTCTTCCCACCTAAGGATCGCAAACCACGGCAAACAGATTGTCCCTTTTATGATATGCAGGGGATATAGTAGACCTATTCCAGACCTCGGTACCGTGGGGGGGGGGGTAATAAATACAAGGAAATGATCCAGTGTGAATCTGTGTTGATCGATTTCATATATTGATGCCATTATAAATATTTGCAAACTTTCATCCCATGAAGGAGGGGGGTCTGAGCCCAGATGAAAGTAATTTCATCTGTGGTTGAGCATTGATATTCTGAGATGACCCCTTATTTTGGTGCGTTATATTTTTCATTGAACAAGAATATCTCATTCATAATTATTCTTGTACTTTTGATAGATTTTCTTTTGTTTCATGATCTATCACAAGGCGAGCAGTAATTAAGTTTATCATTCTAATGCCTTTTATTTCAACAACAGTCCGAGTCTGCTGTCCTAGCAAGGCACGAAGAAGGTAAGATATTGTGTCATAGTGAAATATTACTGTAGTAGCCTCATAATTAAACTAATTGTGGTACTGGTAATTCCAACAATTTTGGACTTTTTCAATTATTTTGTCCCCAATATGACACCATGGTTATATCTACCACATCCACAGATAGTTGCTTGTGTACTGCACATATCACGAATTTTTGTTATTCGAAATTTGTCCATGCTAGTCTTTCCTCATCAGACAGAAACAAAGAAAAATATGTTTACATTTGTTACGAATGAAGAAAGGGCATGCTATTTATTAGGCTTTTTGTTAGATATTGGCAATATTCTGAAAAACTGTTCAATGGTCTATCATCTTTGTTCAGCATCTGATCTTGAGAATATAAAAAATCTGGATTATCTAATTGATTACATGATGTGTATGTTTACATTTACTTACACTAAACATTAACACAATAAACTAGGCCAAAACACCATTCGAACCCAGCAACTTTTGCAGATATTAATTTCTCAGCTCACAACATTGTGGGTGGCTGAACACGTTAAATGGCGCTACGTCTCCACTGAACTCTTTAAAATAAAGGGGGACGTCAAAAACCCCCTGAGGACGTAAAACACTCTGGCAGTGATCACCCTCAGGGTATTTCGGCTCCATCTTTCCATACAGTTCCCCTGTGAGTGGTGGGGGAGGATGTGTCTCAACCACTCCACATAGAAGCTGTACCGAATAAGCGACAGCCTGTGGATTCTCCCCGAACAACAAAACAAAACAGGAGATGATACATGCGCTTCTCTCGAAAAGGTTTTAGGGGGACATAGGCGGTTAATAGGAAGTTATTTATTGGTTTAAGATGATTGATGTTTTACAGCCACTTTTGTGCACTTGGTAGGCTAAATGGGCCGAGCGACCTCCAAATGTAATGAAGCGAAGTGAAAGACGAATCAATCTACAGATATGCCCACGCCGAGATTCGAACACGGCTGGTAGTGATCTGTGTTCCAACGCACTACCAGTTATACCACAGAGGCGCCATTTAAACCTGGATGTAAGAAAATTCATGAAATTCATCCGGATCGCAAATATTTGTTTGTTTATTTGTTTGTTTTTTGTTTGTTTATTTACTTCCCCGTCAGTTTACCGGATCGAGCGATCCCACGGTGATGTAACCGCGGAGTTACACCGTATAACAGAGTGGTGTAACCGTTTCTGGATACCGTCCCGTCCTGTCCGATCTGTCTGTGTCCAGAGAGACTCACTCCGGCTATTCCCGTGTGCGTATTTCGAGTCATTATATTCAGTCCAGGTTTTATAATCTCGTTGTGTAAACGAGATCAATAGAGATTTGCCCTCGAGACTTCGGTGACTCAGTGTCAAATTGAAGATTATTTCACAACAAATCGCTCTGCGATCAGCCCTCCCCCTTTCTGCATTCGTCGGTTATGTGACCGTAGCGGGGAGAGAGCGTTCTTAATTAGGACGATGAGTAATCGCGCCGCTCCAGTGCGGTCGGTAACTCGTTGCGCTACTGATTACTAGGTCATGTAGTCGATTCCCTGTATCAGCTGTATTTCTGAACAATTTTATTTTTAATGATGAGCAACTTCTCACCACCCATCCCCCGCATCAGATGGCGTATGTCCCAGTCATGACCAGCCCTGATACTAGAGTTTCTCACTCACTTACTCACCCACTCTCTCACTCATCTCCGCTGCACATCCATTGGACACAGTCTCATTTCAGTCGTCACAGTTTTGCGATGGAAATTCAACTTTTCTGTCATTTGAAATACAACTTTTTTATTATTCAGCTGAGGCGCTTTTTGAAACTCTGCCTTCTTCTAACCGTGACCTACATATCTCGAACGATAACCTTGCCACCGTCCTCTCCCCCCCCCAAAGGTTCCCCAAAAATCTGAACGCGGCCTATAAAATGCCCACAAAAATGTCTATAAAATGCTCATTAATTCATGACCGCTCTCGTCCACCATAGATACAGTAGATCGTGCGCGAGAAACTTATCAAGTGCGAGCGAGTATTTTCCCGCCATAACTTGTTCCAGCATCACTCGTGTTTGTTCTCACCACGTCTGACCATGTCACACCATGTCACACTATGTCCCACCATGTCACAGCTTAATGCCGTTGATGGCGTGGACATCATTAACTGCGGTCGGCTAACACCTGAGAAACATCTACTGTGTCGTGTAGCTTACTTGGGAGGATTAAACCAATAACTCTACACGAGTTCAATAATCTGGGATCGTGTTTATTAACTTAAGTATAAAATGTGAAGATATTACAATATATCCGAATTGAGACAATGACCTGCGGATGGTGTGTGGTATTGGAAAGAATCACTAACAAAGCCCCGATCACATGCTGCGGTGCAGTTTTGTTAAGCATCAGGTGATCATGATGATGATGATGATGATTGAGGTTTGCCGAGCGACTTCCAAAGGTAATGAGACGAAGTGAAAGACGAAACAACCTTCAGATATGCCCACGCCGGGATTCAAACACAGGTGGTAGTGATCTGTGGTCCAACACGCTACCGCTAGACCACCTATCTCCCCTCCCCCCCCCGTTAAACGTCAGGCAGTTAATTAAGTAATAAAGATAGACCCCTGGCGGCTGATTGGCTAAGCCTGTGTGTCTGGCCGGTGACCAGCCACCTAGGCTGCCGTGATGATAATACATCTTAAAAAGGGGTGAGGATTAGACCCACCGTCCGCGGTATATGTGATATATATTATCTATATATTAACATGTACATACAAACACGCACGCACACGCACACACACATATATATATATATATATATATATATATATATTCTAATTATATCATAGGCGATTATATATCATAAGTGATTAATTATTATCATAATTAATATAAAGTAAATACCTCTTGACCTATCCACAACAACTACAACAAACACAGATGCACGAAGGCAGGCACGCGCAAACGTATGTCATCACTCACGCACAAACAGACTCACTCATTCACCCACTGGCTTACTAAATCACACCCACACACAGACAGACACACGCACACATAAGTGTTACATTACTTATCTTGAATTGTCCATATATATATTATATTCACGATTCGTTGTGCCAGTGTCTGTTCACGTGTTACTAACATGGACTAATATTATACTTTTCCTTTTAGGCTTAAATCTTTATTGATGAATTATTGGCCGTAGTGTTCGGCACAAAGCCTGGTTTTGTTTCAATCATAGTTACTTTTATATATTTATACTATCCTCTTCTGGATTATTTTAGAAATTATTTTTTTCTTTCATTTTTCTCTAATTATAACGGTAATTGATTATACATGCAGTTAAATTGAAAATAAAATCAGTTTGGAGTTATAATTGTTGTTTGAATGAAAGTATAACACCTGTAACAGCGCCTTAAATATCCTTATATAAAGCACACTTTATAAAGATAAAAATGGAAAAAACTATATAAATACACGGATGCACACACATAGACATACGGACACACGTATGCATGCACACATAATAGACACACGTACGCACGCATACATACATACTTAGATCCGCACATGCACGGAAATATACAAATACGCAATACTTGGATGCACGCTTACACGAACGTGGAAACAGACACTCACTCATACATGGACAGACACAGACTATACGCATACACGCGCACGGACACACACACACACACAGAGAGAGAGAGAGAGAGAGACGTGGACTGACGTTAAGAAATAGATATATTTATTCCGACAGTTGAACTGATGTAGACAGTTAGACATATATATATATATATATATATATATATATATATATATTGTTTTTTTATTTGGGGTTTCTTCCAAGTTACAGGTCATACATATTCATTAATTCACTAATATAATCTATCCACTTTGAATAAAATAATATGTTAATTAAATAATAGAAATAGGTGGAGATACTTTCCGTAAGGAGAATGTTAAAGCTCATAGTAATTAACATCTCATTTAGATGATGATGATCGATGTTTTTACGGCCAATTTTGTACACATGGTTGGCTAAATTGGACGACTTCCCGAGGTAATGAAGCGAAGTTAAAGATGAAACAACATTCAGATATGGCCACGCCGAGATTCGAACACGGGTGGTAGTGATCTGTAGACCGATACTCTACCGCTAGAACAAGGAGGCACCCTGATCTCTTAGAGAATAGATTTTCGGTTGTTTTCGGTTAATAAAGATTTTATAATTAGATTACATAATGTTATAGAAAGTTTGTATTTTAGCACATCGCGGAGTTCGTGAAGTTCACCCTACCTGAATAATGCAATGTTTACAATAGTTATACGCTAAATCTAGTTTTCACTTGGTGTGTGTTCCCAGAGTTAAAACTCATTCTGTGACTTGTGCTTTTTCAGTTACTGTCCCTACTCTTTGGAATTCACTCCCTGAACATGTTAAGTCATCAAAGAGCATAGTTTATTTCCGTCAGCATTTGAAAACTCAACTTTTCATACTCGCTTATCCTTCCTAAGTTTCTACTCCATCTGATCATTTGTTGAGAAATTTTGCATTGTACCTGGACTATGAGTTTGCCCAACCCCTGTTATTATTCCCCATATTAAACTGTCCCCCTCTGACGCTATCGATCGTCATCTTAATTATCCTAAGTACACTATAGCTCAACTCCATTGCTTTGAAGTATTTACCATCTCACTGAGAACAAATGGAGTTTCTAGTTTGTGATGAGACATTCATCTGATACGGGCTTGTATTAGATGACGCCATCATCACGTGCCTTCTAGTGGAAAATCTTAGAATGATTTATTAATATATCAATCTGTCACCTGTAGATAAATACTCAATTATGGTTTAATCAATATCAAGTTGTTAAAATAAACACATATCGATTTCTGCTACATCAAACGGAAGACCCACTTAGTATAAAACATGTATTCAAATTAATTAATTTTATATGAATTTTATATGCAACAAAGTTGTTATATAAAACACACCAACCGCGCGAGCAGTGTCCAATGCCACCGCTCGAGAAACGATGCAGTGTTTCTATTCCTGAGTTAGGAGTACTTATATGCTTTAAGAGCGTACTGTGCCTGCTACAGTCATTTAAATGCTGGATAACCAGGCAAAGCACCTAAACGGCGTCCCTCCAAAGACGCAAATAGTACATGGATTATACAGCTCTAGATCAACTTTTCTTGAACGCATAGAAAACGAAACTTTCTCAACCGCAGCATAATATGTCTTGTGATATTTGCTGGAGGGTCAAATACCTCATAAACATACAAATCCAATAAATACTATGACCTACTCGTCACTATTATAACAATTTACATCGGCGCTTTAGCAAACCGTTATGGCGGAATTGCCGTTCTATATATTAAAATTTTCAAATCAGACCTAACGTCTGCTATACAAGCTATAATTATGAAATAGGGTTTTATTAATGACAAGGAGACTAAAGTTAGCCTTGAATGTCCTAGTACAGACTGGACATAACTGGACCTAGGAAAGATAATTCTATGCCCACAAACAACTAAGGTGAAATACATATACAACTAAACTTGTTATATAAAACACACCTAAGTATCAGATGAGATGCGATGCAGTGTTTCTATTCCTGGGTCAGGAGTACATGCTTTAAGAGCGTACTGTGTCTGCTACAGTCATTTAAATGCTGGATAACCAGGCCAAACACTTAAACGGCGTGCCTCCAAAGACGCAAATAGTGCACGGAATATACAGCTCTAGATCAACTTTTCTTAGAACGCATGGACCTGGAAACATACAGTCTCTACGCACAGAAAAGGGAACATCTCAACCGCAGCATAATATGCCTTGTGATATTTGCTGGAGGGTCAAATACCTCATAAGCATACAAATCCAATAAATTCTATGACCTACTCGTCAATAACCCTTTATATCAAATATTACAAAATTGGTAAAAAGAAAACACGAACCTCAATCTCTGGCACGGGCAATGTGTGTTTTAGCTGTGTATAATAAGGCACAGGCACAGAGAATCTCGAACAGTGAATTCAAACTCTGGACGTTTTTTCAGGGGTCTGAATCCAGAGTGGCGACTTTTCTTGCTGAGACATGTGTAATGTACCACCAGTCCCTAAGCCGCCAAGGAAAATAAAAATGCGAATCACCTACAGCCGAGTAGTTTGGGAGTAGAACACCCAAGTTAGATCACGGCACTAGTGAGAATGTTTAGATTAATTATCTAAGCAGCCCTATTTATAGCTACTGTTCAATTGCTGTATCTTTTTTCTAACCAATACTATATAAACTATATAACCCAATTGTCACTGTCTTCAAAGATCAGTGTTTACAAGGGCCAGGCGTCACGAAGTGGCTACTATAAAACTATTTAGCTTAATTACTATTAAAAGACTGACATCTGCGCCGAAGCAGACCGTAATAGCGCGTCATAGTACTGTTTGAACTATGTTATCATTTTCATAATCCAGCTCGGAATTGTTCTTTTTAAGTTGCTGTCCTTACTCTTTGGAATTCATTCTCTGAACATGTTAAGTCATCAAATAGCATAGTTTCTTTCCGTCACCATTTAAAATATCGATGAATTATTCCTATAATTAATTAATCTTTTTCTATACTACAACCAACCTAAATACTTTTGTTTTTGCTGCAGCATGATTCAAGTGTTATATTATATTTTTGCTAAATTTCTGGCTAAGCAGTCGGGTGTTGTCATTTTCTGTAAAATCTGTACACTTGCAAGTACTGTTGATGCAGATGTCATGCTGATTATGAGTTTGTCCAACCCCTGTTTTAGGTGCACCACTGAGCTCGATTCTTTTCGAGGATATTGGCGCTATAGAAATTTTGTAATTATTATTATTATTATTCTTTATCCTTACACTTTTAAGCTTAGATGTCGTGAATACTGCAGTGGTTATAATCTTGGTTAAATCATAAATCACCAGTCATACTAACTTAAAAACAACTTAGTTGCTGAGCTAGATAAATCTTGCACGCTGTCAAACAGCTAACATCACTTTGAACTTTTGTAAATAACATTAAATTGGTTTGATTTTTATATAATAGCAGCAGTAGAAAAGTCGATATTTGAGCGATGCGACCCCAACTAAGAAATAGAATGAAAGTTAATTTTACAGTAAATGTATATGTAGAAATAAGTGCTGCTTTACCGAAGAGAACAATAAATGCGCCATTGCTCAGTGTATTAAGTTTGATTTCTTTGGTGACATGAAATGTATATAAATAAATTACAAACTCTTCATTATTGATTGTTTCATACTGTTATTGCAAACATTTGTAAAACCGTCTCATGACACAGTTCAACATAGGACTTTATGCGTCTTCTAAGTAATACATTAATAATATTGAAGTAATGCAGTTTTCTGTTAGTTGGGTAGTTGATATGCTCTTGGTATAACATATTTCTCCACATTGCAATAATCTGGTATCCCAATTCCATGAAAAATGCAGTTAATTTGATGCGATATATATTTCACCAGATTCCATGCAATGGCAAATTACGATATTATGATGATAACTTAATATTAAATTTATTCTAAGTTTTAATATTAAAGTAACATAATTTAGGTACTGAACTAAAGTCAGCAAAGATTTTCCCTAACGTCCCCCTTTCTTAATCGACCAATATTAGCAGAGCAGAAAGTAAGCAAAATATTCAACAAAATATTATTCAATAAGCGTTGAAGTGTTAAGGATTAAGAGACCGAAAGAAAACACCTAGATCTCAAAGAATACATTCATCCACCATAGTTTATAAGTGACTCAATAAGCAGAGTAAGTAGATCACGATACAACTAAAAATGTATTTATGCTCTATGTAATTGGACAGATTATAGAATTAACCTACATCTTCATCTGCATGCTTAGGATAGAAAGGATGTTTGTGTAACATCCGATGAATATCGGTTAGTTAAAAAACACCTTGGTCAACAAGTTGTTTTTGTTTTAGGGTCTTCGAATACAGTGGAATCTGAATAATTGACTGGACTAATATAGATAGAAGATTTAAATTAATTTAATTTAATGGGTGATTCAGGTGTATTAAAATATTTAGAAACATATACGGGATACTTTCCTATTACTTCCAGGACTGCTTGCAACCCCTTGGTGTGATCTATATTAGTATACATGCTTTCAACGTCTAATGTCATAAGCAGGCAATTATAAAGCAAAGTTAAAACTTGTTTATTCTACAAAATCGTGTTACTTTTTTTAGCAAAATGTGTTAGTGGTTATCTACGAAAGATGATATAGTTTTTGATTCACTATTATAATCAGACACTATTGGTTTACAACAGGTCTTGTATATATATATATATATATATATATATATATATATATATATATATATATATATATATATATATATATACTGTATGTGTGTGCGCGTGCATGCATGCTTGCCATTGTATGTTAGTGAATGGGTGATCCTTCCTAACAAAGCATCACTTTGTTGGGTTATCTGTACAACTTTAGAAAAATCAATGAGAACAGACACATTATTTATAACCTATACAATTAGTTTATTTCTTTAGGATCTCCTTTCTACTTTTATTATGAGAATGATGAAAAGTTATTAATGAAAGTTATGGATATAGAACACACTATATATCAAACGCAGAAGATACAGGTATTCCAACAAAACATTTTATCAAAATGACTGGCTCCTAATATGTATATTTCAAAGTACTCTCAGAAAATCAATTTTATTTCCATTCTTGTAATTCCCGAGTCATCTCTCATGTACATCAACAACCAAACACCCTGTACAGTGGAACAATCTGACTTTATTCAAATATGAATTACAAATAGGCGACTTTATATTGTGAAATGAAATACAGAACATACATTTTGAGATGTAATCACACAAGCTTGGTGTGTCAGCAGAATATATTCATAAAACGTATACATTAATGTATTAATACACTACTGAAGTACCCCAGTACATAGCAAACAATATACAATGATTTTATAGAAACTGTATATTTAACCTAGTTTGGGGGCATAGTACCCCTTGGGTAAGTGCCCCCTCTTCCGGTTCTAATGGCCCAGGATAAAACCCTAGAGATAAAAAAACTTTTAAATGCCAAAAAGGAAAAACGCCTCTAGGGAAACCGTTTCCAAACAGAACCAATTAGCATAAATATATTTTAATTGACCAGTTCAGTGCTTGGTCTACAGGAAGCATAAGCACAATAGCAGCGTCTACTGCATTTATAACTGAACTTACGTGACCAGCATACAAAAACTGCTCAGTCCAGTATTACAAACCCTGACATCAAAACAGCACCTCTGCGTGTGGATAAAAAACAAACTTACAGACAATAGTTTCCCGCTAATCTAAGAGAAACGCTGTAAACATTTATTATCTTCTATTTGAATACCTCATTAAAATTCAAGCAATTCCTTATTCTGGTCACACACAGAAACCTCAAACAGGAAATCTAGGAAACGCCAGAAAGGTTGAGATACGTGTCTTGACTTCAATACCGCAGGAAACACCTGTTGATAAAAAAAGTAAACTATTTAACACAGTATAAGTTTCCCCCTCCCTCTTTTACTGCCATTGGTGTCCCATTTCAGATGCTTTCCGATTTATTCACGCCAATTTCATGCCTTTGGCATAACCCAAGTGAGAACAGATTCATACGGCGGGGTTTTGTTGATGGAAGCGAGCAAATGGTTGCGTATATGAATCCGTGGTCCTCCGAAGAATGCCTGGCGTCTGGCATAAACAAACCACAAATCAGCAAAACACGACAACAATGGCTGTCATCCGGCCAACCTCAGTCCCTTCCCACATTCTGTCTCACACCCTGCCACCCTCACAAGAAACACAACAAGATAGAACTAATTTCTAATCTCATCAGCTGGTTCCTAACTCCTTGCCTCCATCTCTCCCAGCCTCCCTCTCTCGCCACTGGTGTTCCATTTCAGATTCATCATCATCCATATATATGTCCGATCTGTATTCAAGGTTAGTCTGTTCTACTGGCTGCTCTACACCTTCATTTGTTTTGGATAAATAGTAGTTCCTATTCTATCTCCACTTTGACTGTATATGGTCGTAATAAAGACATACACAGGGTTTTAATGAGAGTAGTTCTCAAGGGTAGGAAATGGCTCTGATAGGGACTTCGGAGAATATTCACAAACCAATTTGCTTGGTTCCAGGACCCAAATGAAGCACTTACCGACCTGCTGGATTATATGACGACTCCAGCAGCATAGAAGGTCGGAGAGCTCAAAAGAAGGAACAGCACACAACACACAGCGGGTCCCACAGTCACCGAGCTGTTGGAACATCAAAGGGCCCCGAAGCTTAAGATCTACCAACACAGCAAAGTTAAGACCGTCCTGCCCTTCAGAAAGAGCGCAACTGTGGGAAAATAATGCATTGCTTTAATATTAAAAGTGAAGTCATAATCATATACGGTACAAATGAACCCATGCTAAACCTTCTAATCTCATGCCAAAGTACAAACTAATTACCTTACTTAGGCTACAATTGTTGACTGTATCCATTGCCATATGTTATCCACAGTGCGTGATACAGGCTATGCAACGTCATGAGCAGTTGGACAGATTAAAAGTGGGAAGACAAGTGGACCGAAACAGTTCTTTTTAGGGGCATACATCCAGAACCACCACTTTAGTGCTGTTGGTGGTAGAGGAAGCTATATATGTTGCACACAAAAATAAGTATAAGGTAACTATTAAACTAAATCCTTAGCATAAACAGTACTAGTGCACTATACAATGATGTATGCCTGTGGGATAAATTATCTGGAAGCTAGAGATGCTTTATCAAAGGATTCTAAATAACCCGGTCTTAATTATTGTGTAAATCTTGGCAGTTTGTAATAATGTATTTTATGTGATAACTGATCGATTTTATATCGGATTTCATCCGATTTACATGTTTGAAGAAGCTACATTTAATCTATCAATCATACATTGCCACATATATTGTTTATTGTTGTAATGTCACAAATAGGCCATATTTAGTGTGAGTATTTTTAAGCCTGCTGGTTCTGTGTCAAAGAATCTGTTTAGTTTTCATGTTTCAAGTGGTTTATTTACTTCAGAAGACTCCCGAAGAGTTGGGAACAAATCCGTTGATTGGCAGCAATTAAGCTGCCTTAACACTCGATCTACCATATTTATGTATGGGTGATCCGTTAACCGCAGTCAATAAAAGACATACGACGTATGACATCAAACTCAAAGAAGTGCGTGAAATGACGTAGTTTAGAGAAAATTATGAGGGGCATAAGGGGATATTTCGTGATCCGTGAGTGGGCCTTTATTTTTCAGTGAACCGTAAATTGTCTTCGTGATTTGTGAATTAAAACGTGCTTACTTTCCTTGTGAATTGTGAAGTGTCTTATTTTCTCTAGGAATGGTGACACGAGTGTTATTTTTCACGTACCCTCTGACATGGAAAACTCAAATAAGAAACGGGAAAAGAAGATGTGTACAAGTGGCACCATTCGACCTTTTTTAAATTCACACAGTATGGCGGATGCAAGCATCATATGAATACACGCCCACACGGACGTGCAGTCATAATCTACCGAAAATGTGGGCTTTATGTTTTCAAAATGACAACGTGGTGTGGCATCCATAGAATAGTAATAGCTTCCATGAATATTGCCGGCATTTCACAGTTGTACGATTTCACAGTTGTACTTTAACCATTGCAAACAAATCTAATGGATTTATATAATGCAGAACCATACACATGTCTAAATGATTGTTTTACACGTATACACATAATTTTACACTCACAGTAGCTCAGCCACCTCTTATTCATGGCACACTGACACAGACTAAGAGAGATTCATCGCCATCTGAACGCTACACAACATCATAGACATACACGTAGGTTTTAACATAATTCTTTCAACATGGTACAACAAAACACGAAAACAAACCTTTGTCCAAGTTTCTAGTGGCATATAAATGATACAGAATATTCATTTTATGTTTCCTACCCACCATCAACCCTTTCCAGGATTTAATGATAGTATGATAAATTTTGTCCTGGAGCAAAATATGGAAACAAAACCGGGAAAATATCCCCAAAAAGGAAATAAAAAAATAAGCCGGGTGTCAAAAGTGGGTCGGTCGGCGATGGGAAACAAGATATTTTGTTTATGCTGCCTAAGCAAGAATAAGAGCTAATGGAGTGATTATTAAGTTTATATTAGCAATAAATTGGACTCTCTCTCTCTCTCTCTCTCTCTCTCTCTCTCTATATATATATATATATATATGTACGTGTTTGTGTGTGATTTTATCTGTGTGTGTGTGTGTGTGTGTGTGTGTGTTCTTGAAACAATAAGCACTTGTTACTGTGTTCCATGTCCTTGCTACATGTAGTATAGACTATTGTACGCCCTATGACACATTATCAACTCAGCTACATTATTGGTATATTATACGGGAGTCAAGTATGGAATATTCGCATATTGTCTGTTCCTTTGTCTATATATATATATATATATATATATATATATATATATATATATATATATATATATATATACATACACACATACACACACACGAACACACAAGGTTTGTTCAAAAAGTATCCGACCATATTTATTTTTCGGAAACCAGTTTGGTCAAGCGCGTTAATAGACGTTACTGCGCATACGTAATTTCTTGTAGTCTCGCCCGATGAGACGGTTTCTGGGAGACAGCTGGTCTTTATGCTTGTCGCATTTACACTTTACTTGTAATGACCGAACGTGTTGAGTAGCGTTATTGCCTCAGGTTTTGCAATCATTACCAATCCCATTCAGTGGAATTTAATTTATTCGTATATACTTATTTGCAAAAATACAAGATTTACGTTTAGGTCCGATGACTATATGTCAGAGTTAGATACGTATAATGTTGTGTCATCCACAGAAGATAAGATATTACTTCCACATGAGCTCAATATCAACGTACTGAAATATATTTGAAAGATAATTCTCGAACCAAGTGTTGACAATTCCTCGAACACCGTAATTATTTAACTTGTGGAGTAAAATGTCATGATTTATCATATCAAAAGCTTTGGATAAATCACAGAAAACCGTCAAGGTATATTCTGGGTTATTTGTATTATTTGCTTCTGCACAATGGTCAAACAAGTGGATGATCGGGTGTACGGTACTGTGCTGTACTCTGAGTCCATACTAATGTTTATACAAACTATCTTTAAGACAAACCCCATATCAAACAAGTGGATGATCGGGTGTACGGTACTGTGCTGTACTATGAGTCCATACTAATGTTTATACAAACTATCTTTAAGACAAACCCCATGTCAAACAAGTGGATGATAGGGTGTACGGTACTGTGCTGTACTCTGAATCCATGCTAATGTGTATACAAACTATGTTTAATTTTGAGAAAAGACAAACCCCATATCATACATAAGTTTTTCAAGTAACTTCGAGATTGAGGTAAGAAGACTAACTGGACGATAGATATTGATAGAGCTCGGATCAGAAGTTTTAAAAAATTGGAATTACTTTGGCAACGTTCAGTTGATCAGGTACTATTCCAGTAATAATGTGAGTATGATTGGCTCAATTGTGTTATTATAATTATTTACGTTAATAATTTAGTTGATATTTCATCATGACCATAACTCATTTTGAATTTTAAATTACTGACTGTATATGTCAAATCAGAAGGTGTTACTGGGTCAATAAACATACTAATGGGGTACGGTGTAATCAACTAACACCGGGGCGAATCGACTTCAGGCGAATGTTCACTGGGGCGTATCGAGTGGATACCGTTCACAAAACGGGAGAATTTGATAAAAACTAAAATTGGGAAATAAAATTAATGTCATTGTTGAAACTTATCTATAATTATCATTATTATTTGGATTTATTTTTGTTTTATTTTGAAATGCTAACTTCGCGACTGTAGATTATACTTATATTTTTCATATACTAGTCATACTGTGTACTAATATTTTACTTTTCAATTTTAGGGTTAATCTTTATTGGTTAATTATTGGCCGTAGTGTTCAACACAAGGTTGGTTTGTTTCAATCATAGTTTCTTGTTTATATTTAGATTATCCTCTTCTGGATTAAATATTTAAAAAAAAATCAGTTTGGAGTTATAATTGTTGTTTGAATGAAAGTATAACGCCTATGCCAGCGCCTTAGATATCTTTATAAAACACACACACACGCGCGCACACACACATACACGCACACACACACACACACACATACACACATGCGATTGTCTAGTATTGTCATTATTTGAACAAGTTATTTATCAGTTAGATGGTACATTTATCTAATATTAACCACTTGACCAAATTTGACTAACAATTTGTTAAGCATTCTGTTAAATAGGAAAAGATCTCCATCGTCTTGCTCATTGTCATGCCAAGTACAGATGATTACCACAACTCAGTGACCTTATACATACATGTTTTATATGTCTTCAATGTTTATCAGCTGTTTCTTCAATTGCAGACTAGGAGCAAGGATAGTTTTGACTATGGGAAAAACCCATGGCTTAAGACAATTAGTTGGATTGTTTATCCAAATCACTCCCTCATCATAATGTAAACACTGTTTATAACATTACATCAATACAACAGGACATTCCATTACATCAACTGACCCCCTCATCATAATTTGTACACTGTTTATAACATTACATCAATACGGTAACATCTCACATCATATCAACTGACTCCCTCATCATTACTGTTAATAAAATAAAATCAATAGATTAGTACATTCCATTACATCAACTGACTCTTTCATTACAATGTATACACTGTCAATACAGTAGTGCATCTCATGATATCGACTGACTCGTCCGACAGGTCGATCAAACTCCTTCATAATATTATTACGTGCAATTTGGGTTACAAGAGATGTTGATAATCCACCTGGTTGATTATCTTCCTAGTGTGACCGAATACACAGAAAGAGCTTTTTCATTCTGAATCATGTGTAATGTCTCGACATACGTCGCTCTGCAAATCATCTTTATAAAGCGACTCACCTAAGTCGTGGTTCCCGAGAGTAACACACAGAACTCACATTGCGACAGTTATCGGAATAACATTCCTATTTAAAGCTATTTTTAATTGTTGTATATTTCTTCATAGCAACACTTTACAAGCTTTGTATTCCAATTATTTCCGACTTTAAAGATCAGTTTGTCTAACCGGCCGCTGTCATGAAGCGACTACTATTAAAACTGATAGCTTAATTAGTATTACAAGATTGACATTTATGATAAATTAGACCGTTATGGAATTATATCTTCGGAGATGTTAAACTATATATTAACAAACCACGCCTAATATTCATATAATTATAATAAAGTTTTGGTATTGTTAATGACAAACAGGCTAAAGCTAGAATTTAACCGGTCTTAAGAAAGTTGATTGCATATCCACATATTACTCAGGTAAATTAAAATATATATATATATATATATATATATATATATATATATATATATATATATATATATATATATACTGACACACCATACAATTGTATACATACACATACAGAAAGAGCAAGACATAAAGGAGGTATTTAAGGACAAATAAATATTTTAGGATGATAAGAAGAGTGTAAAGAGTATCAAGTACAGTTGGTTGTAAACGTGGCTCTCAATTCCTTAATGCAGCATAAATATAAGAAACCCGCAACACGATTAACTGATTGATTTAGATATACACTTATAGGAAATTTAAACATTTACCTCTTCTATATACACACATGCTCCATTAGTGCAAATAATATAGGTATTCCTAGTCATGATATTCGTATAAACCAGGATTCTTTAAAAAGGTTTTAATATCCATTGAAAATAAGTTTAATTATTTACACACAAGATTATATTAACTGCGAACTAACTGATAAATTGTACCCGAATAGCAAGATCTCAAACATGCTCAATTATAGTCAAATCTTTCAACCAAAACATATTTCGTTTCAATCAATTGATGGGCAATACAAACAAACACTGATATATGAAATATACAATATTATATGAGGCTGACCGACGAATTTGACAAACGAAAATGGTGAGTGCTAATTGAATGAGGCCAAATATTTTTGGGTCAGTTCACTATTTTCAGGTATGCCCATTCGTCGGGCCGTTCAGTACACTTATATTATTATGACGTTGGTCGGCTTTCAGATAGTTGAAGACATTTATGTAAACATTCCGTTAAGCTACGAACATTGATGGCCGCTAACATGAGCCTATCTAAATATACTCCCGATTTCACTGTCCCGAGGGCATTCTGAGCAGGAACTGAAATTAAAAATATAGATTATTTGAATGAATCATTAATTATTTGATCTTGATTAATACATATGTTAAGGTAACTTGTCTAGTCTCGGTGTTCGTAACATCTGGATCATTTGGAAGAGTTGCGACTCCATAGGTAAACATATTCTACAAAGACAGGTGTGAGTCGGGTTCTAACCTAAAACCTGGAGTTTTGTTTTACTGCTAACCACTACATCATCGGAACATCCTAATACATATGTTAGATAAGATAAGAGAGTTGTCTGGTTTTAGCTATCGGAGATTAAACTAGAATTAGATAATATATGTTTGTTTGAAATAACATTATAATACATCTCGAGTTTTATTTTTCACATATTTTAAGGCAAAAGAACAATGAAATATACATAATAAACGTTTATATAATATTTACCTCTGATTTCTTGTTCCACTGATTGACTAACAATAACTACTATTAGTCAGCATCAGTATCAGAAATCCAAATGTTATGTGCATCTAGTAATATTATATTCTTGCAGGAAACATTGTTAACGGATTTTGATACATAATTATTAGCTATTATCAGTAATGATTTTTATGCTAAAGGTATTTATTCAATGGATTCAAGTAGGCATTTATTATTGTTTATAGTTTATATATATATATATATATATATATATATATATATATATATATATATATATATATATATATATAATCATCTGGACTTAAATGTGATGTTGATAGATAAACTAGTTAGATAACATAAGATAAGATAAGTTTGTTAATAGTCGAGATGATAAAAACAGACAACACTATAGCGACTAACAATCTGAACACATATCCTTTATTTTATATGCGATATTGCTCATCAATTTAATCCTTCGTATCAATTGAATGCTTAATAAAATGCTAGAATCCTTTATTCAAATAATTCCAACTAATAAAGATTAAAGATGGTTGCTGAAACTTCGGAATGTGGCGTCATGTTTGACAAACATAGACGCCAAACACGCCACGTGGCATTGTTTAGCCTGTGTTACGTGTTCTACATTGTCTTCGTTAAACGTATAAAATGGTCTATTGTGTCATATATAATTGTGCAAATGGGTCTGCCAGTGGATGGAGTGTGCATTCATTCCCCCAAAGGAAGACTCGTTTGCGCGATTGGCTGCGAAACATGAACAGAGTGCACTGGAAGCCAACTTGCTATAGTAAGTTCGATAACCTGACAAACAGACCATTTAGATATATAAAATATTGAGACTTAAGCGAAGCTTCCTTGGTATACGGATCAGGTAACTGTTAATATACATAATTGCATCTCTTTCTCTCAGTTATTTAGTGAAATAGTTATCCTCAAACATGATCAATATTTCTATAATAACATATATTCTCTGAGTCTCTGCGAGTCTCCACAATATAAACATAATTTTTAAAGGTTCTAGTAGCCAAGCAAATTCCATTATCTACTTTGCTGTGTGCAACACTAAATACACTAAACAGCACTTGAGATGACCATGAGAACACACAACAACATTAAATTGTGATGTCTTTACACAAGATAACTTAATATCGTCTTTTTATTATTTTCAGATAATGTAAATAACTACTGATAATTAAATGCTCTGCAATATCATTATTAAATATTGTTTCATCTAAATTCCCCGAGAGACAGCTTTATGATGAATTCAACGCTTAAAGAACATTATCCATGTGTCAACATGCATCTATCCCAAATGATCAATATTTGCAAATAAGCGGATATTCCCTTTATATAAGTAAAATATGTAATTACTTAGAATTTAAATGTAATGACTTCTTGGAATGAGCTTACTGACAGAGCACATTTGATAATTTGAGAAATATACAATATAATATACAATATAAAATTGCATATACATATGAATTATGATAGAATGAAATATATAATACACATAACAAATTATAAACAAATTATAAATTGAGTATTTTCGTCTATCTAGCACAAGAGCTAGAATGATAGTAAAAGAAAACTAGAAACAATACATTGTGCTAGCAAATTGCAGTAGCACTTAAACGTGTTTTAAAACTATAAATGTTTTTGCGAACCAGCACCCCAAATAAATCAATATTATTATTGACATAAATTGCAGACATACTCTTCCTCCTTAAAATACCAAATAATTTTCTGTATATATCATTAAAGGCCACCACAACACGCTTATATGTATACTGTTTATACGTTGACCACAAATGACAGCCATAGGCATTGCAAAGGAATGATCTAAATAATTTTACTAAATAATAATACTGGAGGAACATGTTTTGAAGCGACTGATAAGGGTATTCCCTCTTGAATAAAGTGATTTAACATATCTCATGATATCATCATCATCCTGATGTTTGCCATGTATAGTTACACCTAAATATTTGTTACTTGTCGGGAAAGTCAGAGGTACATCATTAAGGCATAGAGTAGGTACAAATAAACCATTCAGTGAATTTGGTTTGAAACACATACACGTTTTCTTTGTCAGCACATATATCAAACAGTGCCTGGAGAGCTGAAGGTAAGGGAGGTATAATACAGGTATCATCCGTGTATATTAAATGATTTATGATCATGCCATTCATATTAAACCAATATAACTGATTCAAGTTGCAAATGAGCTTGTCCATATATATATATTAAACACCCCCTTTGACATAATTCCACCCTGTCTTACACCATTAGACACAGTAAATAATTGGGAGAATCGGTTACCCCGAACATACGAAAAGTGTTTGTTGACAATACCAGAATGTGAGAAGATGGATCAAAGTAACATCACTATTATGTTTAATAAGTTTCTTAACGAGACACCAATGATTAATACTATCAAATCCCTTTGAAGCGTCAAGATAACAAATATATACTGGACTAGAGCGTTGATTATAATATTCTGTTATCTGCTTGAGAGTATACACACACATGTCTGTATCGTGTTTACTTTTAAATCCAAATTGATAACTAGAAGTTTCCAATTGAAACCGTAGTCTACTCAACAATAAGAGTTCCAAGATCTTGGAAACAACACTAGTAATGGCAATAAGTCTGTAATTGACTTTGTCTGTAATAAGACCCTCTGTATTCTTTATGATAGAAACAGTAATAGTCTCCATAAGCTTACAAGGTAAATAGTTGTGTAGAAACATGGCATTAAACAACATTGATAACAAACCAGTAACCTTAGAGTGTGCATACTTGAAGTGTTCACCTTGCATCGAGTCAGTACCTGGACTTTTACCGATTTTAAGTTTATTGATTGCATGCTTCACATCTAATGTACAGAGCCGAGAGAATACTGATTGTGAGTGTACAATACCATTCATGATAGAATCAACATACGGTTGATTAGAAGTATTTCCATTTGAGTTCAACAACTTGTAATAGTTGTCATACCACATCTTAGTTATATTATTTTCACCTGTAACACCATTTATTGTTGATACCAGAACATTAGTACCACAGTACGGTTCATTTTGCTAACTTCCTCCCAAAAAGGTACATCGTCATTTAACATAATCTTATTTGCTAAAGTATCAGCTCGAGCTCGATCTTCATTGGATTTGCAAAAACGCAAACATTGTTTGAATCTAACATCATCATAATGTTTTATTGCAATCTCAATACCCAAAAGTCTTGCATTATCACGATCCACAATATTATATTTCTCACCTAGAGATTTTCTCCTTAATATACCTAGTCCATCATGTGGACGACCTGCGAGGAGATGCATACTGGAATCCATTGAAGAAATACCTTTTATTTTGTATATTTCATTGTTTTTTGCCTTAAAATATGTGGAAGATAAAACTCGAGATTTATCATAATGTTATTTCAAATAAACATATATTATCTCATTCTAGTTTAATCTCCGAGGTAGCTAAAACCAGACAACTCTCGGTTAATCTTATCTAACATATGTATTAGGATGTTCCGATGATGTAGTGGTTAGCAGTAAAAAACTCCAGGTTTTAGGTTAGAACCCGACTCACACCTGTCATTGTAGAATATGTTTACCTATGGAGTCGCAACTCTTCCAAATGATCCAGATGTTACGAACACCGAGACTAGACAAGTTACCTTAACATATGTATTAATCAAGATCAAATAATTAATAATTCATTCAAATAATCTAAATTTCTAATTTCAGTTACTGCCCAGAATGCCCTCGGGACAGTGAAATCGGGAGTATATTTAGATAGGCTCATGTTAGAGGTCATCAATGTTCGCAGCTTAACGGAATGTTTACATAAATATCTTCAACTATCTGAAAGCCGACCAACTTCATAACAATATAAGTGTACCGAACGCCCCGACGAATGGGTATACCTGAAAATAGTGAACTGACCCAAAAATATTTTGCCTCATTCAATTAGCACTCATCATTTTCCTTTGTCAAATTCGTCGGTCAGCCTCATATAATATTTTATATTTCATATATCAGTGTTTGTTTTCGGGGTTCTTAACGATTTTTGTATTGCCCATCAGATGATTGAAACGAAATATGTTTTGGTTGAAACGATTTGACAATAATTGAGCATGTTTGAGATCTTGCTATTCGGGTACAATTTATCAGTTAGTTCGCAGTTAACATAATCTTGTGTGTAAATAATTAAACTTATTTTCAATGGATATGAAAACTTTTTTAAAGAATCCTGGTTTATACGAATATCATGACTAGGAATACCTATATTATTTGCACTAATGGAGCATTTGTGTATGTAGAAG
>JAODUP010001382.1:0-61457 GCA_025642065.1 Paralvinella palmiformis | reverse complement strand
TGCAAGACACACCGACATGTAGTCAGTAATGGTTAACTAACCCACCCACACTCGATAATTAAATTTTTTAAATTTATTTATTTTATTGAGCCTTCAAAAGAATAGTACCTAAAATACACATACAGTGAATACATAATACACAGCAATATATTATCAATATAAAGTAATCAGCAACCTGCATACAAAATTAACTGGTTGTTTAGCAGTAAAAAACATGCTATGTATAAAATGGAAAAATAACAAATATCACTAATATATTAGGTAAGAATATTTCAAAATACAATATCATATGTCAACATTAAAATGGCATCAACAACATATTTAACACATATAATGATCGTAAGGATCATGGCTCAGCAATAGCTGTCTTACACTGTCTGCTCGCCCATCTTCTACAGCATAGCACTTCTTTAAATCCATTCTTGTTTTGTCGGCATAACGTTTATCAAATAACAAAGACCAGTGTGACCAACTAGCTCGCCGCAGATGTCATTTGTTTTAAATATTAGACAGAAACAACAACATCAACCTGATATAAAATTGATTCCGATCATTTAAACCAAAACCTTATAAGTTGTGGACTTGACAGATTGAAACATGAAACATAAAATGCAGTATTACTCGTATGAGCTTGCTAAAGATATATATAACTATTATCATAAAGAGACCGGGGCGCCTCCGTTGTCTAGTGGTAGCGTGTTGAACAACAGATCATTACCACCCGTGTTCGAATTTCGGTCTGGGCATATCTGAAAGTTGTTTCATCTTTGACTTCGCCTCATTACCTTTGAGTATTCTTGACTAGTGTAGTTAAATTGTAGCCGTCTAGTTCAGGTTCTAATGATCTGCCATCAACTCTATAACCAATATAGGTGAAGAAGGTTTACACTGCATCTTTAGGAGCATCTGGACTATTTTGATTCCTATGTACGTCTTTCCTGTACCAGGTGGTCCCTGTATACAAGCAATTTCGTTGCGAAATGCATACTTCAAAGCACGTTCCTGATATATGTCTAAGGTAGGGACTACGGATTTTTCCATTCTAATGAGTTCTGATTCATCAATATAGTCAGGTAAGACATTTTCGGGCGTCTGTCCTCTAACTGACTGTTCCTGAAATGGTAATTCGGAGAACTTTTTCATCTGTAAAGCACGCAGTACTGGATGATAGGCTCTGAAGTAAGTTGGACATTCGACCATAATCATGCGGTCACTGTTGTGTGTAAGTGACATCAGTGCAGTAAAGTCGTCCACGCCGATACTTGCACCACACAATTCAACAAATATTATCTGATGCTTTTTTTAATATATCTGCATCTCTCGTCGATACCGTCGCTAAGATTCCATCTCTGAAGTTTCCCGACGGCGATATCAACAAGAGATTGCCAAACATAAATCTGGAACTGTTTATCCAGTTTCGGACTTCACTTTGCGGAGTGATACGAAGGGCAACCACAAGTCCACTTCCTGACTCAGCCACATGAATGCCAACCAAATAAACATTGGTATTTATCTTTTATCTGTTGGTGGCATCTTTTGTTGAACCTCTTCATCGACGAGCAAAGTTCGACGATGTCATCTTTTAGACCGACGTTGAATCTAACGTTATCGTCATCGTGTAGGCGCGGACCACGAACTTGATGGAAGTTAAACGACATTTCAGTTTTGGCTTTTCATTTCTGATTTGGTGACACTAGATGTTTTCGATTTGATGCGGCTTGTTCTTCGCCATCTTACCTGGTAAGTGACCGGACAAGTGCCTGTTGCCTCTTTATATGTACCCTAAAACGCACATTGCCCGTGCCAGACATCTTATCTATTTCCATCCAGATTCCTTATTACACCAATGTAAGAAAGTTATGTTGTTATTACAACATGTTTGAGTTTATTAGCTTTGTTATGTATAATGTAGAATCTATATTGTTGTCCTCTTATGTGGTCTGGCGAAACGACCTATTAATTCCTACAATGCTGCTCGATGTATTTATACTCCTGGAGTCGTTTGTTACTCCGGCAGGAATCTCCATGGGTATTAAGCTGCGGACAGAGTTTTTTCTCCATATTATGAGTACTTAGGTTACACTGATATAGGATTTTTTTAATGTATAGCTATTATAATCCCGACGTGTCATTCGCAGTATCGGAGATCTGCCTGAAATCTGCTGTTCTCGACCATGGGTCAAATAGATCAAGTGGATAGGCGCTTTAATTTAGATCCCACCACACCTAACTGCATATACTATGGGGCGCTACATTAGGCGTGAACGAATGTTCACTTAGTGGTGAACGGAAATGTATGAGGATTAGCTGTTAGGTTCGAGTAAATCATAGTATTTACTCAGGTTTGAGACGATATTTCGTTCTAGTCCAGTAATAATCCATTGTGCAGTATTGCTGCTTTGTTTTTATTTTAGCTAAATCACTTCAGTGATTCCATACTGAGTTAGTGTACATTCTCTTGTGGTAAACAAACTGTAATGTTTGTTAACCCACTGAGGATCTATAAAAGACTCACTTAGGTTAGAGAAGAACTTCGACGCCAGACTAGTCGGACGTGTATCGACATAAATGGTAGGATTTATTTAGTTATTCGAACCCAGAATAAACCTGAGGTCAGCATCTGAGGTGTCGAAATGTTTTATATACAGGTTTCGTTTGGACCACAGAAAATTACTGTTGAATGTAAACTGTGGTCTCAAAGTAGTTATGATATGTATGTAATTCACCACTGAACCACACGCACGTGTTATTTGCTGCGAACTGTGGTATCAAATGGTATGTTTTACGTGCTTCCGCTTTTTGTACGTAGCCTCCATGTAGCCAAGTATTTGTCACGTACGAAAGGCGATTTAGCTGGTTCCCACAGGCTGATGAGTAGACCAGACACATGCTTAGGTATACGCATACATCTATTAATTCGTGGAGGTATGGAACATTTTATTTTTAGATTAATGTACGTATAGTTGTATTCGTATTTAGATTCATGGAAGTAGGTCTCGAAAGGTGTTTAGATATGTTGATGCTCTGTGCCTGTTGCTTCTTTATATGTACCCTAAAACACACACACGCACCAAACTCAGTATTACTAAAATGTGTTGTTGTTCATATACAAGCATATCCTGTGTCTTATTAATTTAATTCTTTCCCAAAACTATAATTCCGACTTGTCAACAACAAGACCCAAATCCAGTACCGATTAACAATGTGCTATTTAGATACCGTAAATATACCGCATATTATACGACACAGTTTCCTGTTTGGCCGCACGGGTAGTGTGCGGGATTATTTACCGATGGTTATGGTTATGCACTGCGGGAGGACACAGGTTCGAATCTCGGTCGCGGCATTATAGTAGATGGAGCTTTTCATTCAACCAGAAAACTGGCGCGGTTTTATCCACCGAATGTGTCATATTTAGTATTAGATCCCGCGGTGAAGTTCTAAATTAGAGGCCATATGGTTTATTTGAGGTAACCTGCAATAACTGCCATTTTGGCCATAATTATTATTTTTATTATTATTCTGCTTCGTCTACGTCCTAACGTGTGTGTGTGTTTTATAAAGATAGTTAAGGCGCTGGCACAGGTGTTATACTTTCATTCAAACAACATTTATAACTCCAAACTGAAGTATAATTAATTACCGTTAAAATTAGAGAAAAATGAAAGAAAAAAAATTCTAAAATAATCCAGAAGAGGATAATCTAAATATAAAAAAGAAACTATGATTAAAACAAAACCAGGCTTTGTGTCGAACACTACGACCAAGAAAGATTAAGCCTAAAATGGAAATTTTTTATATTAATAGGCAGCAACGACCGGTTTTGACCTATTCAAGTCTTCATCAGGTTGCATAGAATGTCTCTGTGCGTGTCTGTATATCACTGTGTTCGGAAAACAATACATTCCCCAGGTGGCAGCAATTTATAATCATTATATTACACATATAACTGGTATTTCCCGTGTTATTTCAGTTCTTATAGTTGAGGGAACACGCGCGCGCGCACACACACACACACACACAGCATTATGTGTTTGTTTGTTTGTTTTTGTGTTCGCAAAACTTTGACAAAGAAGAGCCCGAAATGGCGGTGAATATGACATTTTTGGAAGTATAATGTTTACTCATTAATGTTGTTTAAATGTTATTATTGTAAGCCTTTAGTTCTATGAAGACCATGTATAGTTATGGTTGCTGGTTCTCGCCGTTTTCAATCAGTTTCACAAGGTCTAGCCTTTCCATTGTGTCCAATATTTTTATGAGATTGTCCTTGTTGCAGGCATAAGGACAAGGGCCATCACTGTCCGTTTTGCCGTATGTGTTGTACACGTACTGCCAGTGGCGAAGTAACAACTCGGCGGCAGGATACGGCAGCGAATGGTTCTTGACAATGATTGATACCAAGTTGATGGCTTCAGCTGTCAGACCTGAAAATGGAATTAGGTTAACAGATAGATAGATAGAGAGATAGATCAATGTATAGATAGATAGATAGAATACCACACACACACGAGAGAGAGAGAGAGAGAGAGAGAGAGAGAGAGAGAGAGAGAGAGAGAAAACACACACACACACAGACATACAGAGAGAGAGAGAGAGAGAGAGAGAGAGAGAGAACAAAGCATGTATTCAGGTATAAATGTATAAACACCAATAATATCTCCAAACAACTGCCAGTCTTCCATACAAGTACCAACTGTCTTCGCACTGGGTAGGTACAGCTTGATACACAGCTGGGAGCGCACCATTCGAGATAACTGTAAGGTGTCTTTGGCAACTCCTTTGTTGTGCAAAACATCCTGTAGCGTCTGTGTCAACTGGAACAGAGAATAGCATTATTTTTGTTGAACAATAGAATGTGTGTGTGTGTGTGTGTATGTGTGTGTGTGTGTGTGTGTGTGTGTGTGTGTGTGTGTGTGTGTGTGTGTGTGTGTGTGCGTGCGTGTGTGTAAATAATAATAATACATGTTTATATAGCGCCAGAACCAGGTAACATTGTTCTGAGGCGCTGTACAGTATTATTATCCCTGACTCAGAGCTGTTTCCAACCAGTACACATCTCACCTCCCAAGGGAGAATATAACGCATGCTCCGATTAAAGGTGCAAAGTGTTACTCAAACACATAGCCATCACCTCCTGTCAGGTTCTCATTTTTATGGATGAGTGAACCAGTCGCCACATGACTGCATTGCAGCTCCCGGAGGCTCGAACCGGCGACCCTTCGGCTACGAGTCCTACGCTCTAACTACGCTATCAGGGTGTAAAGTCATGGCCAGTTGTCGAATTAATTTATGTTATGAAGAATTAGTGATCGCCCGTACATGCCGCTTAACGGTTTGTGTCCTACCAATTGTGGGGGTCAATGGGTGTGAAACCATAGTGCTCCGATTGATTGATGAGCGAAAGAAGTTGGTGGTCACCCGTTCCGTGCCGCTTGAGGATTTGTGGCCGATCGGTTGTTGGGATCGCACGGGTGTAGATGTCGTAGCCGCGGTGTTTGATTGGGCTTATACTGTATTAATGTTTTCGTGATGTGGGTTGAATGCGTGAAAGCTTTGTTAGTGAGTGTTTGTTATGGTACAGCCAAGTCAGCGGAGATTGGATCAAGTGACATGTGGGTCTCCACTGGACAACACGCTGATTGTGCTGGGGGTGGAGCAGACTTCCCCTTTCTATACCTATTTGGATGTGTGGGAGGAGTGTTAGTGGGGGGAGGGTTTCCTCGACTCAGCCAAATTAGCGTTGATTGGACCAGGTGACCATGTGGTGTCTACCGGACAACAACGCTGACGGTGCTGAGGGAACAATTCCCTATATATATCTGGATTTTTGTCGATTGTTTTTAGTGTAGAGGAGTAGGAGTGGTGGTTCTGGAGTGTATAGTTTCGAGGGAGTGTATAGTTTTTGTACAGTTTTCAGTAGAGGAATAAAGTAGATTCGAGACCACATGAGTTCGGAGTTGTGAAAGAGAGAACTTAGCTAAGGCCGAGATCCGGGACGGACGGACGGACGAGCCCGGGGCCGCTTCCCTGACCTCGGTACTTTCCAAGGGCGCGAGCGCGCGCGTGTGTGTGTGTGTGTGTGTGTGTGTGTGTGTGTGCTAGCTTCAACATTACGCTGATGGTTTAAAAGGAAATAAAGCCTTTAATCATGGTATTAGAATCTCTGTCAACTCACCTGTTATAACTATCTTAACATTAGGTGTAAATAAGATGACTAGTGGAGATGACTCGTTTAATATCGGCATCGGTCACACGTATGACATACGGCCGAGTGACGATTGCCTAAGGAAACATATCCAACAAACACGGATACGAACCGAATTCCAATCCAAAACCCGGACATATATGCAGCGCCAGATTTAATAGCATTCGACTGGTATGGTATGGTTAATTTACGACAACAATTCGATACCTCATTCTTCGTATTAGGGAAGGCTTCGATCATTAAAAAAACAAACATCTGGAGACTAAAAATTTGTTCCTGTTTGGCTGCAAATATGGCTATTGATCAGAGCCGTGTGCGAATCGGTTATATAATTTCGTATTATAGATATAAAATTACGAACTTCTTTCATTACCTCGGCCAAAGCATCCTTGGGTTCCTGCCTTGATGTGGATTCAGCACTTTGCTTTTCCGCATCACTATTCCTGGGTGTTGAGTAATCTAATAGGTACTGATTCTGTACAGCTTTTTGTCTGAGTGTCACAGATCGGTGACATTTGTCGTCTGGGGTGACCTTGTCAATAATAGATTGTGTCTCGGGATCGTACCTCTTTGTATATCTGCAATGATCACGGTGTTTTGTGAATTTACCTGAATCTTCCGAAACACGGTGTGACTAATCCAGTTTTAACATTTTCGTTGGCATACAAGTAACTGGAGCTCGCAGATTATTTTGAACTAAGAAGCTTTTCCTCTATGTAATGGTAATGTATCCATCATTCTCATAGCTAATAATAATAGTAGTAATAACAACAACACAACAACAATAATACATGTAATTATAATAATAATAAGTGTGCCTTTATTAAATGCTTAATTATACGCACAAACACATACACACACACACACACACACACAATATATATATATATATATATATATATATAAGATAGGAGATATTTGTAGTCTGACAATTTATCGAAGAAAATCATGAAAGGAATGTATAAATCTCGATTTTGGTGAAATTTTGTTCAAGTTTATTTAAGTTTAACCCATACAAAAAAATGTGTATCATAGAAATAATTGCACTTACGTTTTACCGTCTGATGTCGTGAGATTACTGATATGTTTGTCAGCCTCAGATACACTGGAATAACATCCAGATCAATAAATCAAACGGTTGAATTATTAATAGATAATTAATCGTATGTGTGTGAGAGTGTGTGTGGAGGGGGGTGGGGAGGGGTTGAGCACGTGCGTGTTCCTCTCTCTTTCGTGGTGTGTGTGTGTGTGCGCGCTCGCGCGCGTGTATATTGATTCATCTAAGCGTGTGTGTAAGTGTTTGTAGAAAGAAGCGTACAAAGGCATATCGTAGCAGATAAAGTCACATATAGTGAATACAACATCTAGACGATTCGTAAAAAGGCTAAATTAATTTTCATACTCCGGTCATATTCTAATATTCTAGATGCGATATAATAATCCTACCCCTTATTGAAGAATACTATTTATCAATTTAAGAGCTCTATTTTTGTATTACTGTCATTTACATGTAATATTCTTAGAATAGACACTAAGCCAACGGTCATCAAAGACATAAACAGTGTATGAATTATGAAATATACAATCATATATCAAAAGTATTCTCACAATGTGGACACGAAATCATACAATATTTACATGTAGAAAAAACTAAATGAACAATATCATCAGAATCTATATTGTGTCATTTGCTGAGATAACAAATAATCATAAGAATATAAAATCCTATAAATACTACTGACTATATCTCACCAACATATATATAGTACCGACTTTTATGAGAAGATTAAAACAAATCTTAAAACAATAATAGACATATTGTAAGAGATCGTAAGTGGATTTGAGAGGAAATATTTTTAGTTTGACCAGTTATCGAAGAAAATCATGAAAGGAATGTATAAATCTAGATTTTGGTGAAAATATGTTGAAGTTTATTTAAGATTAACCATTGACCTAAATATAAAACTAGACCGAGCAGTCAGTAGCGTTTGAATTGGCCGCAATGACCAAACAGCTCTGACTTCCGACAAGGGAAAAAGCAGCGTTGAAGCGGCTGCGCTTCGAGTTTTGAACCTACGAATACGGACATTTATTGTGATGTGTGTATTATAATTTTGTTTGTGCAGACAATCTGTATTATTCCTCTCCTATTATATGCCATGAAATATGTAAAAGTCGTTTTATTCAAGTCCGTAGATCTAGTTTAATTGGAATCAAATGCCAGAGATAGGCCGGGGGTTGTCGAACAGGCTAAATATAATAGCAGTTAAGGTTAATTTCCCGCAAAAAAACCCCGCTTTAACAGCTATTTTAAATGTGGTCTTTATATTTACCGATGAAAAGACATCCCGTTTGTATTACTTACACGCACACGGCTTATGCAACCATCGATACAACAATAATTCACCACGTTTATAAAGCTGATTTTTCCAGTCTGCGTTCCTATTTCCTCGACCGGAAGTTGGGACCTGTTTACCATCAAATCGGCGGCTGTGTTCGGTCTAGTTTTCTTTTAGGTCAATGAGTTTAACGCATACAAAAAATGTGTATCATAGAAATAATTGCACTTACGTTTTAACATCTGCTGTCGTGAGATTACTGATATGTTCGTCAGCCTCAGATACACTGGAATAGCATCGAGATCAATAAACCAAACAGTTGAATTATTAATAGATAATTAATCGTGTGTATGTTTGTGTGGGTGAAGTGAATACGTGCGTGCGTGTTTCTCTTTCTTTCGTGTGTGAGTGAGTGAGTGAGTGTGCGCGCGCGCGCACGCGTGTATATTGGTGCATCTAAGCCTGTGTGTAAGTGTATGTGGAAAGTTGCGTGCAAAGGTATATCGTAGCAGATAAAGTCACATATAGTGAATACATCTAGACGATTTGTAAAAAGGCTAAATTATTTTTCATACTCCGGTCATATTCTAATATTCTAGATGCGATATAATAATCCTACCCCTTATTGAAGAATATTATTTATCAATTTAAGAGCTCTATTTTTGTATTACTGTCATTTACATGTAATATTCTTAGAATAGACACTAAGCCAACGGTCATCAAATACATAAACAGTGTATGAATTATGAATTATGAAATATACAACCATATATCAAAAGTATTATCATAATGTGGACACGAAATCATACAATATTCACATGTAGAAAAAACAAAATGAACAATATCATCAGAATCTACATTGTGTCATTTGCTGAGATAACAAATAATCATAAGTATATAAAATCCTATAAATACTACTGACTATATCTCACCAACATATATATAGTACCGACTTTTATGAGAAGATTAAAACAAATCTTAAAACAATAATAGACATATTGTAAGAGATCGTAAGTGGATTTGAGAGGAGATATTTTTAGTTTGACCAGTTATCGAAGAAAATCACGAAATGAATGTATAAATCTAGATTTTGGTGAAAATGTGTTGAAGTTTATTTAAGCTTAACGCATACAAAATATGTGTATCATAGAAATAATTGCACTTACGTTTTAGCATCTGATGTCGTGAGATTACTGATACGTTCGTCAGCCTCGGTTACACTGGAATAACATCCAGATCAATAAACCAAACGATTGAATTATCAATTTTCATACTCCAGTCATGTTATAATGTTCTAGATGTGATAATATATTCATACCCCTTATTGAAGAATATTATTTATCAGTTTAAGAGCTCTGTTGTTGTATTACTGTCATTTACATGTATGATTACTAGAATAGATACTAAACCAACGGACATCAAAGACATAAGCTGTGTATGAAATATATAACCATATATCAAACGTATTATCAAAATGTGGATAAAAAGCATACAATATCCACATGTAGAAGAAAACAAAATGAACAATATCATCACATTCTACATTGTCAGATTTGGTGAGATTAGAAATAATCATAAATATATAAAATCCTGTAAATACTATTGACTATCTGTCATCAACTCATAGATATTAAGCACTGGTATGAGAAGATTAAAACAAATCTTAAAACAATATATATATATATATATATATATATATATATATATATATATATTACATCGTAAGAGATCGTAAGTGGATTTGAGAGGAGATATTTCAAGTCTGACAATTTATCGAAGAAAATCATGAAAGGAATGTATAAATCTAGATTTTGGTGAGAATATGTTCAAGTTTATTTAATATTAACCATTGACCTAAATATAAAACTAGACCGAGCAGTCAGTAGCGTTTGAATTGGCCGCAATGACCAAACAACTCTGACTTCCGACAAGGGAAAAAGCAGCGTTGAAGCGGCTGCGCTTCGAGTTTTGAACCTACGAATACGGACATTTATTGTGATGTGTGTATTATAATTTTGTTTGTGCAGACAATCTGTATTATTCCTCTCCTATTATATGCCATGAAATATGTAAAAGTCGTTTTATTCAAGTCCGTAGATCTAGTTTAATTGGGATCAAATGCCAGAGATAGGCCGGGGGTTGTCGAACAGGCTAAATATAATAGCAGTTAAGGTTAATTTCCCGCAAAAAAACCCCGCTTTAACAGCTATTTTAAATGTGGTCTTTATATTTACCGATGAAAAGACATCCCGTTTGTATTACTTACACGCACACGGCTTATGCAACCAGCGATACAACAATAATTCACCACGTTTATAAACCTGATTTTTCCAGTCTGCGTTCCTATTTCCTCGACCGGAAGTTTGGACCTGTTTACCATCAAATCGGCGGCTGTGTTCGGTCTAGTTTTCTTTTAGGTCAATGAGTTTAACGCATACAAAAAAATGTGTATCATAGAAATAATTGCACTTACGTTTTAACATCTGATGTCGTGAGATTACTGATATGTTTGTCAGCCTCAGATACACTGGAATAACATCGAGATCAATAAACCAAACAGTTGAATTATTAATAGATAATTAATCGGTCATCATGGACATAAACAGTGTATGAATTATGAAATATGCAACCATATATCAAACGTATTATCATAATGTGGACACGAAATCATACAATATTCACATGTAGAAGAAAACTAAATGAACAATATCATCAGAATCTACATTGTGTCATTTGCTGAGATAACAAATAATCATAAGAATATAAAATCCTATAAATACTACTGACTATATCTCACCAACATATATATAGTACCGACTTTTATGAGAAGATTAAAACAAATCTTAAAACAATAATAGACATATTGTAAGAAATCGTAAGTGGATTTGAGAGGAGATATTTTTAGTTTGACCAGTTATCGAAGAAAATCATGAAAGGAATGTATAAATCTAGATTTTGGTGAAATTGGGGTTGAAGTTTATTTAAGCTTAACGCATACAAAAAATGTGTATCATAGAAATAATTGCACTTACGTTTTAGCATCTGATGTCGCGAGATTACTGATACGTTTGTCAGCCTCAGATACACTGGAATAACATCCAAATCAATAAACCAAACGATTGAATTATCAATTTTCATACTCCAGATATTTTATAATGTTTTAGATGTGATAATATATTCATACCCCTTATTGAAGAATATTATTTATCAGTTTAAGAGCTCTGTTGTTGCATTACTGATATTTACATGTAAGATTCCTAGAATAGACACTAATAATAATAATAATAATAAATTGACTTTTGTATGTGACTAAACCAATGGTCATCAAAGACATAAACAGTGTATGAATTATGAAATATACAACCATATATCAAAAGTATTCTCACAATGTGGAGACGAAATCATACAATATCCACATGTAGAAAAAACAAAATGAACAATATCATCAGAATCTACATTGTGTCATTTGCTGAGATAACAAATAATCATAAGTATATAAAATCCTATAAATACTACTGACTATATCTCACCAACATATATATAGTACCGACTTTTATGAGAAGATTAAAACAAATCTTAAAACAATAATAGACATATTGTAAGAGATCGTAAGTGGATTTGAGAGGAAATATTTTTAGTTTGACCAGTTATCGAAGAAAATCATGAAAGGAATGTATAAATCTAGATTTTGGTGAAAATGTGTTGAAGTTTATTTAAGCTTAACGCATACAAAAAATGTGTATCATAGAAATAATTGCACTTACGTTTTAACATCTGATGTCGCGAGATTACCGATACGTTCGTCAGCCTCGGATACACTGGAATAACATCGAGATCAATAAATCAAACGATTGAATTATCAATAAATATTTCAATTACTGAATTAAGTAATCATGTAAATAATCAATAAAGATTCAGTGGTTAGATAAATAACCAGTTTCATATGAACACACACAAGTGTGCATAAAATATATTTCCAATTACTTTTTAGCAATTACTATTACCTTAACAATTGCTATAACAATCAAACATTACTCTTGCGTTTCTCATCCTCAGAAATAGCATCAATCTACCACTGATTAATCTAAATACCACAACCACCGGATCAATAGTGTAAGTGCAATTGCGTGCAGAATCCCATAATAATAATAATAATATTTAGTATAGCGCTTTATTTAATTTAAGGTGCTTTACGTTTAAAGCGCTTTATATTTAAGCCATAATTTAAAAATTATGACTCTTATAGCACAAGCACATTTATACCTAAATACACTGGTTTATATACATTATAAATAGGCTAATTTACATAAATAAATAAATAAATTTAGTAGGAAATTAATTTATTTGCAGGGCTCAAAATTTCGAAATCGAAATTTATATAACTGACAAATTAGGCTTACCAACTAGCAGATAGGAAATAATTTTCATAAGCACTTTATGCACTAGTTATCATTTACTGAAGACCAACAACATGAGACGAAAAAAATGCCTTAAAATTATTACATAAGCATTGTTTGGTGGGGAAAAAATTCCCGAACGAACGCATATTCAATGTACAAATCGTAACTAAAATTTCAACTAGCAAATGCTTGCTGGTTAACAAAATATTTTAACTAGCAAATACATAGAACGTATTAGCAATTTGCTAGTTTACTAGCAGGAATTTCGAGCCCTGGTATAGTATAAACACTTGCACTTACTTTTTAGCATCCGTTGTAGTGAGATATGTTAGATGATCGACGTCTTTAGAAACGCTGAAATAAAATCACGACCATTCAATCAATTCATTTATCATTATATATTAGTTGACTAACCAACCGATTTAAATACAAACTGTCCAAGGGACTGAAGATCAATTGTATCATTCAACAGATCGATCAATGAATGGAATAATAGACAATCGATTGTAAACAAAGAATAAGTAAGTTTGTATGAGATCCAAACGTCTGTTACTCTTATCTAACTCGATTCGATAAAGTTCTCTAGTACAAACACTGTCAAACAGAGAAGGATGCAATTCAACTGAGAACACATTTCCCCATAAACGAACCAACTGCATCATCCCTAGAATATAATAATTATCATCATATTTCAAAAACGAACGTGACACTACGTCGGAAATATTTTAACTTCAGGAATTCTTATTATGAACCATTTATAATTAACATGTTTAAATTATGCATGAAAACTGATGTATGCTATATTCCTATGTAACACTAATAATAATAATATATATATATATATATATATATATATATATATATATATATATATATATACCTCTTATTAAGGAATTGTACGAATGCCCTATCTCTCTTTATTATAAGTACAGGTGGTGATATAGCCATCTTCAACGTCGAACAATGTACTGGAATATTAATTTTATTATTATTATTATTATTATTTGTTCTTGCTACAGAGTTGTCTATAAACATGGATAATAATGTACATTAAAAAAAACACCTTACTGATGAGACTAATATTATTTTGACTCTCTATGTACAATATATCTTGAAGTATATGATGTAAAAATAAACTCCGTAGAATTATCTGATATCTATTTTATCATAATCATCACCGACATCATCACTGTATTAATATAATTAAAATTATAATAGTAATTAGTTTTCCAAATTAGTTTAAATATTAGTGTTATATATTAAAATCAATTTCAATCAAAGATATTTTTATTTTTCCTCGAAAAATAAAGTTACAGTGGTTTTTATAACTTGTTTTGCTAGCATCTCACATGGCCGAAACTTTAACCGAGAATCTTCGAGAAACTTTGGCAAACAAAAACCCCAAACACTCCACGTGGCCTTGTTTAACCTGTGTTACGTGTTCCATGTTGTCTTTATTAAGCATATATAATGGTGTATTATGTCGTATACAATTGTGCAAAGAAACATACATCAAATACCAATGATTATATCCGACGTGTAGGTGCCGTCAAAACCCGGCTCGAAACAACAACAACCTCCCGAAAATTACAAAACCAAATGGCTAAAAAGACACCTCGAGAGCGCAACATCCCTGTATAAAATAGTATAGGCCACGTATGGGAGAGCCCCATGCATCCACCGGCCTCCCGTGTACAGACGAATACCAATTTATTTTAACTGAAGTCATGCGATGGGAGGAGAGAAATACTCGCATTCAGGCCCAGTGTGCTGACTTATCAAATTAAACTTATACCGAAACACAAACAAAAACACACTTATCCAACTTTGTTGTCGATCGGGGCACAGATTGCTGTTCTTGGTCCACGTATAATATGATATGATATGATTTATTTTAAAACAGTATACATTGTTAGAATAGTCATAGATGGATTGATACATTATTAAGTTTATAATACACTGTCTAGGCATATCACTTAACCAATAAGGCCGTCTTCCTGTGACAACCTTTGTTTACAGAAGTTAATCAATGGACTTGTGGGAAAGGACCCGGAGACAAGGGAGAATGGGTACATGAAACACATCTAATAACATGTATGTAATCAGATTTCAGACCATAAATTAAAACAGGAACATACTGTCTACGCTGTCTATATTTGTGCTCACATGCACAGGGCACTTGCGGCAGCTAATTCCTCACAATTAATACTGTCTGTGACTTTTTTCGTTAGTCGTTCAAAGTGGTCGGGCTTGATATCCTTGGAATGTGAAAACTTCTGTCGGAATCTGACATTTTGTCTGTCAACTGGTCAGAACGCTTGTAAACAAAGCTGTGGCACTACTTGGTGTTTGGCAAAGATTACGTCGTACAATAACCCCTAGCGAGTGTAGTACACACTAGCAATGGCTCGTGAAAGTTCGGAAATTAAGGATTTTGGTATTATTTTAATGGGAATATGATAGCAGGTGGTTCGTATTGTTTTGAGTGTCGTAGTGTATCTGATAGGGAATAAAATAATTGTTTGTTAGGTTATATTTACTTCGAAATGTGAAATTTCTTTTCCCGTCATCTTTAAGAGAACCTGATTCAAATTTCCAAATCAGAACTGATGGATAGCTACTGACTAAGAATGGTTTATATATAGTGACAATATATACTGTCTAAATCAAATGTGGTCTTACCTAATAGATGACATAGGTTAACATAGGTCAAAGGGTCCCTTTACTGACATATAAGAATGGTAGACATCCGGATGGTAAGTCATCATTACAAACGTCTATATGTAATATACTTTATATTAAGACATGATCACTACCACTGGAGTTCGAATCTCGGCTTGGGTATATCTGAAGGTGTTTCATCTTTGACTTCGCTTCATTATCTTTGGAGGACGCTCCCCTCTTTTAGCCTACCGCGTGTGCAAAATTGGCCGTAAAACATCAATCATCATCATCATCATCATTTCCTTACCTGACCACTCTCTTATAGAGGGACCTTCTCATCATAACGTATTCATTAAGGTCTAGATTATAGCATGGCTTCTCCTCCGTCACTTCCGTGGTACTGAGATAAGTGAGATATAGCATCTTGCATTTCTCGCAGACCGGCTCATCTATGATATCTAAGTAGACTTGCTCGGGCTTTAGAGGCGTTCGCTTCTCCGGAGAGCGCGGGGTCGGTTCGAGGTACGTGTGGTCCAGATGCAAGAAGTCTCTCATGGATCTGTTAATCTCTTTGATCCAGGACTTGTCCATTCTAGACGTGAATCTGTATGTGCCTGGAACGGAACACGAGTCGAGTTACTGACTTACACGGTAAATAGGATGGTCGTCAGAACACGACGGGTAACAATAGATGTTATTTTCAATCTATCAAAAGAGTGACACTAATGACGTCACACTGCGTGAATATTCTAATTGCGCCGCTGCATAAACTCACGACCTTGACATCAGTCGGGAGTCATGTGGGTAATCTTTTTTGAATATTCGGCTCTGTCGGTTTTCACCCGACAATTTCAGTCGTGTTTCGGGTCGGGTAGAGTTGTGTACAAATGTTATCTGAATAAAAGTTTATTCGTATGATTACTCATGGACCTAAACCTAGACTCGGATGTGTATATAACGTCATCGTTCTCCGTGTATTCCAACAGTGTCAATCGCATAGCAGCCAGCTTTATACAGTAATCCGCGTAAACAATAAGCGCAACCTGATTACGATGTTTCTAACAGTAAAGACGCCTAATATTTTATATAACTTGCAAGATATAAACGACAGAGTGACCAATCATGGCAGTTATCGTCCTTGTTATTATAATCATCCGGCACAAAAGGGATTGGTCATCAAATATTCTTTTATCAACCGGGTACTTATTTGCCGACTTTCTCATCAACACATCGATAACTATACATCAGGCATGGGGTCAATTCCATTTGGTCAATTCATATTCCACATCTAATTTATCAATTCAAATTCAATCCCAAATCCAAATTTTTCAATTCAAATTCCGTTTTTACCGACTCTTTTTTACCTACTACCTCTTACCACGAATAGGTACTCAGAGTACCTATTTCTGAATTAAAAAATTAAATGGTAAATTAATTTGTGGATTTAATTTTTTCTAGTTTCAATTCCAATTCAAAATTTATCAATTCCAATTTCATTTTTTTTAAATAATCAATCAATTCCAATTCGGGAGTTGAATCGACTATACATGTGTATTATTCATTACCCATTCGTTGACTCGGAATAGTCATCGTCACATTAATTTAGCCCGAACCAGATTTTAGCACTAACCATTCCCCTCGACGTCTACTTGGAATATTTCGCCGTCTAGCTTTGGTATGACGTATTCCAGCGGCCAACTTATGATGCAAGTGTGGGGCTCTGTTTTGGTGCACAGCGTAAAGTGGTTCCTGGTTAAGCTGAGCAATACTTGTCTGCTGCCGCGAAGACGAATGAAGGAGGGTGGGTGGCTCTCAACATCAACACACTTAGTGATTACTGTAAATGTAAGAACATTTATGGAACGTACAGCTGAATTATGTGGTAATGCTTAGCACGCGCGCGCGCGCACACGCTTATATATATATATATATATATATATATATACAAACACACACACACACATCATGCCATCAAGAATATGTTGTTATAGTTATATAAATCTTACTCAAAGTTGATATTACTTCTACTACCTTTTCTATAGCAAAACAACAACAACAACAACTACTACTACTACTATTACTACTTTTACTACTTCCACTATTTCTAATACTACTACTACAATATTAATACATATTATCTGGTCTATCCATATGTCAGCGCATGATTGTGTTACCCCATTTTGTTTTTGTCATTACGAATGTTCAGTTATTTAGCCTTGTTGCTGGTTACGCCTAGGATAAATATCCTGCGGATGATTTCTGGGCGGTGGCGGAGCAAAATGGGGGGGCGAGGGGCGGGAACCTTTTACAGGGACAGCAATTTCGAGCTGAATTTGTAATTTATTACTTGGGTGTTCACTGAGTTGATCTCTTGGTGATATTTAAGTTCGGGAAAGGCTAATAGTGCCCCCACTAAACACCAGCACCCATCTGGCTTCTGGAGCCCTTCAGCTGGCCCCAGGCTCCACGCCATAAGTGGTTCCCTTCCCTGTCAAATGTATTTCTACTACACTAATAAAAGCGCCCATATAAATTTGGTCCCGAGCTGCAATACACCCTGCTCGGCCACTGCTCCTGGGGAAACATCCTACAAACACAGATGTGAATCGGATTCGGATCAACAACCCACGATTAAAACGAAAGTTGTTCTACGATGTTATGAAAATGTTATATCTGGGAGCAAGTACCTCCAACGACAGTACAATTGAGGCTTTCGCCGAAAAAAAGACAACCTTTGCGAATTACTTTAAGTTGCTGACTGAGAAGCGACAAAACTGAATGATATTCAATGGCTAGAATAATTTCGGGGGCGGACATCTCTAAGACATCGTTTAAACGATCCACGAGCGGACAATCGAAAGTAGCCGCGACGAGTTCCGTTCCGGAAGTCCCGTCGGATTCAACAACATTGACTTCGCTAATGTCATGGAGGCACTGCCAGGCCTTTATCATGATGATGATGATGATGATGATGATGATAATGATGATGATCAAGGTTTAAATTTACCTCATGGAATCACCGCTCGTCATTTATATATAAGAAAAGATTATGATGACGATGATGATCGGTGTTTTACGGCCACTTTTGTGCACAGGAAAGACTAAATGGGCCGAGCGACCTCCAAATGTGATGAAGCGAAGTCAAAGATGAAACGTCCTTCAAATATGTCCACGCCGAGATTCGAACTCAGGTGCTACTAGTGATCTGTGATCCAACGCGCTACCAGTTAGACCACGGAGGCGCTCTGTATATAAGATCAGAAAGATTGATCCAATAACGAGCAAGCATCCACACTTCGTTATTGACTCGATATGAACAAGAGCAATTCGGCAATCGATTTCCGACCATCGATGGAAAACGAATACTGATTAATGACGTCAGAAGAAAACAACGATGTACACATAGGGATAAACAACCAAAAGGTGGGGGATGGGTGAGGGGGAGCCGGAAGATCGGAGATGTTTTTAAGTCGGGTATTATTCGTCTTGAACTATAATCTAATCAGACGATTACAACTGATATTAATCGTCCACAACTGAACGCCACCGTACTGAATAGAAAATTGACCAAAATCAGCGCCGAACATCAAAAAACGGAAATTGTGTATCCTTTGATCGAGACAACCTTGACCCCCATAAAGCATAGGTATCGTAGACCGTAGAAATCCTTGACCTCGATTCGACGACCTACGCCTGAGACGTATTACTACTCTCCAGTTGTTTGACCAGCGGATTAACATCTCGAAGTGTATGGAATGAACCGCAAGGACGAGAGGCCGAGGTCGAGCATCTTGGCAGAATGTTCGTGTACGATGATTACAAATTTATTAATAAGATGGACAGAGGTAATAGAAAATGATGGCTGTTATGTGAAGAGGTAGGCCCAGATACTTATGCACTGATCCCATGTTGTTGTTGTTGTTGTTGTTGTTGTTGTTGGCAGTAGATTATTATCCGGAATGTTCACACTAACAATATGCATCTAGTCATTTTCATGTTTACTAACCGTGGTCAAACCATTCTTTGCATCTTCTCAACGAATACGCGTACATATCTTTCGCCTTTTGAACGCTTTCATTGAAGACAATGATAGCTGTAAGCTCTGTGAATAGTAAATCCAAACAGTGATGTACTTCAATCTTCCTCCTGCAACAACAATAACAACAACAGCAACAATAACAACAACAACAATGAGATAAGATTAATTGAAAATGTAGTTGACTCTGAGTGTGTGTGTGTGTGTGTGTGTGTGTGTGTGTGTGTGTGTGTGGTGTGTGTGTGTGTGTGTGTGCATGCGTGTGCGTGTGCGTGTATGTGTGTTTTATAAAGATATTTAAGGCGCTGGCACAGGTGGGCGGGTTAAGCCAAAATACTGATCCTTTTCCCTTTTTTAAGCTAATGTTAATATACTTTTAAATGTATTTATATATAGTGTGTGTGTGTGTGTGTGTGTGTGTGTGTGTGTGTGTGTGTGTGTGTGTGTGTGTGTGTGTGTGTGTGTGTGTGTGTGTGTGTGTGTGTGTGTGTGTGTGTGTGTGTGTGTGTGTGTGTGTGTGTGTGTGGATATGGGAGAGAGTCAATGTGCTGAATAACCGACAGCCTGAGGATTCTCCCCGAAAAACAAAGCAATGTGAATTAATTGTTAGAGATTAATAGAACGATGTAACAGCTCTCACTTGGATGACACGTCTTGTGTTGAATAAAGCAGTAATCCAGTGAAGGTGACAGGCTGCTTGAGTAGAAGTTTGTGTTTTTTGTTGTAGATTTCTAAATTAGATGAATGGTCTGAAACAAATACAAAGTTGGATGTCAGAGGAACTGTGACGCTTAATATGGTAAGTACTAACTACTGCTTAAATAAAATATGATAACAGACAGTTGTAAAGTCCTGTTATTAACCCCCCCCCCTCCCCGAAAAAGGTAGGACTTATTCATAAGTACAGGAATGATGACAGATGCAAGACTTTGTCAAACCCTTATAATTTCTCAATTGGTCATTGGTATAAAATATCCCCCTCCTCTCTCTCTCTCTCTATCTATCTCTGACGAACCGTCAGCAGTGAGTGCAGAACTGTGCTTCGTGTCTGGTAACACATACACCCGAAAGGGGAACATATAACACCAGTTTTGTTCTAGTTTCACTGGCTTCCTGTACGTGTCAGATCATTGTACAATATCCTGCTTTCATACATTCAATGTACTGAGTGGAACAACATTATAATAATGTATATTTAATAAAGGGCCCTTACTAGCAGGAGTCATTCAAAGATAATACCCCAAATAATATATCTGTAAAAACCCTATAAGAGATTTAAAAGATAATCATTATTTATCTGTGAAAGCGACCTTGAACAGGTGTGTTTTAAAACGGATTAAAAATGTTCAAGAGACGACGCATTTCTAATATATATGCCAGCAACCTATTCCACAAAGTGGTGACTGCAACACTAAACGCGAAATTACCATACGACTTGAGACACTGGCACCTGAAATAGTATCTAACTGGATGACCTGAGTTTTCGGGATGACTTTCTAATGGACACCAGATCACACAGGTATTCAGGTGCCATGTCATTGATATATTTATAAGTTACTAGTAACATTTCAAATGGATGCGCTATCTAATCTAACAGGTATACAATGTAGTTTTAGAAGAATGGAGTGATATGATCACATTTTCGAGTATTTGTATCTAAACGATCTGAGCCAAATGTAGGCCTATATAACCAGTGATAATGTTGTTATCTGATTCTTGTTCATTTTTTTAAAGATACAAAAGCCACACAACAATGTACGGAGAGGAACCTTTTCAGCTGCCATACTGTGGAATAAGTCGTTTGAGTTATAGGACATTTGCAGCGAGTAAAGAAATATTTTGTAATGTTTTTAAAGCCCAATTACTTAAATTGCCCATTTATAATTTCAACCGCCCTATTTATGTCTAAAATCCGCATATATGCTATAACTTATAAGAGCCAGAACACGTTTAAAATCTGTATATACGCTATGAGAGCCAGAACATGTTTTAAATCTGTTTTCAGTAGAGGTCCTATGTCAATTAGTATTATTATTATTATTAAAAAGCTTATGTTATACTGTCATAAATATAGTAAATGAGGTTGTTCTTTAAGCTTTATTCATAAACAAACGTATACTTGTAATACTAATAAATATATATTATTATTGATACAAACTCACGTGTTTGATCTTTGCCTTTGGTCAATGTCACTGTTCTCTGTAAGTGATGAACATTTAAATATAGAATTAAACAAGCTAATCTGAGATATGTTATATAATATTAGCTGTACCTTCTACTATCACCACAACCATCATCATCATCACCACCACTACCAACATGATGATGATCATCATCATCACCATTATCATCATCATCATCATATGTTTCATCGTTGTTATCCTTATGATAATATATCTATAGTAATTTAATATTATATATTGATAGATGATCAAAACAGATGACAAAAAGGTACTACAATATAGTTTATTTATTCGTCGTATAACTTCTACAATCTGACAAATCTTCAACTATTATAATCAACACAATAATCCATCGTCATTTAAAATGAAATAAATTCGTTAGCTTGCTTGCTTGTGTTTCGGGGAATATCCATACGCTGTAACTTGGTCAGCACAGCCTCTATGTTTGAGTGGTTGAGATTATCTACTCCCTCGCCATTCACAGGAGAGCAGTACGGATAGATGAAGCTGAAACACCTTGAGGGTGGTCAGACTCATTTGCATATATATATATATATATATATATATATATATATATATCAGTCACTGGACACTAACACCAATGTTTCTTCATCTTTAGAGACGATGGTACATTGTGTCTCTGATATTCATTTATGGATGACTCGGAATCCTTCAAAATGTATTGATATTAAAAATTCATCTTCCTGGCTTCATAACAATGTTAAACATCCTCAAAATACTAGTGTTATACATAGGTGAATTTTTAATTAATTATGTGTTATTCTGACTGGTGTCTTAATATGTTTGAACACTATGTATAACATCCACTGTCTAAAAGCATTCTTAACACAAGAAGCACTTGTTACTGTAGTCCATGTCTTGATCATCTCGGATAGACTATTTTAACTGCATGTTATATGGCATATCTAATTATAACATCAACAATTGCTTTCAAGACATGTGGTAATTCGGTATTTAGAGCAGCCACAACATTATGGAAAATGTTGTTGGTGGAGATTAGAAGTGGTTTAAATCTCTTCTAAAAATTCACCTGTACAAGGCTGCTTCAACCGAGAAATTATACAGCTCATTCAACATTTCTAATTGGGTTTATATATATCATATTTGGTATAACATTGAGTGGCTTCTGCTGGTAAGGAGGTATTATTAAAGGTACACTATTATTATTATTATTATTATTATTATTATTATTATTATTATTATCAACTTCATTATTATTATTATTGTCATTGCTGTTATTATTATTATTATTATTATTATTATCGTTATTATTATCATTATCATCATCATCATCATCATCATCATCACCACTATCATTAATACACCCATTTAATCACTGAGGTACTAAAATTAAAATGATCTCATGTTGACAGTGAGCTGGTGACTGAGCTCACTTTGGACACGATCCTCTAAATGCGTTGCCTTTAGACGCGAAGATTCAGTAAATTGCGTCGACTTTTGTTATGTTGATAATGTATATTCTGTCATATTGAGTGTCATCCTGCTGCTGTTGTGTCTTTTTTTTAATAGATATTTTTTCATGTTTCACCGCCAGTGAGCAGACAAATAAAACATTCATAAAGACATGAAATGACAGTTGATGTAACATGATAATCAGACTCAACATGAAATGCTACATAGGCTACAAAACACCAAGAGTATATATATATATATATATATATATATATATATATATATATATCAATCACCTGTGTGGTGAATAGTTGTATATGATACATGGCAGCCATGGTAACCAGTCAAAAAAAACTCCAGTCAAAACCCCCTCACTTAAAACCCCCCTCAGTCTAAACCCCCTCTAGTCAAAACCCAAGTTTCTTGTAACTTATTTTAAAAGAGATAACAAGAAAATATTCAAATAATTGATACCAAAGATATAAAGTAGTGGCTACAATGGAGGGTTCTCAATTACATTTATCAAATGAATAGCTATGCTCATACAATTTGTAAATATTACTAATTACTATAGGGCTCTCCAATTATATTATTTCATGATTCGCTGAAGGCTCCCCAATTGCAGTAATCCCTTCAGTAGCTGAGATCAAACAATTTAAACATATTGTTAATTACTATCAACCTTTTTTTCAGTAGGTCATTTTAATTGATTATGATATTATATGTCTACTATTGTCATATTTTGTATACTTTATTTAAATACTTTATTTAGTATGTTTTATTGTATTTATGTGTGTTTCTCCACTCTGTCGAAGTTGAACGAAGTAAATATAGTATTCTATTATTTAAAGCTTTCCAATTACATTAATCTCTTCAGTAACTCTAAGATTAAACATAAGAGGGGGTTTTGGCCATTTGACTATATATCGCAGGGGTTTTGACTGGAGGGGGTTCTGACTGAGGGGGGTTTCACCTGGATTCAGCAGCCATAAGTCGCTTCATCATACAATGCCCTGTACTGTTTTAACCAAAACAGTTACCAACATCTGTTCAAGCGACAACGTCAAACCAGTCTTACCTGTTTCTGTTTTCTCCAGTCGCCCTTCCTTGGCACGTTCAGGAATATGATGGAGCAGGTGACTTCATCCAGTGACAAGATCACGGCATCTTCACCTGCTAATGACATACAGTGTTATCTTTGAATGATTGCTGATGATTGATTGATTGATGTTTTACGGCCACCTTTGTGCATTGGGTGATGCTTGGCGGTTAGGTGCACTTTATCAAATATAATCGAGCCGTGGTAAGTTTACTTATGCATTGATCATTCTGTAAGGAATAGATCATTTGACAATTCCCGGAGACTTGTCGTTTTGTTTAGTCGACATAATACACATTGCCGACCGAGTTTGTATACCAACATAAATACATGCTAATTGGCGTGTCACTTCAACCAAATGTCTTTAATGTATTCAGTTTGAAATCGAGATATGCATAAGCTACTATATTTCGAATACCCATTCGAATTTCTAAACTATAATCAGCTCAACGACGAAACGTCGGATTATATATAATATACAGAAAGAAGTTGTTTTATGTACATCACAGAAAAAGTAGATACAAAGGTAAATGGCACTACGAGCGACCTAGTCAATCATTGTTGGAATTCCCGAAAACAAAAGTACACAAAAACAGCTAGCTTCAACTTCTGCAGACTAATGGCAATACAGTTCCTCCCAGCTGAGTATATTCCTGCACAGTTCGAAGAGATGAAAGCAGCTGGACCCCCACCCACCACTAATCGTCTCTTGGCATATTACAGAGCGCAGTGGCTCGAAAATCGTGTGTGCCCAGTGGCATTCTGGAATGCGTTCAACCGTACCATTCGCACCAACAACGATGTTGAGGGATGGCATCACCTTTTCTTCAATATTGTGACCAACCAGTCATCCCTCAACATGTACAAACTGATCCATCTGCTACATGTCGAGGCACGAAATGTCAACATCCAAGTGTCATTCTTGAGCAATGGCGCATTACTTCGACACCATCGAAAACAAATACAAAAAGGTACAAGCTGTGATCACAGATTGCTGGCAGCAACTCACCGACGGAAATATGTCAGCCAAATAAGTCTTGAAAAGGTGTGCCCGAGTCAACGGACCAATGTTAATTGTAATTGTGATAATAATGAATGACTGTATTATTATATTATGTATATATTATGTATGTGACAGATTATACTACTTAGGGCTGTACATTGAAGGCGAACCTCATAATGTCATTGAGGGCTATCTAGTTCTCAACACAGAGGAAGCATACAAAGATGCTCAAGAACTACTAATAGAACGATATGGTAACTCTTTTATCATTGGACAATCATACCAGAGGAAACTGGACTTTCTAAAGAGTTGCAGGTCGGTGATAGCATCCATAGGCTGTTTATCTTTGGATAGCATAGAAGAGAACAGGAAGCTTCTTGACAAATTACCAAATTATATTGTGAACCGGTGGAATTGCTTGGTTGACACACGTATGTACAAAGAAAAGGGATCTTTCTCTTTATTTGTGGAATTTGTAGATTGCCTAATACCTGAGATACGCCAACGCAATACCATTCTAACAACCAAGTTAGACTTCTGTACATCTCAACGGACATACGTCGACAAACATAAATATGCTAACAAGAGGACAACAGGGGTTCGAAGTTTCTCGTCAGGCACCAATGAGATCCCCAAACAAATACACTCAAAATGTGTGTTGTGTAAGGAGCTGCACAATCTGCAAAACTGTCCTAACTTCAAACGAATGACCCTAAAGGACAGACAGTCTACAGTGATGTCACATGCACTATGTTTTGGTTGTCTGACAATTCATGTATGTCGGAATGTTTTCACTCTTTGATTGTACCTGTCACTGTATATTGTGTTGACAATCCTGATGATACTATGTCTGTGTACACAATGATTGATGAACAATCTGATGTTTGCTTTGTCACTAACCATGTGCTACAAACCTTGAATGTACCTAGCCATTCTATTGAGGTGAAACTGTCAACGGTACTTGGGGAGGAACTTATCCAGTGTATGAAGGCATCCGGCTTAATAGTCAGAGGAACTAAGGAATGAGAAGAGATACCCCTTCCAGGTTGTTATTCCAGACACAATATTCCAGCCAAGGAATCACAGATACCCAGACCAGACACCATCACAAAGTGGACACATCTAAGGAAGCTAGCAGGCCGTCTCAGTTCCTATGATGACACACTAAGGATGGGACTACTGATTGGTATTAACCGTGTTCGTGCAAATAAACCTAGAGAAGTCATCAATGGTGGAGTGCAATAGGTAATACCTGCACATCACACACTGGAAAAACCAAGGACACTTGTCATTTTGCATATATGACTCATGTAAACGAAGTCAGCCAAGCTCAATTTAGGAAGTTGTTCGATTCTGGTTTTTGATGCAATACAGGGTGACAAGACCTCATTTCAGGATAAACAATTTCTGAGGATTGTTTATAATGGAATTCACTATGATAGTAGATGTGGATACTTTGAATTGCTCTTGCCCACAAAAGGTGACATACAGATGCCCAATAAAAGATCATTTGCTGAAAGACGGCTGCACAGGTTGAAGAACAGACTCGTAAATGATACAGTGTACAGGGAGGAGTACACCAACCGTATGAAGGATATGTTGGCAAAAGGCTATGCTGAGGAGATCCCTGAAGAGGAGTTACATCTAACGAATGGTCAAGTATGGTATATACCTCATCATGCCATTTACCACTCAATAAAGGAGAAGATGCGCGTTCTCTTTTGGTTGCAGGGCAGTATATGGTGGACATTCTCTCAATGAACATCTTCTTCCAGGGCCAGATTTGATCAACAATCTTACAGGGATCCTTTGTGGTTTCCGAATGGAACAAGTTGCAATAACTTGTGACATTGAGGGCATGTTCTTGCAGGTAAATTTCATAAAAAGTCACAGAAACCTGCTCAGATGCCTATGGTGGAAGAATGGGAAAACAGATAAGAAACCCACAGATTACAGAATGACAACACACCTATTTGGGGATCGATCATGACCAGGATGCCTCAACTTTGCACTCGGGACTGCTGTAGAAATGTTTGCTAAAGCAGGAAGCAAAGCTGCAGACTTCATCAGGCATAATTTCTATGTGGATGATGGTCTAACGTCTGTTCGGAGTTCACAGAAAGCGATACAAGTGTTTCAAGATGCCCAAAAGCTGTGTGATAAAGGAAAGGTTTCCATTTACATACGATTATGTCAAATGCAGGCAATCCCAGTCCATGACAGACCTCAAGATGTACAGAAACTGGATTTAGGAACAGAAAACCTTCCAATCGAGCGTACTCTTGGAGTACAATGGTGTGTACACTCGGACAGCCTACAATTCCATGTAGAACTAAAGGATCAACCATTAACCAGACGAGGAATCCTATCCACTGTAAGTTCTATCTTTGATCGCCTTGAATTAGTTGCGCCATGTATTCTGATAGGGAAGCGGATATTACAGCAACTGTGTCAAGACGGGGCAGACTGGGATGAACCAATAGGAGATGATATTATTGTACCATAACATGCCACAACGTACTAGAGCATTCGATCGAACAAGTCACTCCAATCTGTGAAATGAACTTGGATGTGTCTGCCTCGATGCAAGACGAACCTTATAGCTTCGAGGGGAAGTGGGAAGACAACCTGTATTGATTATATTTTCCCCCTCCCCCATTTCCAACATTGTTATCAATATGCGATTGTTAACAATCAGTATATGACACTTGTATATATGTTTGGAAATAAATATATATCTATCTGCATACACTAGTTCATGATCGGCATGTGCTAAGTTTTAGTCACAACTTGCGCAACAGATATCAGTTTATTGTTCGCTTCGCCCATCTCTCCTCATACACCGAATTATTCATACCATCTACCACATACCTATGGGATAATCTACCTTCGGATCTCATATCTATCGGCTCATCAGCACAATTCAAACGTCGTTTGAAAAGGAAACCGCAAACAAAACCGAAACCAATTTATCAATCCGGAATGGGACATGCATTCATAAACCTGAGCAGAATCCGGATGGGACTCAATGTGGTCTGAGAAGCTAACTGTATGGGCTCGGTATCAATTCCAACAACTACTGCATAACTTACCCTAACCTGATGGATAGTCTGATTGATCATAGACAGAATCAACGATTGGTACAAAACATTATCCATGGTGACCACGAACATAACTCGAACCAGTCTATCTATTCACTCAATTATATTTAGTCAATTCCAAATAAAATTTATCAATTCCAAAAAGGTATCAATTCCGGTTTTTACCGACTCTACTTACTACTTTTACCATGAGTAGGTACTGTGTTACTTACTCCGAGTACCTACTTGGAATACCTACTCCGAAATATTTCTAAATTAAAAAATTCAATGGTAAATCAATTTGTGGATTTAACTTTTTTGTAGGAAACTTCAATTCCAATTCCAAATTTATCAATTCCATTTTTCAAATAATCAACTCCAATTCCGGGATTGGCACTGACCCCATGTCTGATACGCCCTCTTAATAAAGATGTCCGAACCACGAGTTATCGTGTTATTTATCACAGCTAATAATGAGCTAAATATAGCGATTGTGTTTACCTGATTTAAGACACCTGCACTTTTTTTAATTCAAGCTCTTCACCAACACCACACACACTTTAAAAGAGATACGTTTGTTGGTCATACGCACTAACAACGTGTACTTGCTTGCTTACAAATAATAAACAAACATCTCTTTAACGTATAAAACCGTGCACAGTGTATGGCATGGTCCATTATTAACCAGAGATATATCAAATGGCCGATTCCGACCCAGCTCAATACACATCGCTTTCCCAACATCAGCTACTGAACCAAGTCTAATACAAACAGCACCTCATTTTCACATCTCCCCCCCCCCTCACCCCCCACCCAGGACCATTTCATATTTGGACGTGTATGACGTCGTCTTTTTATTCTGCCAAATCCGACACCGATCTCCTCGAACTCCACAAACATCTCAATATGTCAGAGACCACCCGACGGTTGGTATTGGCCATTTTAAAACATTTCCAATCCAAATATGTCAAAAAGATCGAAACAAATCGTAACATTAACACTCACCTGTCGCCATTCCGTCGGCTGTCTCGCTCAATAAGCTACGTACTGTTATCAAAGACTATATATTTAAGCTCTCTGCTGTTATCTTATACCCGGAAGCCGTCCTGTTACCAAAGCGGAACAAACAACACCATCGCAAGACGGCCTAGCTCTGAATGTACTATGTATAAGCGTAAAACAGTCATGCCTCGATTAGGCGATCCTCGAATAACCGCATTCTATTATATATATATATATATATATATATATATATATATACGTACCCCTTTCTTACACCCATAAATATTACTCCACCGTGCACGTTTACCATCCACGATTTAGTGTCCGGGTTTGAGTAAATCTCAACACAACACTGACTTCATTTAACTTTCTTCTCCCAGGGACGTTTTCTCTCTTGTTCTCCGATAGCGCAGCGGTTAGCAAGTTGCGCTACAAATCTCCGTTTTCCGCGTTCAAATCCGACTCATATACCCGGGTATGTCCGAAGGAGTGGCTCGCCGACCATCTGTCTCCGGTTTGGCCAGTGCCGGGGTGAAAAAGAGCACACACTGTTCACGTTAATGGACGTCATCCCCATTTCTACGAATTCAGTATACGCCCAGCAAGCTTCTGGTAATAATAACCTCAGACAGAGAAAACTCTGCATTACTTCAATCACGGTTCTTGTTAAGATGAGCTCATCTAGACACCCAGGGGTGACCTAACCCATATCTCGATCTGGTAATAAAGGTTAACACATTTATACAAAACACATAACTAGTTAAAAATAAATTTTATTTAATATAACATTTTGCACCGCTTCTGGAGCAATACCGAAACATGATCTTAACAACATTGGTTTTATCTAATTTTGTAGTAGAACCGTATGTGTGTGTGTGTGTGTGTGTGTATTATAGGTGGTTGCGAGTCTCTGATGATAGCAGTGTACGGATCTATCGCGTCCAATCGGACATTATATGGATCACATCAACAATGGATCACATCAACAAATATTAGTCAATATATGGTTAATATTAAGCAATACATTTGGGTGTTGGTCTTTAGTCCACGACCGACATATTTGTGTTTATTTTATTTTCTATATTTGTGTTTAGGTGTTTATCGGTTACATTCGTCTACTTCACAGTCAATCATAATTTGTTATTGTATACAAATCCTAGATATATATATATATATATATATATATATAATTCTACTCTTTACACACGCATACAATCGCCATAACCAAATGTACACATGTCTACGGTCGCCAGTTTTCATTATAGACTGACTATATTAAGGCCAAGTTTCATGCTTTTCGAATTCGTAGCACGCACCCACCCACCCACACACACATGTACACGGTGGCGTTTAGTATAAATACTTCGCGACAAACATATAGACTCGAATAGTGAGCTCCGGTGGCCTAGTGGTTAAGCACCCGGCACTTGGTGCCAACGGTCGCAGGTTCGAACCCCGCAAGAGGTCGAAACTTTTCCAGGGATTAATTTCTCGGCTCACGACATCGTGGGTGGCTGACCACGTTAAATGGCGCTGCCGTCTCCACTGAATTATTTAAAATAAAGGGGGACGTTAAAGACCCCCCGAGGACGTAAAACACTCTGGCAGTGACCACCCTCGGGGTATTTCGGCTCCATCTTTCCGTACTGCTCCCCTGTGAGTGGTGGGGGGAGGAGATTTCTCAACCACTCCAACATAGAGGCTGTGCTAATTAAGCGACAGCCTGGGGATTCTCCCCGAACAACAAAACCAACCATATAGACTCGAATGTTTTGTACCAAGGTACGTTGGTTAGTTGTTTTATATGCTGATGTATCAAGAAATAGGACGCTGTATGCTCTCGCTGCACAGTAAACAGTTTATTTGGGTCATTTGGGACACATTTCTTAGGCCGTTGAAGTAGGCTGCAGTCATTCGTTATTGTTAGTACGTCACCAGCAATACCTAGATAAAGTGCCGATCAATACTTCTGGTTTAACCACAAGTTGAGAGCCGACACAGAAATGAGTGGCCGAGTAGTTGGTTTACTTTCTCAGCTGCCGACACCCAGGACATACGGTCCATCGATAACTCGCTAATGAAACATCCCACGAACACAGACCTCGTTCGAACCACGATGTGTAGGTTTGCAGCGTAGCGCTCTAATGACTGTGCTGTCGATCCCAGAAGATTTCGTGAGAAAGGGTACCGTGAAACCGAGTATTCTGAGGGGGGGGTGTTATGATGCGCATATGATGACGTCATCTGTGCATTTATATCGTAATTTATGTGAACCATGGTATGGAAAAAAGAGAGATCCTTTTACGCTTTCTTGCATCTTTTAACTTCCACATCGGACCCGCAATTTAATGAACGATGTTACACACGTAAGCGTGATCAAAACGCAGCTATAAAATAGTACAATGATAACAACAGAACAACATCTACTACAGCATCACTGTAATAAATAAACAGCAATCGAGTTAACAGACTAATCCCCATTATGATAACCCAGTCTAGTTGACCCATTCACTAACTACCTAACTATATCTGGCGTGTGAGTAATTACTACTCGTATATACTGCAGATAATCTATTAGTATCAGAATAACCCTCTATCCAATGTTGACACATACATCATACGAATACTGTGATGTTAAGATGCGACTTCATTTCCCAAGGTGACATACCATAGTGTTAAAATGTGACTTCATTTTGCCTGAGTATATACAGAGAGCCTGAATTTAATTTGATACTCCCCGAACTACAACCAAGCAAATTTGAAACAGTGTTACACATACTCATGATCACATTGATACATACCTCCACGTTGGCTTATATTATAGAAAAGTATGAAATAGTACTGTGATTATTATTTGATGTCCAGCCTTTAGTCATGTATAAAAGTGAAAGGGCACAGAATTCCATATGGGAAATTTTTTACACGTTATGGTTGGAAACAAGCAAAGTACAACTGCGATCGTCAGCAAGGTAACAATGCTGCCAGAATACAAGTCCACTACACAAAATGTTCAATGGATTCAGTTTCATCAGCATCAATCGAGTGACTATTTTCCAACTTTGGAAATATTCACACTAAAGTGTGCAATCATCTAGGCAACAGCAAAGCTTTTAAGCTGGTATTCTGCTACGGGATTATCAGAGGCAGTGTTGAATTAAACTATTAACTGTTCAGATGGACAATATTCACTTTGCGTGCAGAAGAACGATAAATGTCATTATTTTGCTATATTCCTAGTATTCGTATCTTGCGTCAAACATCGAGTAGTCTGTTAATAAAAATTAATGTATGTGAAAGACACTATCACATAAATGTGTTGAACGACATCAACTAAGACTAGTAGAATTGGCTTATAGTTATAATGAATGAAGATTTTTTTTTTTAATTTACAGTATTTTAAATTCTATATGGTTGTTAACAATTTTTTTACATTGTAATATAACATAACGGGGTTTTTTTACAGTAAAAAAAACCCAACCCTGCCGACGTAACTATCAAATATTCAACAATAAAAACATTATACCAATGATATTTATTAGGAATATCCAATTCATAATAGAATGTTGGCAGCTTGAATAACCAGAGCCTGTCAAATATAAACATGCCCAGATTTTGTTATATTCCTAGGAATAAATATAAAATAAAATTTGTTAAATCTTATCCAAATCAGAATTTGACTGAGAGCCAAAATTATTTAAAAGTAACAATGGATCAATTCCTGTTTCCTAATTTTAAACTGGGTCAAATATGAACACAATTACAATACTTAAATTCTGCTTAATTAATATTAATCTACAGCAGACTATTCTACAAGAGTGTAAGCTTTTCGTGCAGCATCAACTGTGCCTTGGTCAGATTTGTCAAATAGAGAACCATCAGCAGATCCTGAAAATAAGGAACATGAGAAATTATGCCAAGATATTATAGGAACAAAGTACTGTAAATCTCAGTAAAAGAATTAATAAACGTATGGTAAAAAATTACCCAACTGACATTCAACACTGAGACGGGTGAAAGTTGAAAATTTTATCAAAACAGAAAATTTGCAACATGGCTGATGGCCACATTCCTGTGGCCATAGGTCTGGTCGTTGAGGTGGCGGTCTGTCCCACTCCATTAGTGAGGTGAGGTAGTCTGAGGGTAATGTCGAAGATTTTTTTTAATTAGGAGGCGAGTAGTGGAATCTGGGACTGACGATTATTTTTCAGCCATATATTTAATAAACACACGTTAAAATTAAAAAAAATTACCAAAAAGTTACAATTACAAAATGTATTCAAGTAATTTTCTATTTTTAGACCAATTGGCTTTTTGGGTAAAATATTTGATGTTGGTGAAATGAACTTCAATTCTTTTGTTTTACCTGATAGGATATTTTCCATTTTGGAGATTTTCCTTTTGGAATAAAATTCCTTTCTCATGCATTATTGCAACTATAGGAATTGCAATAATGGTGACAATATTTCTGTGAGGATATTTTGTTTGCCCAAACAGCAACAAGCCAAAAGCTTAAAATCTTGGTACAGAGACAACCTAATGGTATCGCATACAAGGGCGTAGCATCGATGTCTTAGATTTCATTTTATTATATTGTTAAATCCACTCTAACCCCCCAAGATTATCTCACAAAATGTACAATGGGCAAAAAAATTTCTAATTCAACCTTCCAGTTTCATTTTAAAATGGAAAAGTTTCACCGACTCACTCGTTGTAACTGTCAGAGATGAAAGTGATCATTTATGAAAACCCTGAAAGTGGCCAAGACCTGAAATAGGTTGGCATCGAGGGCTACCTAGGGCCCTGAGATCAGGCATCAGTGGAGGTAGATATTGAGAATTCTAGGGCACCTTTCAAAAATGTTCCTTTAACAATTAAAGCCAATTTTTATGACACTTTCTAGAAAAAGGCACATGCAAACAAAAGAAAAACACCAGAATTCCGGTAAATACCAGAACTCTTTCATCCCTGAACTGAAAGCTGAAGAAGAGCTTGAAAACGTATCTTTGTAGATTAAGGATATTTAAATCAGCTATAGACAAGCTTTAGTCTCTAGAATGTCAAATATTAATATATTACATAATTATAATATTACCTATAGTATAGTTTATTTATTCACATTCGCTCTTTTTTACCAAACACCTGGTAAATGTGATACTGCCACAACACTAACATTTAACAGGTTTTAATGTAACAACACCATCTATGGGGCAATGGCTGTTCTGTTGTGTCACTCCAGAGAAATAACAAATGAGCTAGAAAAACAAAGATATACCTTTAGGTTGGAATTCAACATCTCTTCAAATGCTTCAGCATCTAATTTTGGTACTCTATTCACTAATTCTAGAAGAAAGCGTCCAGTCGTATTTTCTGTAGGAACCTTGCCAGCCTGAAATCCAGAGAAGAACGCATAAGACAATAATTTTTATGCTGGCAGACTTACGAGACGCCAAATTACCAATACTTTATGACAATAACATTACCGAATTATACACCGAGAAGAAACTACATGATTATAGTTCAAGTACTATAACAGGAGAAAGCCAAAAGACTGTGATGATAATGTTACATACCAAGACATCGTCAATATAGTGTGTGACAGTTAAAAGCATGTCATGCATCCGTCCGCAGCAAGCACGAACCTGCTGAAGGTCAGACGCTAGACTGACTGATCTCTGTTGGTGGTGTTTACCAAGCTGAATGTGATCGACTGAAAATAAAATTGGATTATGTCACAATTATGAATGAGCTACATAGAGGCGTTACTATTTAAAACCGAATCCATTAGATCAGAGAGACGGAATCTTGCACAGAAACAAACAAAAAAGAATGCAGACATACACAGATCAGATATCAATCGAATCTTAATGTATATTTGGTCGACATTTATCATTACCTCCAATTCGCTCTGCTTCATAACATGTCACCTCAACTGGGATTGGTGTAAAGATACATCCCATAGTCTTACCTGGAACACCCATGTTAGATCTGAAGAAGAGAAATACTATATCATAGTTATGCTTCATATATTTATACATATAGTAAAAGCTGGTTATAAAAAACATTAATATAATCAAATAGTAGCTTATTTTGAAATACTTGAAAAACTTGTTGTATATAAATTGCATTGGTTTTACTGAAATTCCATTTTTTTAACTTTTTTGTTGCATTTCTTTTCTCCAGTCCAACAACCAATATATGACAATTGTTATAATTATAAAGTAATTATAATGATCAGAGCAACCACTATTTTGAAGATGACAAGAGTTTGGTTCAGGAGTGATCTCTGCATGAAACACATGCTGTCGATGTTGAATGCCGTAAACATACAATACAACCAGCATGACGCTTAGCTGAACAATCAACCATCATTTATGGTTTTTCTCAGTCACTTAAAGGCACACGAAACAGCATTCGGAAAAGGTCCTGGAGAACCTAGAAGATGACGCAATTACTCGCCAATGCTCTCCCAGGTTTGAAATAAATAGAACAGCAACTCATTTTATCAATGGCCACAATAAACTAATGATCAATGAAGCTTTCATTAATGGAAGTGACAGCATTATATTTCAACTGAATTTCTTCGTGTTAAATATTGTCTAACATAAATAGTTTTTTTTACCCGCCAATCATAAAATAAGAAAATACTACTATGATATATACATAGTAATTATTTTAATTCTGACATGTTAACATCCATACATCAGTTGCTGATGTTGAAGACTTTCAGATTTCAAACCTGTACAATATAAAGTACCACCATACTAAAATTATTTCCATTTATCCTTTTATTTCATTATAAATGGTTCTTACTCTGTAATTATCAACTTTCAAATGATGTAGTCATCAGTAATCATGAAATTCAAATATAAGATGAAATTTAATTTTATCATTATCTCCCACATCTTTGATCACACAATAGAGAACAGTTGCCAGGTATGGAAACTATTAACAGAAAACACTTTCAACATCAAGAAAATGCATCAGTGCCCCAACTTACTTACCTACCATTATACAGTATGAGAAGCCAACTTTGAGTTTTCCCTCAAAGCTCAGTATTATCAAAACATACATTATAATTAAATCATGTTTCATCGAGGTGTTCAGAGCTGAGATTTTACTTCACATAAAATTAATCACGCAGAAAGTTACCATCCACAATCCTGACAAAAACCGCTTCCTTCACTACAGAAACAATCACGGGACTAACAAATATCTGTCAATGATGGTCCAATAAGTAAAAATAGCTAATTGAAAGAGTAATGTTTATGACGAAATTAACTCTTCATTTCAAAATATGTATCGGGATCTACAGTGTCACATCAACTTGGAATGTGCTACTACCTTGTGTATGCTTTGACTCCCATACGGTTTCCTTTCAGCGATGTATCTACAGTGAGGTGTATGGGAACTTGTACCTTTGGTCTGCACACTCGTGTGTAGTAATCATGGATCAATACAGAATGTTCCGTCACATCACGACCTGTTGAGTACCTGTAAGAAAATAATTGTTCCACAAAACTGTTACTGAAATATGGCTTCAGAACTATACATACATGCATACATACATACAGCCATAAGTTCAGTCAAAGAAATGTGGCTGGTTAATGTAAGGGGGAAGGGATACAATTCTAGAAATGCTGACTTACATCCGGCATAAGACAGGGTTTCAGTGAAACTACAACAGTAATACTGTGATATTTTACTTTTGTCATATCTCACTCAGAACTGTAATTGTTTAAATACTGGTTAAAAATAAACACATGACACCATCATGAAACAACGTATAATCAATTTGTAGAATAGGAGAATTTATCCCAAGCACTCATCTCAGATGGGATATATATCATGACAGGTAGATTATAATCTGCTCATCCAATAATAATATATACTCATAGTCTCATACCTCAAAATTACTATTTGCTGAAAAATCAGTCAATTTACACTGTTCACATTTGTCAAAATGGTCCTATGTATGCTAACCAAACAATTTCAAACCATGTAATCAGAATAAACAGCATTTTCCCTCAAAATAATGTATGAAAATAGATGATAATGGAGCAAGCGCACATAAGTGCTCTAACAACTTGCCTATTTAATATAGCATTTTCTTAAAATTATCAAATATTTGCATGTTCAACCTCTTTTTCTAAGACTTCATCATCCATCAAGTTAAATGTGTTATTACAAAAATAACTCATCACTATTATTATCATTAACTATTTGTCAAGATTATCATTTATGTCAGGTCATATCCAACAAAGGAGTTCAAAAGTTATGGTTCTGATACCAACTTTAAAATATCCAACTAATCTGTTTTTTCTTAATCTAACTTACCAACCAACTATAATTTCATTGGGGTTGGCCTTTTTATATAGCTTCTCATACATCGTCTCTGCAAATTCCATATCCATGGCAACCTAAAAAATAAACAATCCAAAATCATACTTTATACCATAGGCTAAGACAATAAGCCATGGCCTATTCAGTAATTCCATATAATCACCATCTTGTATTATAGTTAACAATTAAAGTAACATATTACTGAAACATTGATAATTACAAATACAACCAAAGTTATAAACCAAAATAAATCATATCAATGCTGTACTGCAATTCTGAGTTTTTGTTTTTCAAATAGTGTTTTGGGGCAACTATATCTGACCACCAACAGCGAACGAATAAACTAACCTCATCTTCGAATTCGTTATGCGGTACTGCAAAGCAGTTGGTCACTTCAACACAAGATTTGTCATAAGTTCCTAGTGAAGTAGAAATAAAATATTCATGTGACATAAAGTAATATGTGTTATGTGTATAATATTCTTGCATAGTTTATAGTATGCTTATTCATGATAATTCTTTATAATGAACATATTATTCTGATGCTGCAGGCTAAAAATAAACATTTACAGCTCAATCCATTTGATTTAACTTCTGCACAAGCAGAAATGAAGCAACTTTATATTGTAGAATGTAGCAACTGTCAAGTAAACACCCACAGGATTTCAAAAATCAAATTCCCCATCTTCATTAAGAAATTTCTGTGTATTGTGTGCAAAAATAGCATGTTCAATTAACTTTTTTCTAGCAACGCAGCCTCCATCCACCCCTAGTACTATAAATGTGAATTGAAAGCATAAAAATTCCCTGTATTTTTCTTAAGTTTCAAATTCCCTGTGTTTTCCCAGCAGGGAAAAATTTCATTTTGCCAGTACCCTGACTAAACATGATAATAAATACAATCACTTTCATGTCGCAATTTGCACATTATCCGATGCATCAACATAATCACATCTACTACTGTTGTCATGAGTCGAAAATGCTCTGATGACTTAAAAGGTAGAATGTGTGAAATCTGAAGTTTATTTTCAGTTCTTGATAAAGAAACACAAAACTTATAATTTGACTACAACAAACTGGCAATAGATAGAACTGACATCTTTGAGCAAATTCTCAAAGTTTGAGAGGAAAAAATTTATTTTTAAAGATGTTGTTTCCACAATGTGAATATTAGAAAAGGATAGATGCAACAGTGAAAACTTTATTGAACCAATGTTTTATCAGCAAACATCAAAAATATAATTTCTCTAATCCATCTCTACCAAGACCCATGCTGATTTTTTTCTGATCTTGCCCTGAACGAGTGAAATCAGTCTGAACATTGTAATGACAGTCAATGTAAAAAAACAATTTGCCACAAATTAATACTGAATATTAAAAGTAAACATCTTGATTGCTTGACTTCACGATCATCTTGTTTAAGCTTCCTTGTCACTGCCAATTTTGTCTGAAATATACTATAAACTGGGTGGATATATCCACCTAGTTTATATATATGTATACAGCCGCGGCATTTAAATGACACCCAGAAGCAAACATCTTTCAATCCTATGAATATGACAAAGAAAGTTATATCTTGTAAATGTATTTCTTGAATTCAGATAGGATCAAAAGCTAAAATCTGTTGCTGGAATATTACTCTACTTTGACAGAATTATTGGTTAATTCAACTTGTTTTCAGATCTGTACTCTTCTGTATGGCACAAAGATCCTAAAATAACTTTTATTCTGGACTGGGTGTTAAATGTGATGATGCCAGCAACTCAGTATGCATCCATTATTTGTTGATCACATGGTACTGATGTACTTGCCAAAATATTTGCAACAATAACTGTGCGTTTGATCTTACTAGGAGATCTCACGCACTGCCACTAGTCAGCCTTCTCATTCCTATGTTTTGAGGTGGTAGATTTGAGTCAATCCATTAACAAGGTATCCCAAGAAAGTGGTGATGATGATGGTGTAGTAACTCTGGTGTCTGGTGGATCATTGTTAATTTTGTTTACAACTTTTCAATTTCAATGCAAATAATCGAATACAGGTCATTTCGGGACAAGACCGAATTGAGACACCAAATAATCACTCACTCATAAATGGAAATGGAATGTAACATCACATTTAGTTTGGTGGTTGCAATCATAACTGTTAAAGGACCCTTTTATCAGTGGCTAAATGGAATGGCTAGTGAAACATCTAGCTTTTGAATAGGATGGCCAAATGTCTTTGGGAGAAAATGTCTAAATCCATTGTTGCTTTAAGAAATGTGCAATTTTGAATTACCCATTATAAATCTGAATAAATGTTGCTATGTTTTTTTAAATCATGAAACTAGATGAAAACACACCAAAACTTCTGATAATGATTGATTGATTTATTTGAAGCGGTTGTGTAGCCAAGCATCGGAAACCAGTTCACTGTCACTCAAGGTCCAAGCACTCAATGCACATATACTGGCTCCCGAATCGCCCAGGGGAATCGATACCCCGGGCCGTCACTGTAGGGCACAACCTCTGTTAATTTCATGCATAATTCACTACAGGACATATGGTTGCCTGCCAAGTGCTTGGATCTTTATATCCTCATCCGAAACAAGCCAAAATAGTGCTAACTCCTCGGATCTTTACCACCAGCATACACGGTTCCGACCAGTGACCTGAAAGAAAACTTCTCAGGTCAACGATTTCGATGCTCAGCTTCCTGCTCCGCGCACCAGAAAAATGCACACTTTCCATATTGGGTGCTCGGATCATTAGTGGCAGCAAACAGGCTTCCAATGCTCAGCTATGCAACAACCTCCTTATTCAATAAGTTATTGAGTTATTTATTATCACGATATTCAACAATCGTCTCGGTGTAATCGAAATTGTAAAGTCATGGCCGGTTGTCGAATTAATTTATGTTATGAAGAATTAGTGATCGCCCGTACGTGCCACTTAACGGTTTGTAGCAGACCAATTGTGAGGTCAAATGGGTGTGAAACCATAGATCTCCGATTTATTGGTGTGTGAAAGAAGTTGGTGGTCACCCGTTCTGTGCCGCTTGGGGATTTGTGGCCAGCCAGTTGTTGGGATTGCACGGTATAGATGTCGTAGCTGCGGGGTTTTTTTAGTTTTATTGATGTTTTTGTGGTGTGTGTTGAATGAGTGAAAGCTTTGTTAGTGAATGCTTGTAATGGTACAGCCAAGTCAGCGGAGATTGGATCAAGGGACACGTGAGTCTCCATTGGATAACACACTGATTGTGCTGGGGGGGGGGAATTCCCCATTACATACCTGTTTGAGTGAGTGGGAAATAGTAGAGGTGGTGATTCTGGAGTGCATAGTTTCGAGGAGTGTAGTTTTTGTAGTTTTGAGTGGAGGAATAAAGTAGATTCGAGACCACATGAGTTCGGAGTTTTGAAAGAGAGAACTTAGCTAAGTCTAAGGCCGAGGTCCGGATGGCCGCGTCCCGAAACTCGGTACTTTTGAGAAATGATTAAATGACAGCGACGACCACTGATGGGACTGATAAAGTACGTCACAGATGATTACAATCCACTTCATGAAACAGATGTTTTAATAGACTAAATAGTGGTAAAATATAACCCAGAAACTGTAATAAACAGACTTGATTAACGCCTTAATTAACAGACGACGAGACGTATGTTTACGTAACAGGTTTGGCATATTTCTTCTCTGGGTCATTTTGTTTTACAGTTTTAAACCAAAAAGCTGCTCTGTACCTAACAATGTTCCTATCACTCTGTGTGCATCTTCATTTCTGCGTTCATATGAATCCACAATATTAAATAACACTACAGGATGCACGCGGCAAAACAATGTAGTAGCCATTTTCGCCATTTTTCGGCATGGGCGCTGAGTGATTGAACTATTTACTACACGTTTGAAAGAATTGCTAACGAACAAAAACAATATATATAAACTGTCCCCTAAATGAACGCCTATCTCTTGTCCTATTGTGAAAATAATTTGTCAAAAATAATACTCTACTGTATTAAACGCTAATTACCATCGTTTCATCTTACCATTTATTCTGATCTTTACATTATGTTTCAAAGATTAAAATATTATATCGTCAGCTATTAAATTCACTGAAAATATTAAGTAATTTCTTAAAACAACTTCATTTGAGATGCTTTAAATTTGTGCAGCCTATATATTTAAGCTTATATACCATATAGTACATGTATTAAATTTATGCTACATAATGTAATTGTAGTTTTATCGAATAAGATTAAAACAAAAGTAGTGAAAACTGGAATATCCCGGTATTATACACATACAGTGTTGAAATGATAAATGAAATAAAAACGCGTACGAAAAGCGAATTAGCTGGCACCCACATTCTGATGAGTAGACCAGACACATGCTTAGATATACACACACATCTATCAATATGTGGAGGTATGGAACATTTTATTTTTAGATTAATGTATGTATAGGTGTATTTAGATTTATGAAGGTAGGTTTCGAAGGATATTTAGATATATTGATGCTCTGTGCCTATTGCCTCTTTATATGTACCCTAAAACGCACATTGCCCGTGCCAGACATCTTATCTATTTCCATCCAGATTCCTTATTACACCAATGTAAGAAAGTTATGTTGTTATTACAACATGTTTGAGTTTATTAGCTTTGTTATGTATAATGTAGAATCTATATTGTTGTCCTCTTATGTGGTCTGGCGAAACGACCTATTAATTCATACAATGCTGCTCGATGTATTTATACTCCTGGAGTCGTTTGTTACTCCGGCAGGAATCTCCATGGGTATTAAGCTGCGGACAGAGTTTTTTCCATATTATAAGTACTTAGGTTACACTGATATAGAAAATTTGTTAAATGTATAGCTATTATAATCCCGACGTGTCATTCGCAGTATCGGAGATCTGCCTGAAATCCGCTGTTCTCGACCATGGGTCAAATAGATCAAGTGGATAGGCGCTTTAATTTAGATCCCACCACACCTAACTGCATATACTATGGGGCGCTACATTAGGCGTGAATGAACGTTCACTTAGTGGTGAACGGAAATGTATGAGGATTATTAGCTGTTAGGTTCGAGTAAATCATAGTATTTACTCAGGTTTGAGACGATATTTCGTTCTAGTCCAGTAATAATCCATTGTGCAGTATTGCTACTTTGTTTTTATTTTAGCTAAATCACTTCAGTAATTCCATACTGAGTTAGTCTACATTCTCTTGTGGTAAACAAACTGTAATGTTTGTTAACATGCTTAACTTTTCACTTAAGGTTAGAGAAGAACTTCGACGCCAGACTAGTCGGACATGTACATGGTTCATATAGGTAGGATTTATTCAGTTATTCGAACCCAGAATAAAGCTGAGGTCAGCATCTGAGGTGTCGAAATGTTTTATATACAGGTTTCTTTTGGACCACGGGGAATTACTGTTGAATGTAAACTGAGTTGTCAAAATAGTTGTGATGTGTATGTGGCAAGTCACCATTGAACCACACGCACGTGTTGTTTGCTGCGAGCTGTGGTATCAAATGGTATGTTTACGTGCTTTCGCTTTTTGTACGTAGCCTGCATGTAGCCGCTTTCCTGTAGGCGTGACATTTGTCGCGTACGAAAAGCGAATTAGCTGGTTCCCACAGGCTGATGAGTAGACCAGACACATGCTTAGGTATACGCATACATCTATCAATATGTGGAGGTATGGAACATTTTATTTTTAGATTAATGTGTTTATAGTTGTATTTGTATTTAGATTTATGGAGGTAGGTCTCGAAGGATGCTTAGATATCTATGTTGATGTTCTGTGCCTGTTGCCTCTTTATATGTGTGTAAATGTTGTGTGTGTACGTGTTTCTGTGTTCGCAAAAAACCCTAACAATATTGGCCAGGTGGCTTTTTATCATGAAACAGGGATATAGCACACGAAAGCATAAGCACTTATTTATATATAGATAAAACACTCTCACACACAAATATGGATACACATGTCTATAAAATGGAATCCGTTAATACAAAGAAAAATGTGAGCTGTAACCAGACATGGGGTCAAATACATTGAAACGTACTTCAATACAAATAATTTTGAGGGAGTCAAATACAAACACAAATACTTTTAAATGTACATGTATTTAAATGCAAATTAATGCATTGGAAAGTATTTCAAATACTTTCCAATGTATTCAAATACGTTTTGAAATACCTTCCACTCAAAGGGTCCAGCATCTATAGAATTACGTCTAATATGGGCATATGGATATATATTGTTCAATTTTAGTTGCACCGTAGAAACATCAGCTGCTGGAAAGTGTTGTCAGTTAGGCGGCACCTCTCTGGACGAAACACCTTCTCGGCATGGGGCTTGCGTGGTTTTGTCAGGTAATCGTCTATGTCTGACTTTATGCTAGTGGTGGTACTGCATGACAGCTCTCAAGGATATGCTTTCTCATCGACTTATCATATGATGGCTTAATTAATTCCCTTTACCTTGTCATCTTTGTTCTAAATGAATTGCCAAAGGGCACAGTATACGTACAGTACAATTACTTGACTTTTAAGAATTCAGTCAAGATTATTTTTATAATTGCAATTATCTTATGCATTTTTTTGTGGGGGGGAGGTATTTGAAAGTATTCGAAATATCAAATACTTCAGGAAAGTATTTAAATACAAATAATTTCAATTCCTAAATGTCAAGTACAAATACTTTTTAAAAGTATTTAAGTGCTTTCAAATACAAATACATTTGACACATGTCTGGCTGTAACATATTCTTTGTTAAACATATTTTCGAATTATCTGCATAATTAATATTTAGATAGCTCTACTTGTAATTATTATTTAGACCTCTCCATAGTTTCACATATTTGATATAAACTGTCACCATTTTGGTTTAATTATAGATAAGTTCAGCTCAAAGCTAGCTTAGACATGCCATAATATTATGGTTATGACATATGAGTATATATATAGATCTAAAAATAATTTATGCAAATTACCAGACAAATTGACGATTTATGACATTTTTCAGATATTTAGATCTATCAAATCATAACACGTACATTTCTGTAACTTACTTTGTTGAGTAACTTATATAGTTGCTCTTTTAAAAAATGGACGTATTAATTTTGCTCCAATAATATCAAACTTCATATGGATAATCAAAATTAGGTATAATTAATTAATACACATAATGATTGATTCCAGGCAATTATTATTTATAAGATATTTAATTCACCAGCTATGTGTACTAGAAATGTTTTCGACAGATATCCGGACATAATTAGTTAGGTCATTCTTGGTTAGAAACTTCTGAACTTATGCTCACGAATCTGTAAATATTCACTGTCCGTCGATTGATTGATTTTATTTATTCCAAATCATATACATACAACTATTATTATAGATATTACAGTAGAATGTAAATATCACAAATAATGTGTACCAATAATAAAGAAAAGGATGACACTAAAAGCCAATGCTAAGAATAGGATAACGCTTAAATTATTTCCACACTGGACTATCCTATTATTTTAATCATATCGTTTGTTTTGTTAATATTCAATCTTAATCCAGACACTCGTTTTCCTAAATTGATTATTTAAAACGTTTATTACATAGTTTAAATTCTTAATTATCACAGCTTAAAATATCAGTCTTCTGCAAAGAATATAAAATTTATTTTTTGATGTTTGCTAAATCATTTTATGTACATAATTAATATTATTTATCCTTGTGGAACATCGCATACTAACTTATTCAGGGAAATACCTCCATTGTATAAAATACACCGACTTCAAAAATTTTGGAAAGATCTTTTCACCAGTTCAAAGCTATTCTATAAATAATAGGTATAATCAGAGTTTTGAAATTAAAATTTGTGATTTCTTGTATCAAATACTTCTTTCAGGACAATAAAAACTCCTGCTATTAACATTTATATATAATATTTGCCTGTAACAATGAGTGATATTCTCTAAAGCTATTTGCATATAATTTAATTGTTATGAATGATCTTTACGTTTTAAAATAGATTGGAAAAATTAGACATCTACATTCTTTGGGCATTTCTCAAAATATTTAATTTGATCCTGTACGTTTTTAATACATTATTTTCAACCACAAGTGATGATTTATCTATCATTTCCAGTGCTGTTATATCTAGGTTTATGGAGCATTTTAGGACAATCTGAGGCTACTTGTGTGGGGCTAAGAGAAATTTTCTTCAAATCACTAGTTTGACTCACTTCCTAATTTAAACGTTTATGGGCATTTTTAGGACAATCTGAGACTACTTGTGTGGGGCTAAAACATGTCTTATGCAAGAGAAATTTTCTTCAAATCACTAGTTTGACTCACTTCCTACTTTAAAAAAAAGTTACTTTGAGCTCTTGAAAAACCAAAAATGGAAAACTCTCATCCTGGATTGGTTTACAGTACTAGACAGTGAAAAGACAAAATTGACATTGCAATATAAAACACACAACATTATCTGATAGGATAGAAACATACCTTAACTGATAAGTATTTGTCACATAACAATACAAGCAATCGTGCTGTCTACAGATGTTCTGCTCTGAAAATTGGCAGCGTTGTCATGCGGAGTCAGTATTCTGTGAATCGCAACACCTAATGATTCTAAAATCTTCGTTTATTTTCTTTAATGTAAATCTAACGGAAAATAGTGTGCAACATTTGCATGTCGCCAAACGTAAGGACATCTATAAAGCAGTACACAACAAATATTGTGACAAAGCAAAATGCGCATCGAACAAACTAACTGAAGAAGACAAATTAATTTGATAATCATCTATGTGTTTGAATCACAAAAGGACAATAGTTGGAAAAAAACAAGCAAAAATGGAGCATCAGCGTCGTCTTAAAATTATTAACATTCTTCTTGAACCAGATGATATCTTGGAACACCTGCTTTTACGTTTTGTACTCGTACGTAACTGAACAACACGACTCTCAAATTCTAAACAAGAGAACTGAAATGTATGCTCACAGAGCAAAATATTCAAGAAAGAGCATCGAAGAAACATACTTCTAATGTTGATTATCTAATCATTGACTTATCACATTCACACGGAGATAAAACAGACACAGCACAATGGCTCACACAATGTGTTCGTGTCTCTAGTACAGTAACAGTAGAATTAACGTGTACGTGTTATTTTTTCTTGCCACTTAATCCAGCCCCAGCATTGAACTTAAAATGAATTATGTCACCATCTTCTACAACGTAATCGCGACCTTTTTGTTTGTATTTTCCAGCAGCCTGCAAAATGAGAGATAAAATAAGATCAACTCAACGCTTATAAGTTATCTGTTCTAAATAATTTTCTGCTTACATTACAATGCCTTATCACCAAACATACTTTGATTATTTAATTAAGCCCAGCAAATCATACACTAATAATCAGATTATTTATCGCAAGAAGTTGGGAACTTTTCTTTTACTCGTCTAGGTAGAAATATTCTGCTGAATAGCTGGAGAAATGATAAATTCATATTCTAGTCTTTACAAAGATGTTAAAACATAATCAAAATATGATTATATCAATATAATATTAATTGTAGGCATCACATGTTTTAAACTGATGCTTACCTTAACTGCAGCTTCAGAGCCAGCCTCTTTGAAATCATCGTATTTCATAATCTCGGCCATGATGAACCCCTTCTCAAAGTCGGTGTGAATCTTGCCAGCAGCCTGAGGTGCTTTGGTGTTTTTCTACACGAAGAACAGAATCAAATTGATCAGATTCAGTTCAGTAAAACCATTCATCAATCTCTAATTTGCTCTAGGACCCGGAATCTGTTATATGGCATCTGTCACATGACGAGTCTACGCATTCAATGGGTTCGTTCGACACACACTCCCACCCAACCAAACACTACCCCTCTTCCTCTACATGGAAATGGCCACAAATGAACACACCTGTACTGTCCATGCCTTCACCTCATCAGGTCCCACAGTAAAGAAGTATATTAACTGTAGCGCCTTGTAACCTGTAACAATTATCTTCTCAAGGTTACTGCAATGAAACACACAACAAACGGATAGACAGACAGTCCAAGATAGCCTTCTGTAATGCCTACTTCTAATGCTGCCATCCAATAAGTTAAGAAAATTATACATTAATATTACTACACATGAAGAAACTGTTGCGCTGTCCCCAAATGATACACACCTTGACTTAACTTCATACTTAATTTCCCTTACACTAATAAACATTCTAAACTTTGAAGGTACTACCTCAGTCTTACACTAAATCATAACATGCTCAGCATGGATCTATCAATCTACTGTACGGAACTTACATACCTCTGAATGTTTTTCCCCTTGCAGTATTCAGCTGCTTCAGCCTCGTCCATTTCTAACAGCTTCATCTCCAGGGCACCACTAAATGGGATGATGGATGCACCCGGATCATGAGCTTCCACCCACTCTTTTATCTTGGGTAACCTGGAATGGAAAAATTACAATACAATAACCAACTTGTAGTCTGTCTTCGTTTGAAATCCACTTTTTAAGTTGAATAATTAATTTTAATCTCAGAAATAAATGGGGGGGGGAGGGGGGTCATATAGTTATGATTTCTGGCAAAACTTCACTCATTGGTTTCTAAGATGTAAGCATTAATGATAAATAAATAAACAAATGGACAGCTACAGCAACGAACAATTGATGAAGATGATGATGATGTTTTACAGCCACTTTTGTGCACAAGGTAGACTAACTAAATGAGCTGAGCGACCTCCAAAGGTAATGGAGCGAAGTCAAAGATGAAACAACCTTCAGGATATGCCCACGCCGAGATTCGAACTCAGGTGGTAGTGATCTGTGGCCCAAATGCGCTACCAACAGGACCACAGAGGCGCCCCATGAGAACAGCTGATGAAATATCATGGCAACAAAGCAATACCAAGTTATATTAAATATTAATATTACCATTTATTCTTTTTTCGGCAGTAATCCTTCTCCGACATATTAATCAGATATATCATTGGCTTAGCTGTAATAAATAGATGCTTGTTTAATTCTTCTATCTGAAAAATTAAGAAAATATTTTCATCATAACTATTTTCCGCTGATTGTGAATCTTGTTAACAAAATTTGGAGTTGCCTTAATAAACTCTGTGTGTGTTTATGACTGTGTGTAATAAACCAATGGCTTATGTAGAAACTAAACAAGTGTTTTTTTAAACATGGAATGTAAACTTATAAAAAAAAAACTTATAAATTCCTAAAAATATTAGTCAGACTGTATTGTATGTTTTTTTGACCTTTCTACATAAATAAAGACACACACTTCCTTTTTCCAAAAGTAAATAACTAAATACCTTCTATGTTACCAATATGTCGGCAACTTATTTTCCAAAATGGCACAGTACTCCCACTATTTAGATCAAATTCCATCTTGCTAATATTAATTATTATATTTTATGGGACTCTATATGCTAATGTGATAGGTATCTAGTTGACATTAAATATTGGATCCCAGACAACACACAGCGATCTAATATTCTAATGCACTAAAGCAATAAATAATAATTGGTTTTCATAAACTAACAGTTTACTTCCTTTAATCAATAACACTGAGATGAAGGTTTCCTTCTTTTTTTATACTGCGTCACGTACATTACCTCCAATTTGAGAAGACACCAGCAGAAGTAGACGACTGGGTTATTTTTAAAACATTATTTATTTATGTTGTGTCGCCATCATAAATCTATTTGGCCAATTCAGATAATACATTTTTGGCCCATACATTGTAAATATGTTGAACAGTACTGCAATCTTGCTAAATTAAAGTGGGATGTTGAAGATCCTCAGTACAAAATACTCTACTATAAAATCTTTTACTACAATTGAAAAAGTTTTTATCAGTACTGAGTTTACATAACAAAATCACTTGCTCTCACCAGTAAGGCTCAGTTAAATATCTCTTATCACCTTTTTGAATGTGACTGTTCTCAATTAATTTATTTTCTCCTCGATAAGGCCTAAACACAGATCTAATTATTTAACAGCATACACAAATTTGGGAGTAAATATGATACATCATAGTTGCTACACCATCCAAAAATAAAACAGCTAACTTACTTCTTTGGCATCCCAAACACCAAATCTTATAGCTTTCTTCTCGTCAGATAATACGTGCTGTACTCTCTTTAGTATGTCCTGGGTGGGGAATGTCAAAATACAAACAGACAAAATAAACTGCATTCATAGTATGGATAAGGAGATGATTTCAATTACAACATCAGAAGAACAGAAATGGGTAAATCGTACTTCTACATTTGAGAGTATTATTTTATACATACATATTCTGCCTTCTTTGATTTGTCACCAGATCCACGTATTGCCACTTTCTCCAAGTTCAATAATACTTTATTCAGCGTTTCATCATCCTTCAAGCGCAGTTCCTCATATATAATCTCCATGTCACGAACTGGATCTATGTCGCCTTCTATGTGTGTGACCTCATCATCTTCAAAGACACCTGGTGAATACAAGGACAATTACTGACTCGGAGAAATCAGGAGCCTACCAGACATACCGATATCTAATCTAATGCATTCAAATATGGCAGAATGAAATGTAGTTAAACAGATGAAGATGATGATTGATGTTTTACGACCACTTTTGTGCACATGGTAGGCTAAATGGGATGAGTAACTTCCAAAGGTAATGAAGCAAAGTCAAAGATGAAACACCCTTCAGATATGCCCGTGCTGAGATTTGAACTCTGGTGGTAGTGATCCAATGTGCTACCAAGGAGGCACCCATTAAACAGATTATATATATATATATATATATATACAGTGTTGGAAATTCCCATACACAATCATCAGACACCAGGGACTGACAAGTCCTAAAAGTTGTCAGCCCTAATGAAATGTTGCCGGCCCAGAAATTGCAAAGCAAGCTGGATGTGTATGCACGTAAACAGTTAGGGGCAATGTATAGGCTAAAAATACTAGTACAGGTGCATAATAGTTAAGCTTTTATGCATGATGGGGTGAATAATTGTCAATGGAAATGGGTTTAATAATGTAGGTGTGGTGAGGTCAAGAAAACAAATAGCCCTAAGCTTATTTTCACCAGGTGAAATACAAAGCAACTAATGATTTAGTTATTAAGCATACATCTTTATTTCAACATAAAATATCTTCTTTTTGGGGGGAGGGGGTTCAATCCCTAAATAACAATGTGCAAGAGTGTGAGATTTAAATTTCCAAGGTAGTTATCAGAACCATGTCTGTAAAAAGATTGCTGGTTAGTTGAAAGAGGAGATTCCATTGATATTTGGCCAATCACCATCATCGTGCCAATGCTTCAGATGTCTACAAGAGCATGTGTAAAACATAAACACGACGACTTCTGCGCACGTGTGATGAGACTCCAGTTCACTTCCGCCTACATTTGCAGGAAAAAACATTTTGAAAATGACAAATAAAAATCTGGGTTTGTTCCATTGACCTGAAAGAAAACTAGACCGAACCTGGCCGCCAATTTGATTTCAAATAGGTCCCAACTTCTGGTCGTGGAAAAAATTGGATGCAGACTACAAAATCAGGTTTATAAACATGGTGAATTATTCTTGTGTCGATGGTTGCATATGCCATGGGCGTGGAAGTAATACAAACCGGATATCTTTTCATCACTAAGTATCAGGAACATATTTAAAATAGCTGTTAAAGCAGGGTTTCGGGCGGGAAATTAAGCTGAACTATTATTATTATATTTAGCCTGTTCGACAACCCTTGGCCTATCTCTGGTGTTTGATCCCAACTAAACTAGATCTACGGACTTACATAAAATGACATATTTCATGGCATGTAATAGGAGGAGTAATACAGATTGTCTGCACACACAAAATTATAATGCACACATAACAATAACTGTCTGTATTCATAGGTTCAAAACTTGAAGCACAGCTGCTTCAACGTTGCTTTTTCCCCTACCGGAAGTCAGAGCTGTTTGGTCATGGAGGGCCAATCAAACACTGAGTGCTCGGTCTAGTTTTCTTTTAGGTCAATGGTTTGTTCATTGAATAAATTATTGTTTCTTATTATTTTAACCATTTTATTTGGTGTGCAAAACATAGAATAATTTAAATATCAACTATAGAAAGATGCACGCGGGGTCAAGAAGTGTCGGCCCCTGGCATCCGGGTTGGCTCTTATTTCCAACACTGATATATATATATATATATACCTTAAATGTTAATATTTGGAACCACTTTTGTACACATAGTAGGACAAGGTGAAGTGAAAGATGAAACACCCTTCTGACACAGCCAGTCAGGGTTTGGACTTCATAGGCCTCTGTTATCAACTGTGTTACCACTTAGGCTACAGTTTTATACATAAAAAATTGAATACAAAAGGTGGAAATGGGTCATTTGCATATGTCAGTGCATGCACACACACACACACACAATGAGTGAGTACATGTGTGTGTGTGTGTACACATGAGACAGATGAACAGACAAAACAGAACTAAATACAACAGGAATTATTAAAAAATGGAACATACTAATACATAACCTCAAGAAGATAGAAAAGAATATGAGGACAGATTGATACGAAGAATCACAACTAGATAACACAGAGTGTTTTAATAAGAGATGTGTGTTTTAAGAGTCAATTCTGATGCATGAATAAATGATTTGTGTTTAGTCTTTGAACTGGTCACTGTCCTTAGATATTACTTCTTGGTAATGGGATGGTCAGATTAACTATTTTGCAGATGCCAAAAATACCTTGAATTGGATCCAGACATGGTGATTTGCAGTGCAGTTTGCACAACTCACTGCATTGCAGGACAATCCTCGTTGCCAACGAAGAGTCACTTTATTACTATTGAGGTGTAATGTGCAGCACCCGAACCAAATGACATCACGAACATAATCTAGCAATATTATAATGCACTTTTTCCTATATTCCTATACACACCACATTTTACATAGCGTTCACGTTTACTATGACTAACTGCTAATGAACTGGATACAGGAACAGGTCTAAAAACAGATTACACTGAGCAAGGATGAAATTTAGTTAATATCTTAGGTTACCAAAATTGTGCAGGTAGACAGGATAGAGCTAAAGATGCTCACAACACTTACGCATCATGTGGAAGAGGGCATCGCATGCTCTAATGTGGGAGAGGAAAGCATTACCGAGGCCTTGACCTTCGTGAGCTCCCTTCACTAACCCAGCAATGTCTACAACATTAAGGTAGGCTGGAACCTTGCTGGGAAAATAAAATAAATACAATAAAACTACATTAAAGCCGGACCACGGGAGAATTCTTTCCAAAAGGTTCAATACAAATATGTCTCTCCATCACTAACCAACACATCGTATTTTCATTACTTTATCCATTTATGGGTGGTCTGATTTAGATTTTCGACAAGAAATGGTCCTCAATGGAAGTGTTCATATAAACAAAAGGAAAATGATTCACAACATCGGAATGTACATCAAATGATAGTGTGTGCTTGAAATATGTTTCTCGTAGAATATACAACATAGTTTGACGAGATTATTTGGTGTCTTTTTTCCCCCCGACAACAACAAAATACAAAAACAAAACCACTCCACCAACCAAGACAAAAAGGAATGGTTAAGTACATTAACAGCGCATGCTCTATTTACTTACATACTAAACACGAAATGATCAGTTGATAATTACTAAGGTTAATTTCCCCAAAACACTAATATATAACCGTAGTTTCCCTTATTAATTGCTGGAGTCACCAGATCAAGTTGACTGTTTCCACGGAAGTATAAAACTAATTCCCCTATGTGCATGCTGTAGTACCAGTTTCACAACTATACCATATGCAAAGCATGAAATAAGTGGTATACTGACTGCATTATACTAGTTTTGATTAGCAATCTAGTTTGGGATATTTGAGTTAGCACCATTTTGTTAGTCTGAATTGTTTACTTAAGTAAATGTTTAATATGCAGTCTAGTTTGAAAAAAATATATAGTACTTTAATATCTAATAAAAAATGCCAAGTAAAACATTTCAGCGCTTTTTGTGCATACTTGTCATTTTATTTATGTCACAATGCGCAATCCATTAAGAATTTACACATTGTCAGACATCATTTCGTTACTTATGCCAATATGCACCAATAGTATGTCTAAATTTCATTATGTGATTTATCACTATTACCGGCATCATAAGTGCTAATCAGCCTTGGATGAGAAATATCTTTTTATTCAATTCAAAATCCCATGTTTAATTACTATAATAGTGGTTTTCAGTTTCTGTTAAAAACTAGGCATATTTGTATGTTTAAGTTTGAATAAGATCTGATAACTGATTATTTATAATCTTCACTAAAATCACGTTTATTGTATTTTTGTGGAGTTGAGCCAGTATACAGACCACAGGCAACTCAAAACTGTGAATGAAAACTTAACAAAAAGTAGCTTCCTTGCTCTAGCCTTGCCACAAACATTACTCCCTGGTGCCCCGTACATAATAATTTTAAAACCTAGCTCTGTATTTATTATAATTTTGATGAATGATGGAAGTAAGATTAGTATGCTTGGTATGCATATATTAGAACATACTTCACAGGCTTGAAATGTTCACAAAGATAAACCCATCTTGCATCAGGTACTGGCACACGACCTACAACAAAACATATAACATGTTAAAAATTATACCTAAAGAATTATTCAACAGCTTATCCCTTGCCTAGTTACAAAAAAAATAATCAACAGGTAAGAATAAGCAAGACAGAATCTTCAGCTATCAAGTCACTATTGCGTGTCTAACAAACTAGATTTATAAAATACCTTAATTCATCATCAGCAGAGGTTAGTAAGCTTCATTCCTACTATGAGCATTCTATGGTTTCCCCATTTACATTTAGTAATGGACAAAATCAAATATGATACAAAACACTGACTAAAGTGACTGAATTACATATTTCACAATTCATTTAGCCGACTGGCTACATGAACTTTTGGTATCATGGGTGTTGTGCGAGTATGAATCAGACACACTGGCACAGAGTTGATAAAAACTCTGAAGATGCAACCTCTGCGAAAAGGAATCTGGATATTATTAGAGATGCGGGGTGTATTTTCTCTTCTTTATAATACAACGTTTCAATAAAATTACAATAAATAAGTCATACTTTCCACATAAACATACTTACTTTCATTAGGATCAATGGTACAGAAGGGAAAGTTTTCTGCAGCAGCTTGACTTTTTGTCAGAACATTGAAAAATGTGGATTTGCTGTAAAATAATTATCTCGGATATAAACAACCACTAGAATAAGTATGATACGTATTAATAAAAAAGACAACATTTTATACAGCACTGTATCAAAACAACTGATCAGAAAGTGTACTATGATTGGAATGGTGAGTACGGATCTGAAATGTACATTTCATGGTGATGTTTTTCTACTATAATCATTCATATTAAAATGATTTATCACCACTGGTCACTGCTGTAACATTAGATGGAGGGCTACTTTACTGGAAAATTAAATGGTTCCCACAACCAAGGTAATATTATTTTCCAGGACAAAAGTACCATTTTCCAGGACAAAGTATACAAGATTTAAAGGTAATAAATCAAGAAATGTACAAAAAAGCATGTCTGATTTATTCAATATATTATTGACATTTTTGTGGTACAGCTTCCCCCTCACCCCTTCTAGATGTCTGATCCACCCACTTTTATTTAGCTTTTAACATGGGATACCAACACTATGTACCAATACTGTTTTTCTTCTATAATCGAGGTTTTCTTCTACAGCCATAATATTTATTTTGGGAGCAAGTGATTCATCACCGGGGGGAAATATTGCACAAGGATGGATGACTTCATTTAGTCTGAACTAGGCCTGGCAGTTTGCATTGTAGTGCTCTAATCACTGCGCTATTGGAGCGCCTACAGAATTATGAAGATAGAAATGTTAAATGGATCACATGCTACCATTTCCAAAGTCACCCTCATAAATTCAATGACCTTGGCAGAACTTTGTATGTCAAAATTCAACACCGTAAATCGTCAGCATTTATTTTAATTGTCTCCTCATAATGATGATAAATACATCACACATGCATGGCTCACCCAACATTTGGTAATCCAACTATGCCACATTTAAGATTGGTTCCTAATCTCCCAAGTAAAACAACCTTCTCTTTCTCTTCCTTCTTTTTTGGTGGCATCGTTCATCAAACCTCTGAAAATATACATTATTATTATAAAGTTTTCTTAGAAAATATTAACAAAAGCTTTTTTTTAAAATATATGTTGTATCTGTTGAAATCAATTTTGTTCGTGGGTTTGGTTCTGAAACAAATGTCACTAACAAGGTTTTTGATTGGTTCAGACGTCCTGAGACTTGCGAGAGGGTAAATGTAATGCCTGGCACCTGTAGCAACTTGCATTTATTTACCGTTTTCTTCATAGACTGAAATTGCCGAGGGGGTACACTCGGGATCGAAATCAAATTGTAACGAGGCCGATATCAGGGGTATGTCTAGTATCCCTCCATAAATAAGATGGGGATTCTTCATAATGCAATATTACAGTTCTCACCGTATCCTTTAATCCAGATATATCTGCAACAAATAAATAGCAAAATAGCAACAACAGAGCTCTCCGTAATCAAACTGTGATTATATTGCATCAACATGCACAAAAACGTGGAAATATTACACACGATGGTTTCACGCCGGAACAAGAAACTGCCACCTACCGAATACTAATGTTTGGTTTGTTTGACTATAGGGGGCGCCACAAATACCGTAGTGACAAACTAGGACGACAATATTTAACAAAAATACGGAAAATCATTACTATACTCTGTTATATACATATATAATACTAAATTAATTTATAAACTCTTTCAGGCTCCCAGAATACTATATAAAATATACCTCAAAATAAATTTGTTTTAATTTTAATCATTACCATTATGAACGTCAGAACGATAATATAAATTCCCTTAATATATTTACTTTAAGAATTTGCTTTTAACAATTATATTTGTCGATAATTATTGTTGAATAATATATATATATATATATATATATATATATATATGACATGAGCTTACATGTAGACTATATATCAATCTAGCTGTCATTAAAGGATAAATCAAATTTGCAAATTTTGACAAACAGCGCATGTAATATATGGCTGACAAACTAAACTATATAATCTCGTCCCCACACACATAAATATTTGTAAACAGCACAGTTTCACGTAGTTCGCTATTATTCTTTTAAGAGACGCTAAGTTTTATATATATATGATTTGGTATCACATATGCTGAAAGTATAGGCGCTTGTGTAAATTTCAATATTTTTTTACGTGTTTATGTGTTAAATACATGTGTCAATGATTCAAAAAAATATTTAATACTTGTTTTAAAAATGTAATCCATTTTTATATTGTCTATGTACTTTTTAGTAATTTCATCTAATTCGTTACTAGTTTTATAGTTTATCTTTAATTATTTACATGAATCGTTTGTTTATTTTTATCCACCTGGTATTAATTCAAAAGCAAATTATCTGTGCTTAGTAGTGCAGTTCTGTATCTGTTAAACTCTGTATTTATTTTACTGTCAAATTGGGTAACCATTTTTCTGTCTTTTTATGATATTGATTGTAAGATCAACTTGATGTTCATTTAGCGCAAACGTTATTGAACATAATGATAATACGGTATGTTTTTGTTGACTTCACATGTGAAGGTGTTACATCGCTGTTCAATATTTATTATAAATTTGGCTGTAAACATTATAGTGTTTATTAGTGAATTGAACGTTTATGTGTGAGTATAAAATTTCTCCTAGCTACAGTTACTCCCTCGTGCACGTATGATTGTGTCATAACGTTCTGGTGGATATCAATTTGTAAACATTTATGGCTTATATACCCACCGATATATCAAATGCATTAAGACTGCGTGGTTAGTTATGTGTTAATAATACGTTAAATGATAACGACAAAAATAAAACGTTTTGTATTAACTGGACTTGGTCGATTGTGTCAGTTTGCAAGTTTGGTAATTTGTAACAGTTTAAGTCGACGTTACAAGGGTCTTTTTCAAACATATATCAGTTTGATAAGCGAATCCAGCTTGCAATGGTTTAATTTTGAGGACATGTTAATCAGAGTAAATTCCTTTTAATATAATTTAAATGTTTTTAATTTTGATCTATATTGAAGTATAAACGTCATATATCATTTTGATTTTTTAAATGCTCTCTCTCTCTCTCTCTCTCTCTCTCTCTCTAGCTATAGCTCTCTGTTGCATCATTCCAGCTCTGTGCTTGTGTGTGGGGGGTGTGTGCGCTCGTGCGTGTATCATATGTGTGTGTGCGTATATATATATATATATGTGTGTGTGCGTGTATCATATATATATTTTGTGTGTGTGTGTGTGTGTGTGTGTTGTGTGTGTGTGTGTGTGTGTGTGTGTGTGTGTGTGTGTGTGTGTGTGTGTGTGTGTGTGTGTGTGTGTGTGTGTGTGTGTTTTATGTTACATATAATAAAGGCGTGGGCTCAGGCTTTCGTGATGTTTATAATTCTTACAAAATTATGATCAAACGACTACTACCTAAATATATATATTTTTTATATATTAGTAATATATAACGCACTATAACAGGAAATAAACATATATATCAGTACATATAATATCTATTATGATAATAATTCTAATACCTCCGACAAAAACAGAAATAATAGTATTTTCACTCACCCAAAAAATAGACGACTAGTTTGGTTTTATAAAAACCTTTATCAAGTGCATGTGTCAAAGTTTTTTTGCCACAATATTTATACCAGAATTCCCTAGCTATTTTAAATTTCAAAACAGAATCTAGAAACTGTTAACCTTTTACCCTTTTGAAGGGCGTTATTTAATCAAAACAACTGTTTTGATTAATATTAAAAATAAACCAACTTTCCCAATTTTTCTTTATTGAAAGATACCAATTTTAGTAATTAACTGTGTACTAAATCAAACCCCTGTCAGTAATGAATTTTTGTTGCATTTTGGGTTGAGATCTACTTCAGGAAATATTCTTTGTTTTACTGAAGTAATTAGGGGGCGGGGAAATTTTTTAATTGGGTTTTAGTTGTTTTATAGATGTTTTAAAAAAAAATATTAACTCCGGAGACATTGTTAAATATAACTTTTTTTTTGAAAACCAAAGGAAACCCACTAGTTTTTTGGGTTTAAATAAGCTGTGATAATTCTATATTCTAATCAAACCTTTTTTTTTAAATTTTTATAATGTTTTTTTTATTCTTGCTGTTTGTTGGGGAAAATGGTCCCCAAAAATGGGACAACGTCCTCATTTTGTAAGTTTTTAAAAACCCCATATTTTTTCTTATTAAGTCCCCCCGGTTCTAATGTACCTAGGGTATCTATTCAAAATGTTTCCCGAATTAATAAATTTTATCTTGTCTTGATGTATGAACCTGTAGGGTAACTCTCAATCGGAATTAAATCATAATCTTCTGAGATGGTTCGGGGTCTTTATTTACGTGTAGTTTAGAAGAGGGTGAAAAACGAGAAGACATCACTTTTGAATTAATCGCAAATCTGGGGCCATTCATTCTAACACGAAGTTGTTACCCCGCCTACTACTGTTTAGACAACGTAAACATTCACAGATATATATTTGTTAGATGACACAGTTTAAATTGCCTATTATTCCATTTTTTTATTGGTAACGTCTTGTGATATTGTGACAAGAACACAATATCTCGCATGATCTCATCTGCTAATCCCAAGGTTTTGAACACCACTGACTATTTGTAGGATTAGTCGGATTAATCACTTTTTATTTGTAGTTCACGGACAGTTTTCTTTTAATATTAATTCCTTTTGCATAATGAATGAGACAATATCTGCCATGCTTCATCAAAATCTGTAATTTTTGAACAAAACCTAAAAAAACGTAGATCTGAGACTTCGGATTCCTTAAAGGTTTTTGGGTGAAAGGAATCCTTATAAAAAGGGGGAGTATCTGTCGGTTTAAAAAAGATTTGTTTAAAAATTTTATTTTTTGGATTTTTAAAATGGTTGTATCCAGAAATCAATTTTCGTTTTTTTAATGAGCTTTAAATCTAATCGGGGGTTCGTGATTATTTAAACTATCCAAAAATCCATAAAAGCCTTTTTTCCGTGGGGGCCCCACAATAAATAGTCATCTTTAAATAATGTATGTGGTTTTAAAGCTGCTTTATTAAGGCCTCCTTCTCAAATTTAGCCATGATATGTCGGCATAATGAAGCCCAATCCCGGCCCAAAAGTGGCCTGAATATACCATTTCCCGTTAAAGAGAAAATCGTTATGTTTTAATGATAATTCAAGGAGTTGCATTATACCGTCATATAAGGGACCTCGAAATTGAAGTGCTTCACTCACTGCATTAAGCCCTTTAGCATGGTCAATTTTGTATAATGCTCTCAACATCTAATGTTATAAGCAAGCATCCATCAGGATGACTAGCTTTGCAATTTTTTCTACAAAATGGGTATTTTTTTTATAAGAAGGGTGCTTCATTGCAGGTGGGTTTAAAAATACCGAGAATTTTAGGAAGCATATAGAATCGCCGAGGCCTTGGATTAATTGGCGGTAATAAAAATTGCAATTGTTTATCTGTGATAACACCAGAATTTCTTAGCCTATTTAATATTTCTGCAACCTTTACTGATGTTTGGGAAAAAAAGGAGTTTAAATTGTTTTGTAGTGGTGAGTATTATTTAGTTGTCATAACCTTTAAAAAATACTTTTTATTCATTATCACTGTTTCTGAACCTTTGTCTGCTTTTTTTTAAAAACTAAACTCTTATTTTTGCGGATATTTCTGAGGGCTAATGATTCCATTCATATTTTTTTTCCCTTGAATGGTTAAAATTTTTATTTTTGATGTGAAATTTGAAATCCCGAAGAAGATCTGGGGCATTACTTTTTTATCCCTTGGATTTCGACACAAACGTCTTATTTTTTTAATATAGTTGTTACGGCAACATCTAAACAAATATTTAATTTTTAATCTTCTACCCAAGTTAAAAACTGCATTTGTGATTGCTGTTTTATCAATATCAGGGGTAGGGACAAATGACAAAACTTTGCTTATTAAATTAATCTCCTTTTCCGAAAGCATATAAGGAGAAAGATTAATTATATTACGATTTGTGTTAGAACAGGCATTAGCAAAGATGATGTCGAATCATGAATTCAAACTAGGGACGAATCATCGAGCATTGAATCTAGAGAAGCTACTTTCTATACTGATCCATACGTGTAATGTCTCACCATGCAGTCGTCAAGTCGCTATCCAACAAGACTCAACCAAAGGGAATCACTCTTATAGTCGTGTTATCCTGAGAGTAACACACCCATGTCGCGGTATTTATGATTTCTGGTCATTTCCACTTTCCTTATCTTTCTTCAAATCAACACTCGTATACAAACTTTATATCCCAATTGCCACTTTCTACAAAGGTCAGTTCGGGGAACGGTCAGGTGTTCATATTGCTTCTTAAATGTGTCAAGAATGCCTTTAGACAGGATGAAAATACGAGTATCAACTAGAGTAATGTGGCAAGTATGTGAATTAGTCACAATTTTATATATTATATGTCTGTTATGCTGTAATATATTG